>JAOXYD010000006.1:12083437-12099812 GCA_028565735.1 Pinacopodium congolense
GGGTAACCACTAGATCTCAATTTAATTTATCTCATATTGCTTTCATTTCAAAGATTGAACCTAAAACAATAGAAGAAGCTCTAGATGATGAAAATTGGATTTAAGTAATGAGTGAGGAATTGAAAAAATTGGAACGAAAAAATTTTTGGATCTTAGTACCTAGGTCTACAGATCATCCCATAATAAGTACTAAATAGGTTTTTAAGAATAAACTAGATAAAGAAGGTAACATCGTTAAAAACAAAGCAAGACTAGCTGCTAAAGGGTATAACCAAGAAGGAATAGACTATGATGAGATGTTTGCCCCCGTAGCTAAGTTAGAGGCTATTAGACTACTTCTTGCATTTGCATCTCACATAGGTTTTAAACTATTTCAAATAGATGTCAAAAGTGTGTTTTTAAATGGCCTTATTCAAGAAGAAGTATATGTTGAACAACCCCCCAGTTTTGAACGTCATGATGCATCCGATCATGTTTTCAAACTTTCTAAAATATTATATGGTTTGAAACAAGCACCTAGAGTTTGGTATGATAAATCAAGTACATTTTTGCTTGGTAATAGTTTTGAAAAAGGGAAAGTAGATGTCACCTTATTTATTAAGAAAGATAAAAATTCTTTATTAATTGTTCAAATATATGTTGAAACTTAGCTAAAACCTAAATTTTAAATTTTAAATTTGGGAATTTCAAAATTAAATTGAAATACAATTGACTGCATAAAAACTTTAAGTGAGCATTTAATTGAATTTTAAGAGGGTCAATTTTAGAAAACACACAAAAATTAGACAGAAATACAAGTAAACCCTATTCACAAAATATAAAAATTGGGAAAATCAAATTTGAGTGTGCACAAATGTAATTTGATGTTCTACAAGCCTAATTATGCCTCTAATTGCAAGAAAACACAAAAAATTTAGGCTAATTTCTCAATTCAAAACAGAATTCCAAGTCTGAAACCCTAAGATCCTAGTACCCTTAAATTGATGCACTTATAAGTTCAGTTGAACTAAGATGGGAGAGGGCTTTGGTTTAAAGATTTACCAGGAGCACAAAGATAGCCTTGGAATCTCCTAAAGTTTGCCGAAATCGAAGATCACCCAAGACAGTCCAACTGAGAGGGGAGGAACGGAACAGTAAGCTTGTCCAAGCTGGAAAAGAGAGGAGGATGAAGGCTTGACGTCTTGGAAACTAGACGCTTGTGTTTTGAAGGCTTAGGGTACAAGAACATGCGACGGAGAAGCTCTAGAGAAGTTGACAATAGTGGACAACGAAATAGAAAAAGGAGAGAAGAGGAGTTGGGGGAAAAAGAAGGAAGAAGGTCCATTTAACGTGACATTTTTGGGTTCGATCAATTGATTCATTTAGACCAATCGACCGAATATCGGTTGATTGAAGAATACATTCGATCGACCGATAGTCAATTGACCAATGGATGCATTTGGTCAACCGACCATCAATCGGTTGACTGAACAAAAGCATTTGGTCGATCGAAGGGTCAAACATGCAAAATCATTTTCAAAACAAACAAACAGTAATTCATATAACTCTAATACACATCTTAAAAATTGATTACCTTTAAACTTGACGTCATATGTTTATTTTTCTTAGTTCAATAATGACAGTCATCCCTTTTCATTCTTTGTAGTACCTACAAAATAAAATTTAATAAAATTTTGGCACCCATATCATCTTGAGTCCATGAGTGTTAGTGTACATTTTATGACCAAATGAACCTGCATTCGTATATCTTATAAGATCTTAGAAAAAATAACGAATATGTCCATTCCTCTCACAATAAGTGCAAAATAAAGGAGTGAAGGATCTATATGCATTCTTTGGTTTATAATCATAATAGAACTTTTTAGATGTTTGCTTTGGTTGAGTGAAGTTCTAGAGTCATTAAGTTAATGTCGAGAAAATTTCTTAGGTTTTGATGTATAAAAGAATGCATGATGCCTAGAATGAGTTTTCGTTAAAGATGGTGTATTTTGAAAAAGTTTAGGATCATCTTTCAAGTTCTTACTTTTTACAAAAACAGTCTTACTATATGATGCTCTATTATATCCTAGACCTTATCATCTGCCATCTTTTGAACACTTAGCATTGTTTCTAACTTTTCTTTGCCTTTTGTAAATTTTGATAGAGTTTCTTTAACTGACTCTACTTTTTTTTAAAGCCAAATTTTCATTCAACAATTCATCGTTATCTTTACACATCGAATCTAGATCTTTTCTAAGGTTTTCATTTTCTAATTTGAACTCATCTACCATTTTCATGGATTCTACATTTTTATCATGTAATTTCTTCTTCTTTTTTGGCTAATTCTTCCACAAACTCTAGCAATTCCTCATACGTGTATTCAACTTCAACTTCATCATTCGAGTTAGGAGTACTTACCCCATCGTGAGCCATGAAGCACATATTTGCTATCACTTCGTCTTCAAATCCACTAGACTCATCCCATCCCGCTTTAATAGCTTTCTTCTTGAAACTATTCTTTTCTTTCCTTTCCTTCCTTTCTTCCTTTTGCTTTCTCAAAGGTGTGGATAGTCTGACCTAAATTGCCTTTTTTTCACCACACTCAAAACATGTTATGTTAAAAGTTTTAGAAAAGTACTTACCTTTGCAGATAGGAGTTTTTCTTCGAATAAGCTTGCTTAGCTCCTTAATGATGAGAGTAACGGATTCTTCTTCCTCACTTTCATAGGATGATTCTTCATTCTCCCTTTCATCCTTATTTATCGCCTTGAAGGCAATGTTCTTCATTTTGCGTGTAATTTCTTCTTGAGCATCATTTAGCACCATCTCTGTGTGAGTAGAGAATCAATCAAATCTTCGAGTGACAAAATGTTGAGATACTAATTTTAGTTTCCTTTACCTAATTTGTGCCTTCATTCATAATTTCTAAAGTTCATCTAATATCATAAGCAGATTCACAAATAGAAACTCTATTAAATTATTCTATACTTAATGCATAAAATAAAACATGCATAGCTCTACTTTTTAAGGATACTAACCTCGTTTCTTCAAGATTGAGCTTATTTTCGTCTTTAAGCACTACTTCATTTCTAACTATATTTGAAGGTAAGGTGCTTTTTTGAGAAACATATAATCATAGATCCACACTTTCACTTCTCAAGAAATGGCTTATTTTATCTTTTCAATTCAAATAGTTGTTTCCATCAAAATAAGGTGCTCTATGTGTATTGTGGCCTTCTAGACTAGAGGAAGGAAATTTGTGTATCATGTGTGCCATATGTGATCTTTACTCACTAATTCGTTGGAATTAATCTACTTATGAGACCTGCTCTAACACTAATTATTTGGATAGATATGGCACTAATAGGGGGTGAATTAGTGTTTAAAATTTTTTTCACATAACAAACATAACTATAGAAGCTTTAAAAAATTTACCCAAAAACAACTACATAATATAGATGCAAAAAATAAAATTACGAAGAAAGGAGAAAATACACAATGATTTATCTTGGTTCAGAGTTATCCACTTGCTCCTAATCCAATCCCCAACATCACTGTTGAGCTTTCATTCTTATAACAACTTTAAGATACTAACATCACAAGTACAATCCATTTTCACTAGCTAAAGGTGTCATCTAGCTTCAAAGCACAATCCTTTCTTGAAGTTATTACTACCTTCTTCAGAATCTTCTTCAACTCTCTATTCACCACCTCCACTTAGCCACTAGTATGGGGGTGGTCAGGGATAGTCACTCGATGATGAACACTATATCTTCTCAAAAGAGCCTCAAAGGGTTCGTTGTAAAAATGGCTCCCTCCATAACTTATGATTGCTCTAAGCACCCCAAATCTAGTAAATATCTTTTTAATAATTTTTGAACCACCTTGCCATCATTGGTTGGAGTAGCTACGGCCTCAAGCCCCCTAAAAATATAATCAACTCCAACCAATATGTAAGTGTTACCTAAGGAAGATGGGAATAGTCCCATGAAATCTAAGCCCCATACATCGAATATCTCAACCTCTATAATGTTTGAAAGCGGCATCTCATCCCTCTTTGATATGTTGCCCACTCTTTGAAACCTATCACACTTCATCATAAAATCTCGAGCATCCTTGAATAAGGTTGGCCAATAGAAACCACACTCTAAGATTCGAGTAGCAGTCTTGTTAGCTCCATAATGCCCGACATAAACTGAGCTATAACATTACATCAAAATCTCAGACATTTCATCTTCAGGGACACACTTGTGAATCACACTATCAATACATATCTTATAAAGTACATGTTCATCCCAAATATAGCGAGAACATTAAAAAAAAATGCTTCCTTTGTTGATAAGAGAGATCAGTGGGAAGAATACCACCTGAGAGATAATTTGCAATATCTACAAACTAAGGACAAAAAGGATTTTCTACCATCATTAAAGCCTCGTTAAGAAAATGCTCCTCGATTTCCTCTTCTTTTCTTAGTGCCCTCCTTTAAGTCTCAAGAGGTGGTCTGCCATAACATTTTCTGCTCCCTTCTTGTCTTTAATCTCAAAGTTAAATTCTTGGAGTAGAAGCACCCACCAGATGAGCCTAGCATTGGCATCCTTATTGGCAAAGGGATAATGTAACGTTACATGATCTGTAAAAACAGTAACTTATGAAACCAAAAGATAAGAATAAAATTTCTCACATGCAAACACCACTGCAAGGAATTCCTTCCCAATAGTGGTGTAGTTCAGTTATGCTCCAGTCAAGGTCTTGCTTGCATAGTAGATGACATGTAACCTCTTCTCCTTTTGTTGGCTAAGTACACAACCAATAGCATGGTCACTTTCATCACACATAATCTTGAAGGGAAGAGATCAATCCAGCAATGTCAAAATGGGTGTTGTTGTAAATATCTTCTTCATCCTATTAAAAGCTTTCAAACAATCATCATTAAAAAAAAAAGGCACATCTTTAACTAATAAATGAGTTAAGGGTCTAGTAATAAGAGAAAAGTCCTTGATTCTCTATCTCAAATCCATTCTTTTGATTTTTTTATTACATTATTTGTCTTCTGTTTGTATAAATATGTTAGATAAAATTTGCACCTCTTGGCAACAGGACACTCACATTCATAACATCATTCAGATTCTACAATGGAGCCAATCCTTTTCATAGTATTCTTAGTCCCATAATTAGCTCTTATAAAGGGACTGGTTGGTAATTAGTCAAGATGTTGAACTTTCAATCAATTATTACATCATTTCCATAGTAATGCTTTTTCAGGGCATTAGAGTATTCTTGCAACTTACCATAGCCTTACTGCATTTTTTTATTGGAAGGGTATATGAAAAGTAGTGAGGGAATTCATTTTGCAATGTAATGTATATCAAAGTTATAAGCTTGAGAAGAAGAAGCAAGACAAACGTTATGACAGAGACTCTGAAGACAACAACATCAAGGAGTTTTGGTTCTTTGGAGGTGATGGTGACAGGACATTTGGTGATAAAGAGAGTTGTTAAAGCAGCAATGGTAGTGGATTTATAGTATATTTGTGGTGGTTTTCACTACCTGGGTTTGTAGCGGTTGGTTTTTACAGCTTGGGTTTGTCCTCTATGCATGAAGAAGGTCCATCAAAGTTATTTAATCGAAGCTAATTAATTGAAAAAGTTTGTCTTTTAAGTTTCACTATTGGTTAGTCAGAGTTGTTGATTAATGTGAGGCCTTGTCTTTAATGTATTTTCATATGAATTTAATCCAATTTTAAGGCACATTGCTTCCAATTTGATGTTAAAGTTCTTAATTATGTTTATAAATGTTGTACAATTAAAATGGGAGCCAAAAAGTGGAGAAAAGGTCAAAAATTCAACAAAAAAGTCAATCTGCAGGACTAATACGACGACCTCAACAACCTACTGTAATGCTCATCCAACCTTCTGTAATGCTCTCAAAGTAGGGGACCTAAACGATGGTTTCATAGCCCGCCGTAGTATGCCTTTTAAGCGATGTTGTAGTACAAGTCACACAAAAAACAACTAGATTTCACTCCTCCAGTTGCTGCAACTTACCCAACTTATTCTTACTTGCAACTATCATATATAAGAAGACTTATAGATCAATTTTGAAAGAATTAACACAAATTAGAGAGGAGAATTTAAATCAAAACCAAATTTTTATTTTCTTTCCTTAGTTTTTAGATTTTTCATTTCTTTTTTTTTTCAGGCTTTGTATCTTGTATTTTCATGTTGTTTTAAGGATTCTCATGAGTTGTTTAAGGTGATTGAATGTTGCCTATCAATTTATATCATAATTTGGTGAAGTCTAAACCCTTTTTCCCTTATTTCATTGTTAGGGTTTAAAGTTATAGTTTTTTGTATATTCTTTTATGTAAATTTATCCCTATTTCTATGCTTGAATGTTTAATTTATGTTTGGAAATGTTTAATTTATATATTGATGTGAAGAATTGGAGAAATGAGAAAAAAGGAAGCAAAAGGACCAAGATCCAAGACCAATAGGGTGGTCTGTCTAATCCACAGCACTGGTTCCCTTAACCCTCGTATTGGTGTCGAAGAAATGGACCCCGCTATATTGAGGCGGCAGACACATTTTCTTACTTGAATCTTCAACAATTTTGGTTGTATTCTTCTTCAACTTGCAGAAACTGCTCTCCTATAAATGCAGGGCATCTCCAGGCTCCAAAATCAAGTAATTTAGGATCAAAAACTTTTTTTTCTTTCTTATTTTCATATCTAAGTTAGTTTTAGGTTAGTTTTTGGTTTCAATCCTTTTTAAATCATGTTGTAGGTTGTTTAAATGGATTTTACAGCATAATCACAAGGTTTTGGGCTAGATTATCATCTGATAATCTTGTTTGGTGATATATAAACTCTTAATCTTGTGTATTATTGTTGTTTTTATAAATTAATCAAAGTTTATATTGTTTAACTTATTTATTTTATTAGCTTTGATTAATTTATGTGCTTAATGTTTAATTTCAGTTTAGCTAGGTTGTTAAATATTTTTATTGATGGTTGAATGTGTTGGGTTTCTTATGGCATTAACAGGGGGTGAATTAGAGTTTAGAAATTCTTATATAAATCTAATAAAAAATGAGTGCGAAATTTTAAGCAAATTCACCCAATCTAATAAAATGTAATAATATAAGTGCGAAAAAATAAAAGAGTAAAGAAAGAAAGAAGCACATCGTAATTTATTCTAGTTCAGAGCTATTCACTTGCTTCTAATCTAGTCCCCAACACCATTGTTGAGATTTTATTCTTATTGCACTTCCAACAAGAATACAGCAAATCAACCAATCCTTTTACAAGCTAAAGGAGAACCTTTCACTCACTTCTTTTTCCTAGGCTCAAGAATAACCTCCTAATTTTACTCGACAATAATATATTTAAAAATTCTTTAACTTAATTTCACTTGGTGAATAAAAAGAGGCCTTTTAATAGAGTGATTTAGAAAAGAAAAACATGTAAAGAGCCTTCACAAAAAATTAAAACTTAAGAGTAAAAGATTAATACTCAAAAAGAGATTCACACGAACACTTAATAGAATAATGAGCATAACACTTCCAAACAATAAACCTTTTGTAAGACTCTTAAAAAACTCTGTATATGCTTGCTTTTTCAATGTAAAAAATGATTTGTCTTACACAACAAAAGAATACTTTATTTATACTTGACTCTTTTCTACTTACCGTTGTCCAACGGACAAAAAAAAACAATGTTCTAACAATTAAAGAATTTGCATGTTGTACAAACTCACAAGACATCTATTTATCCACAACATTTGCTATATTCAGTCGATCGATGTGTTGGTTCGATCGACCGATAGACCTTCGTCTATCATTCGGTCAACCGACCTAAAAACAAAACTCGAATGAGACATGCATTCGTAATTCTTTTCCTAATGTCATATTAATCAACTTACACTTTCCAAATACCAATCTCAAACGTCAAAAGGAATAAAGATCAAACAAACAAGTCTCTTAATTATGTACCTATATGCATGGTCTAAGAATGTATGCATGAATGTTCACTTTATAGGCCTCTTAATAAAACACCAAAATAAAACCAAGTAAGAATTACATTTAAATATATCTAAGATTATTTTTTCAATCTTGAATCTTCATATAGTTCTTCATTTCCAATCTTTAAGATTCTTTGATTGATTCTCTTGAGCTTTATCCAACCTATCTTTCAGACATACTCAAAAAGACAAATATTAACAATATATTTTATTTTGTCATTACCAAAATAAGGTGAAACCATCCTTGGTTCAACAATCTCTCCCTTTTTGATGATGACAAAACCAAGTAATAAAACATGATAAAGCATAAGGAAATAAAACACAATAAAGCATAAGGCTCCCTGTTGCATTGGTTAGGTGACTTAAAAACTTTGGATGATAGTGAAATGATTTTACTTTGAAAACCAACGGAATTAAGGCAAGTGCACCTATCACAAAAGTAATATAGTGGAGTACATTTAAGACTCTGGTTGTTGATCCCATGAGGAAAAGGTTGGCTTAATTACTAGGTCAATCATATTACAATTATTTAGGAAAAATCCAAACAATTTGATTAAAATTTTGAAAATTGCTAAAACTAGACTAACTTGGCTTAAACACTTTTAAAATGATTTTTAATTGCTTCTAAAAAATTATGAAAATTACCAAATGTGTAATTTAGCTAAGGATTAAATGATTGATGATTTAATTGAGCTTTAAACACATTTCAAGTCTGATTAAAGTTCCTTCACAAAATCAAAACAAAGATATGGTTAAGACTTTGTTTTTTCTCCATTAAATCTCATTTAAAGTTTGGTTATGCCTTAAATCAAGTAAATGGGCTTTAATTTCAAGAAGGTGAGTTTTGGAAAATTAATCTTAGATCTCTAACTTTCACAAAAAAAAAAATTCAGGTTTGATCATGTAAGGATTAATTTGTGTTGCTTATTGATTTTTCTATCAATTTAAGATGATTTCTCATGCTTAACTTGTCTTTAAAACTAATCTTATGTGGTTGGCCCAAAATCAGTTCATCTAATACTTCAATAAACAAAATCCAAAACCTTTAACATGCTTTTAGGCTCTCTTAAATCATACAAACATCAATCCTTAGCAATAAGAATGAACTAGCCACACATACTAATCAAGACCTACAAAATATATAACTTATGCGACATATATTGATAAATCTATAAAAATAGGCTGAAATAATAAGTTTAGAGTGTAAAAAATAGGTTTGTAAGACTTTTGGACATGTCTTGTAACTCCCAACTTGATCTAGAATGTAGCACAATCTCTAAATCGATTCAAACTTGCAAAAAAATCAAAGAACATACAAGGTTATAAGCAATAGAAAAGGTGCTTTGATTAATCAAAAATAAGAGCATAATAACGAGTTATCTGAATTAGAAACCCCCTGAATATGAGTTATAAACTTAGAACTATGTTTATACACCAAGTTCATATGTTCAGAAACTCAGAAACAACACTCAAATATAAATACGAAGTGTTTGAAGTTAAGAACTATGTGAAAGACTATGGTGAGATAAGAAGAATTCTCTCTATCTTTTGTTGATCTGTTCTCCCTCATCCTCTCTACGTGATTTATGTTAATTTTTTGGTTTTTACAGTTGCAGAAGCCTCCAAAATGTGATAGAAGACAAGGACATTAATTGGAGACATGCCACAGCCACAATGTTGGAGGTTTGAGGTTGATATTATTGACTGCTCCTTCAATGGTGGGCTACACGATTGTATAACGACGGGCTAAAAGGTGTCGTTGATGGTCAAATTCTGCCTCTATTAACAGCCCCCTATTTATCCTTCAACGATGGTTTAGTAGGGTACCGTTGAGGGACAGAAATGAGGCATTTTCTTCTAATTTTTGCTCCAAGCTTCATCTTTAAACTCCATCTTACAAATTAAACATAACAACAAATAAATTAAATATTTAAACACTGAATTAGGATTAAATTAACATTCAAGAACATTCAAAAATACTATAAATTTAACCCCTAACACTCCCCCTAAATATTAAAAAATCAATAGGTAACAATTATTATCATTTTTGGAATCATATGATTCAACATCAACATCATCATATCAAATAGTTAACTCAACATTATCATATCAAATAGTTAACTCAACATCATCATATCAAATAGTTATCTCTCTCTCAAGTTATAAATAAACACATCATATATCACACGCTTCTCATATCACATATTTAACTCCCTACAATCATATCACATATTTAACTCCCACTCAATATGTTACAAATAATCTCATCATATATGTCACACTCTTCTCCCCCTTTTTGGAATCACAAAAAGGGTTGTCACATAACCTTACACGCCAAACTTTAATCAATATGCAAAATAAGAGGAGTCAATGTCATCAATAGGCAATGTCATAAATTTTCAAAGAGCGCCACACAGAAAAAGAAAGAAATACATCAAAAGACACATCCTTTAAGAATCTGAGGGAGGTCGAGGAGGAAGTTGAGAGAGGATCTCTCGAAACAAAGAGTTGTGCTCTCAAAGTAAGATGGTGTGCTCATCGAGACAACTCGTCAAGTGATCCACACACAAATGTATAACTCCCCAGGAATTTCTATTGCACTTATATCATCACTGTAGGAATTGGTTTAAGATTTCCCTAGCCCCTTCTTGATCCACCTTGTGAAGAAGTGAAGTGATGGCAGCCTCAACATCATAAGAAGTAGCAAGAGGTGCTAAAGAGCTTAGTGCAGTAGTAGTGGCATCATCATCAAGGGGCTCAGATGTAAGCTGAGTTGTCGTATGAGGAATAGGAGTAGCCACATCATTATCAGCAGGGGGAACTAAACGTTGTCGTTAATGAGGTCGATTCATGTGACCATCAATAGTTTGAAAGCCCATGCATTTTAAAGAGTTATAATCAAAGAAGGAATAGGATTTAAAATCATCTTCCATGGGAGGAATTTGAAAGCGATGGAAGATGAGACCTAGAAATGAATGATAGGGAATGTGTTGTCCTCTTTTCTTTCCTCGAACAAAATTGATCATGTTATAGAAGATGAAATCATCTAAATGGATGTTCTCACCAAGCATCAAGGAAGACAAAAACCACAAATCATCAAACCCTAGGTCATTTTAGTGATCACTAGTGGAAAGAAAATTGTATTTGATAAACAGATGATGGAATTTGGGAATGGCACTCAATGTTTGGACATCCTTTGGTTTTTCAGTAATACCCTCTTCACTAGCTAACTTAAATATGGTTTGAACTCTCTTGGCTAATGAGTGAGTGGCATCAAACTCTGACATACAGTCATAGTGTGTAAAAGTAGAAGGAATAGGAATTCCAAGTGTGTTGTTTATGGTGTCTCTAGATAGATGGATGGAGACATTCTCTACTTTGGATAAGATGATGTACTCATCATTCTCCTTTATAGTTTTCATATTACAATAGAAAAGTTTTACAACTATGGGAAAAGTTTTAGCTGAAAGGGTAAGGACAATCTCCCACCCTTGATCAATAAACAGCTTAACAAGGCCATTTTCTTTGAAAGTGTCTAGGTGGGTAGGTGTGGCACTACCACCTCAAGTCCTAACCATAATGGAGAAAGCTAGGTAGAAGGAAGGTTTAAAAGGGATAGTTAACACCTAAAGAGACTCTAGGAATAGATAAAGCACATGAACAGTTTCAATTATTATAGTTAATCACACAACCTGTAGATACAACTGATCAAGGATGACTAAAGGATTTTGAAAGGGTCAAATCTAAACAAAATTCTATATAATCATGGTATGCTTATAACTGATAGATGGTTAAATAAGCTTAAATTTTGCAATAATCAACTTATTTGAAAATTTTTCTAAGAGTTGAAGACAATTAAACCTACTAAGTCTTAAAAAATAAATTCAAATTAAGAATTTATGTATGCAGATCTCAAAGCAACAATAAAATTTTTCTTTTAAAAAAATAAATTTTATTAAAAACTTATTTAACAAAAGAAATCACTTAAACTTGTGAAAATTTAATTTAACTTCAAAGGAGATGTAGCTTTTAGACATTGTTTTTATAAATATTGGGGAAAATGTGAAATTTTGTTAATTTAGAAAAATCATTGATCAAGTGCCTTAAATAAGTATTTAATTGAGTTTTAGACACTTTAATTTCACTGAAAATTTAGTAAATTAACCAAAAATTTAACTAAACCATAAATTGTAAATCTGAAATTTTAGAACTTTAAAATCAAATGCAATTGACTATACAAAAACTTTAAATAAGCATCTAATTGAAGTTTAAAAGGAACAATTTTATAAAGATCACAAAAGTAGACAAAAATTTGAATAAGCCCTAATCACAGAAATCTGAAAATTGGAGAAAAACAAAATTGAGCATGCATAAATATAATTGCATATTCTACAAGCCTAATTATGCTTCTAATTGTAAGAAAACACAACTGATTCAGGATAATTTCTCACTTCTATTCAAAAAATTCAAACCTGAAACCCTAACTAGCTAAAGATGCCAAAATCAAGCAATCTATACTCTGTTGATGTTAAAGAGTAGAGGGCTTTGGTTAAAGGAGTTACTAGGAGCATGTTAGAGCCTTCATTGTCTCTTGAAGCTTTCTAGAGTCGAAGCAGAGGGAGGAAGACGCTTCTAAAAGAAGGAAACCATCCAAGAGAGGAGATACAGCCAAAATAGGAGAAGAGGAGGATAGCTCAAGACCTTAGGAGCTAGAAACAAGCATTTTGGAGACATGTAGGATGGGCGTCGAAGAATCTTGGGAATCAATGGCAATGGAAGAAAGAGGAGAGTGATAAGAGAGAAAGGAGAGTCAAGAAAAAAGGAGAAGGAGGTTTTGTATATCGAGATGTTTTAGGATTGGTTGATCGAATCATTATATTGGTTAACCGATAGTCGGTTGACTATTAGTTAAAGCATTCAATCGACTGACCATCAGTCGGTTAACCGAACAAGTGCATTCGGTCAACTAACCAATGCTGGGTTGACTGACCGGACGTTCGGTCCACTGAAGGGTCATAGATGTGAAAAAAATTCTCTGAAAACAGTCATACACTAATTCATAACAAGTCTATCACACATTTCACAAAATTTGGTTACCTTTAAATCACTTAATGTCATATCTTTATTATTTTTCTCTTGGTTCAACAATGGTCATTTTTTGCGGTACCTAAAAACTAAATTTTAATAAAATTTTGATACCCATATCATTTAGGACCATGAGTGTTAGTGTACCTTTCCCGACTATTTAATAATACATTTACGTTCCTCAAGCGATCATTAAAAAATTATTTTACATGGCCATATCTTTCACAATAGGAACAAAATAGAGTAGAGAACGATCTATATATCTTCTTTAGTTTATAATAGAATCTTTGAAAAGTTTTTTGCCTTGGTTGAATGAAGGTTATAGAATCGTTAAATCTTTATTAAGAAGGATTCTTAGGTCTTAATGTATGCATAAATGCATGATTTCTAGAATGAGTTCTAGTTGAAGATGGTGCATTTTGAATAAATTTAGGGTCATCTTCCAAGTTCTTACTTTTTATGAAAACGGTCTTAATAGATGATGCTCCATTATATCCTAGACCATGTTTGTCATTAATCATCTTTTGAACACTTAGCATTGTTTTTAGCTTTTCTTTACCTTTTGTAAATCTTGATAGAGATTCTTTAAGAGTTCTTACCTCTTTCTTTAAAGTCATGTTTTCATTCAAGAGTTAATCATTATCTTTGGTTATTAAGTCTAAGTCCTTCTTAAGGTTATCGTTTTTTATTTTGTATTCATCTATTATTTTTATATATTCCAAGTTTTTATCATGCAAGGCCTTCTTTTTCTTAGCCAAATTTCCTACAAAATATAACAGTTCTTCATAAGTATATTCAACCTCAACTTCATCATTTGAGTTAAGAGTACTAACCTCATTCTGGGCTACAAAGCATAGGTTGGCTATCTCTTCTTTTTTGATTCGCTTGACTCACTCCATGCCTCCTTTAATGCTTTCTCTTTGTAACTCTTCTTTTCCATCCTTTCCTTCTTTTCTTCTTTTCGCTTTCTTGAAGGTGTGGACAGTGCGACCTCACGTGTCCTTTTTCACCACAATTAAAGCATGTTACATTTGATAATTTGGTTTTAGAATACTTACCTTCCTTTGTACGGATAGGAGCTTTTGTTTGGATGAACTCCTTAAACCTCTTGTGATAAGTGCTACGGAGTCTTCTTCACCACTTTCATAAAATGATTCTTCATTCTCGCTTTCATCTTTCTTTGTTGCTTTGAAGGTGATGTTCTTCTTTTTTGGTACAATTTCTTCTTGAGTATCTTTTAGTACCATCTCATGGCTGAGTAGAGAACTAATCAATTCTTCAAGTGATAAAGCGTAAGATCCTTTACTTCTTGTATCGTCGTCAACTTAGGTTCCCACGTCTTTGGTACAGATCTCAAGATTTTCCTAGCAAGCTCAACATTGGAGTAGGTCTTACCTAGACCCTTCAAAACACTAATAATATTATTGAAATGAGCATACATTGAAGAAATATTTTCATATTGAGTCATCTTAAATAATTCAAATTGGTGAGTGAGCATGCTATTTTTTGTTTCGTTTACCTTATTTGTGCCTTCATGTATAATTTCTAAAGTGCGCCAAATATCATAGATAGATTCACACATAGAAACTCTGTTAAATTCTTCTATACTTAATGCAAAAAATAAAGCATGCATAGCTCTACTGTTTAAGGACACTAACCTCTTTTCCTCAATAGTTAGTTCATTGTCGTCCTTGAGCACTATTTCATTTCCTACCATCTTCTAAGGTTAGGTGGTTTTTTTAGAGAAACACAACCATAGATCCACATTTTCATTTTTCAAGAGATTTCTCATTCTAACCTTCTAGTTCAATACTTGTTTCCATCAAAATAGGGTACTCTATGTGTGTTATGACATTTTAAACTAGAAGAGGAAGTAAAGCTATTCATGTTTACCATATGATCTTTATGTACTAATTCGTTGGAATTAAGCCTATGTAAGACCTCTCTCGCATACCAATTTTTTTGTTTCTTAGGGCACTAAGAGGGGGTGAATTAGAGTTTAGAAATTCTTATTTAAATCTATTAAACAATGAATGCAGAAGTTTAATCAAATTCACCCAATCAGATAGAATGTAATAATATAAGTGAGGAAAAATAAAAGAGTGGAGAAAGAAAGAAGTACATTGTGATTTATTCTGATTTGGAGCTATCCACTTGTTCTTAATCTAATCCTCAACACCATTGTTGAGGTTTCGTTCTTATTGCACTTCCAACAAGAATACAGTGATTCAAACAATCACTTTTACAAGCTAAAGGAGAACCTTTCACTCACTTCTTTTTCCTAAGTGTTAAACCAAAAAGGGAGAGATTGTTGAACTAAGGTAGTTCTAATAATGTGTTTTGATGATGGCAAAACATTATTATTACTAATGTTTAAGTCTTTGATATTTATAAGATAGGTTGATGTGTAAAGCGTAAGAGCATATTTGTGGAGCCTAAGGTAGAAGATCCATCTTAAAGATAATGAAGAGCTTACGCATTAGATGATCAAGAGCTTGGATATCAAGGAACAAATGATGATCAAGCTTGAAGATCAAGAGAAGATTGATTATCAAGAAAAAAGATCAAGTTAGTTAGGCTTAGGAAAGGTCTTAAGTTGTAAGTCTTCTTAATCTTAATCAATGCTTAAAAAGGGCTCTCACATTTTCATGAACATTTTCATATAGGCATTTAGGATTTGAATTATGTTTTTAGTGATTAACTTGATTTGATTATGGCCTTGGTATATTAGGAATTGATTTAGGTGACATATCGGCTAATTGTTGATGTGTTTATGTAATATGAATTGTTTTCATGAGTTAAATTGTTGCTTGAAGTTATTTATGTATGTTTAAATCTGTTTGAATATCTATGTGGAATGAATTTTGGTTTATCTATGAATTAAGAATTGATTGAAAAGGTTTTAAAGTTGGTTAAAATGACAAGTTTTCATAATCAAGGCAATTTTTATGTTTTGAATTGATTGAAATGTTTTGATGATTCAATTAGCCTTGAATTATTCTTTAAAACTTGATTAAAGTATTATTTAATGTTGGGAATTTGTTTGGAAAGTTTTTTAGTTAGTTTAGAGTATTTTTCATGTTTTCTGAAGGCATAACGGCAACCTGTTCATCTGATAAACAACGTCGTTGTTAAGTTCAGAAGGTGTCATTATACCTTGTTTTCCAGAAGCCATTAATGGCGGGTTGTTCTTGGAACAATGGCGTCGTTGATCAATTAGACAACATGTCATCATAGTAAATCTCACAGGATATTTCACTACTAGAAATACCTTAACACCTTTCTTAAAGATA
>JAOXYD010000006.1:12115014-12143001 GCA_028565735.1 Pinacopodium congolense
ACCTTTCCAAATAATTCTTAAACCATCCATAAACCAAAATTTATAATACAAAGATATTCAAACAAATTCAAACATACTTCAACAACTAGGAAAACCATATACTGATGATGTCTCATTCAATTAGTAAATGTAGGGCATACCATGATTTGCAATGTAGTTAATGATTACTGTAAAAACTTTCCAACAACTTAATAAATATTAATAATTAATATACTAACTCTCTTAATAATAATAAAGTTATCAATTTTTAACTAATACCTATGCTTAATTGCAGGTTTAAATATAGTTAAATTCATGATTAAATAAGACAATGTGTTCAACTAATATGTATGATTATATGTTAATAAAAAATAGCAAACTAAAAAATTATAAATGACAATTTATATAAATATTTATGCTATCGTACATAACGTATTAGTGTTTTATACAAACAATTATACGCCCTTGTACAACTTATGCAAAGATATATCATATATGTTATAATAAGCCATAACATAATAGACATTTCTTTCACAAACCATATAGTAACCACAAACAATATATACAACTAGTTTATTCTAAATATTGCCTTGTACAAGCTATATAACACTAAATCATACATAACATAAGAAGCCGTAATACATAATACATACTTCTTTCATACATCATACATTAACTGCAAATAATGTATACAACCAATTTTTTGTAATTCATTATCAATATAAAGAAACAATTAAGCATAAATGTAGATGTCAGAATATAACAAAAATCAACTTCATCATCGATACACTTTTAATATCATAGAGGTAGAAACGTAATAAATCGATATCCTCAGCAAGAATAAAAGGAGATAGAACTTAGACATCCTCATACATCTGATATCGCATCACTAACAAGAATAAAAGAATATAGAACTTCGACACCCTCACGCATGAAGCACTCCATTGTAATAATTTTGTCATTTAAAGGTGGCATTGGTGATATAAAAAACATCCACAGTTATGTTGGTTGATAATGGTTGAGGTACATTCAGTGGAGGGAGGAGTTTTTAATGGAGAAGGAAAGTTGTTATTTGTAATTACAATAATACCCTTATATATTAACACTAGCAGTTTTAGATAATTTTGCTGATGTGGTGGGAGGCTATGAGGGGGTCGAGTCGCGCCTTTAAATTTAATGAAGTTGATTATTCGAATTTTTAGTTATCTCCTTTTTAAATATAATCATTTTAAGAATTGTAATTAAACTCTTAATTAATATTAATATAATTAAATTGAACCTTTTAAAAACGTATTACATTGAACTTTTATCAAGTAATTTAGTTAATTTTCGATTAAGACTTTGTCTTTCTCACTTGGATTGAATAATTGTGTGGGCTTTTTAAATGTTTTTCAAGCATATAAAATTAAAAAAGAATAATGAAGTGCATTAAATTAACTCAGACCATACTTCATGCACTTGTTATATGTGTATCAAAATATTTTTTTTAATTCAATTTTTTTTATTATAATATTTTCTTTATTTCCTTCTTTTGATTTAACATTTAAAGCATACATATGTACAAATACTCAAGCATGTCTTTATTAGGATTTGATTCTTGATAATACTTTTATACCATCATGAAACATAATATATTTAGGTTTAGTGAAGAGTGATAGATGTTAACAATGTTTTCAAAACTGCATTCGACATCGAATCAGTGAAGCGAGAGATTAAAGGTTTAAATATTCAACCGGTATTAAGTCATTATAAAATCAGTATTGAACCAGTATAGGATAATAAAATATAAAAATTATAAAAATAAGTAAAACTGTATTATAAAATTAAATATTTAATAAAAATATAAATAAAATAATAATATTTATTATTATGTAATCAATAAATAATAATTCTAATTAAAATTGAATCTAATATAAATTATTAAAATAATAGCAATAATTAAAATTATATGTCTAAATGGCATTGTATCTCATTTTTAGTAAGAAATTAAAATCCTTCAATGTTATGTAAAGACTTGTAAACTACGCTTATATCTAAAATATTTGAATTAATATTTTTATTAAATTTAAATAAACTATAATTAAGTAAATAATGAAATTATTTTTAAAATAGCATATTATATTTTTAAATAAGATAACAACTAATTGTTAGTAGAGTATATATTTTTAATTCATTATTTGTGACAATTGCATTTTCTTTATAGATAACTTTTTTAAATTTATTAAAGATCAAGTAATGATTCTTTTTCTTTTTCTATTTAAAAGTTAATATAATTAATACAATTAATAATCAACTAGTCGGCCTGCTTGACTTATAATTGGTTAAACCAGAAAGACCATTTGACTTATAACGAATTAAACCGGTTGGTTAAATAAAAATTAAGAAAATTTCTTATTAAGAAGTTTTTATATAAAATCAAATCGATCAACTAAAAAGTTTAAGATTAATCAAGTTTAACCAGTCAAATTAGACCGATTTTTAAAACACTAAATATTAAAATAGGTCATTATATTATTCTTGTAAACTAAAATCTCATATCCAAAAGTTAATTTCCAAAAAAAAAAAAAACTCATAACCAAAAGGTGAAGTGTTTGAAACTTAGGCAAATCCTTCTTTAAACTCAATATTTTTTTTAACATTTGGAAGCGAATACGTTTTTCGTGCATTAAGATTACTGTAGTCGAAATTCAACTGGATTACTTATTTTAATTAGAAGTTTATTTATGTAAAATAAGCATTTAAAATTTTTGCTACATAAAATGTATTTAAGAGTATAGAGTTCTAAATGACCCATCACCCCCCTCGCGACAAGTATAATATAAGAACGTATTGAATTATAGTGTTCACAAAGTTCGGAATTCCTTCGCCACATCCTACCTAAAAGAACTCCTAAAGTTTATGGCACTGTCTTGACCCCGGTAATCATTGCAACAAATAATGTTGCAAAGATTCGTTCGACCAAAGTAGCAGTAGACTAAGTTGAGTTAAATCCGGTTCTTGACAGTCTTTATCGAATTTTTTAGCATCTAGCAAGCTACTGAACAACAAAAACACATAATTTTATAAGTTACCTACCGTAGTCTGACTATTAATTAAAAGTTCTGTTTAGCCTTTTTTATTTCATTTCGTACCAGATTCCTTTAATTCTTGACCCATTAGCCAGATGGATGGTGTAGTATGGTAAAAACCACATTACAGCTGGACTGGGCAAGACAACTGGACATTGTTATTGAGGGGACAGAGTCAGGAAGACATCGCCAAGTTTTGTTGAAAGTGAGGGCTATGATTATGAATCCCAATGAATCCCAATTACCACAAGCGCCCATCGCTCAATCGCTTCTGTAAAAGGAAATCCAGTTCAAACCCAAAGTCAGTCTCCTCTGAGTCTGACTCCCAAAAATGAAAATCCTGGAATCACTCCTTGTGACTATAAATTAAACGGACGTTGACATTTGCTTATTATGTTTTCCCCCTCTCTGAAATTGTATTACCAATCCCTGCTGTGCTCTGGTATTTTTCTCTTTTTGTTCTTGGATTTTTTTTTTTTTTTGGTGGTCTCAGGCCAGATCGAATCTTTCCTTCTGCAATCAATCATTTCCATGTTTATTTTTCCTTATACTCAATATATAAACAAAAGGTTACTCATAAGTAAGCTCATCTCATTGACGTGCCATTCAGTCCGTAATCCACAGTCGATTTTTTTGAGTAATATTTGGTTTGGTGGTACTCTGGAAACTAAAAAATAATACAACCTCCTGTCCGCATCTTCCACTCTTTGAAACATGCAGTCAAGAACCCATGAACGAAGCACCTATCTTTTGTCCATCTCTTAGTTGGTTAATCATTATCATCATCGTATATATATATGTCAAAAAAGAGTGACAAGAAGAATCCAACGTGTTCACGTGAAAGTTTTCGGGTATGAACATAATTTTAAAAAAAAAAGTAGTGGTGATTTGGCCGTTGTATATATTGTATGTATTGTACTGCTTTTTGGTTAATGTGTGTATATATATATGTGTGTATGTATTCATTGGTAGTGTTTTCATATTAGATCAGTGATATAGTAGTAGTAGGGCGTAGTAGGAGTAATGTCAACTTAGCTGGCTGGTGGGGGATAACAACCCCACAGCTTTGAATCTCTTCTTGCTGACCACTTCTCCTCATTTTCAGTATTATATACATTCTTGTATTGTCAAGTAGTGTAATATCTATATTTATTTGTTTTTAAATATAAATGATTTTTCCACAGTGTTATGGGTGAGTAGGTGACCTTGTAGGCTTACGTATACTAGGCTGAATGTTTCTGTCTCTTCTTGTTTTTTGCCAAGACAGTGAATAGTTTGAATTTTGTTATAGCCAGGATGCTCTGTACAATGTTCTACAGAACTCAGAAATAAACTCCGCTTTCCAACTTGCAGTAGCAGACAACAACTTTACTGATCTACAACAGCCAACACAATTATACTTATAATTCCCCTCTATCTGCACGATCATCATCGCCATCGTCATCACTATCATCTTGATATATTTGTTCTGTCGCAAAAATCCCAACTCTTTCTTTTTCCTCTGTAAAAGGGGTAACATCAAGCTAGTAAAAAGGAATGAACAGTTTAAGGTTAAGGTTTTAATATTTAGTTAGTTTGATTACTTGAGTTTCTTTTGGTGGGTCTGGATGGATGCAAAAAACATAAAGTGGGTTCGAATGATGGGCTATGGTTTATTAAGTTTAGGGGTCGTGTTGTAGGTGGTGGGAGGAGTATTGTAAGAGGAATAGTGTTGTCGGCGTGAGGTCACTTTCTGTTGGCATTGTCTGTATCCAACGATGATTCCCGAATTCATTTATTCTCAAGTACAACCGGGAGATTGATTGATTTCATTCATTAGTTCATTCATTACTTGCAGCTGATTTCCACCTGCTTGTATCGTTGAAACTCGGAGCTTCAAGATTGCCCTTGGTCACTGTTGGGATTTCATTGCTTTTTGGCGGGTGTCCTTTACGGCTATTGTTGAAAGTTCGGAAGGGGAGAGGGAGGAGGAGGGGGCTTCATACTCAATGTGGGAATGTGAGTAAATATTGATTTTGTTGATCTTGGTACCGGAATACCGACACAATCTACCGTTGGCAGATGGACCTGAGGGTTCTGGGGACCTGGCTGCATCTTTCCTCAGAGAATACAGGTTTGATGAATTATAGCTTCCTTTTATTTCTCCTTTTGCTTTTCCTCTTCTGTATTGATCCTATGTCTGAACTCAGAAACATTGTCTATATTCCCGTGGTATTTGTTGGATTCGCATGCCTCCTCATTGAATTCTCAACGGCTGTTTTTGTTAGCATTTCCCATACATCTATAGCGGAGAAGGCTTTTCAACCGGCCTTCTATTAGATTTAAAACGTCTTGAAGCTGCTCACTTATTACAAATCATCATTTTGTTTCTGGTTGACTTCCCAAAGAACTCGTTGGCTCATCTTAAACTATCCATTATGGAATATCTATATACTACTGAAAGATTATCAACTCCCGAACTAATTTCGTCAGTCCTAAACTCCTAATATGCATAAAAACAGTTTTTTTTTCCCCTCATATTTCTGTTCTTTTCTTTTCTTTTTTTTAATCTCTTTTTACGATTTTGTTCTCCCTAATATATGTTTTGTATGCTTATAGATGTATTTGTGCTGCAGATTCAATGTTTTATCTCATACTTCAAAAATAAATTTCCACATACTTGAATCGTTTCCCAAGCCAAATGTCAAGGACTCTTGCAGCCATATTTGGAGGTGCTGCAGGAGTCGTGGCATTTGTGGGGATAATTATTGTTTTATGGCTTTGCCTATCTCACAAAAACAGCATTTCAAGAACTTCTGAGACAGGATCATCTGAGCTGTCTGTTCAAGGTACCATTTTACCATGTTCACTCACCCAGGTTTAAGGGGCAAGGCAGAAAGTGCAAACAATAATCAGCTCATGATTTTCTCTGATGGTGTACAGCGGGAAGACACCTTGGGGTTGAGTTATCATTACAGGAAGCAAGGGGTTTTGACATGGAAGAACTGTCTCTAGCCACAAAAAACTTTAGTGAAAAGAATTTGATTGGGATAGGAAAATTTGGGGAGGTATATAAGGGTTTGCTCAATGATGGCATGCTTGTAGCCATTAAGAAGCGACCTGGAGTACCAAGTCAGGAATTTGTTGATGAGGTAATCAAATTCCACATAAATCAGAATGCGTGAATAGGATAAGATTTTGTTCCATACGCATTTTTTGGCATTCTTTCAATGATTGGATTATCCCTTAGGATAACTCCAATTCCTTTAATTTTAAGTTCTTTGCAGATTGCCAAAGATTATCTTACCAGATTGAACCCTTTTCTCCTTTGCAAACATAATTTAATTTGAGGCAATCGTAGGTTACATAAGTGATCGTTTATCCTTTATGTACAAAAGTTTCCTTCAAAAAAGAAAAAAAAAAGTTGAATAGAAATACCAAGGCTGAATCGAAAAGGAAAGTTCAAAAAACAATGTGCTTTTGTATGCTTTATTATGATAAGATCTTACTATTCCATTCACCAAGGTTTGATTTGGTGTTACTGAAATTATAATTGTTAGGTTCGCTACCTCTCACCCATTCAACATCGAAATCTTGTGACTCTTTTGGGGTACTCCCAGGAAAACAATCAGCAGTTTCTCATATACGAGTATATACCTAGTGGAAGTGTTTCCAGTCACTTGTATGGTAACTCTCTTACCAATCACTAGTATTTAGTTCTTTGATGATTGCACCTCTAGAGTATGTTAATATATCATCATATATGTTGTCAAATATATGAGCTGCATCTATCTTTTTTGGATCATCTTCACGATATAATGATATGCACATTACTGTCCACCTAATCATATTGTGAGATTTCATTGCATTTTAAAGGACCCTGGAATCATTTTTCCAGGACCAAGTCAAGTTTCAGATGGGAAGCTGGAATTCAAGCATAGACTTTCAATAGCGCTAGGGGCTGCTAAAGGTGATCCTCTGCAAAATCAGTGAGCATTCTGGTATCAGTTTTTTCTTTTCTTTGGATACCATCTGGCGCAACGCCAAAGAGAAAAGCAATCTGGAATGAGGGCATTGGTTTTGTAGCATAATTATGAAATTTTGGCAAGACTTGAAATAAGTTAGAAGGTCCATCCCTTGTAAAAGGATTGAATTAATTGTGCCTCATTATGCATTCTCTCCTGTGTAGCTTTCTGGTACTAGTTTTTCTTTTGTTTGGATACCATCGGATGCAATGCCAACGATAAATCTAATTTGGAATGAGGACATTGGTTTGGTAGTCTAATTTTGAAAGTTTGGTGAGACTTGAAATTAATTAGAAGGTTCTTCTCTTGTAAAAGGGTTGAAGTGAATATGCCACCTTGTGTATTTTATCCTGTGCAGGATTGGCTCATCTTCACTCTTTAAGTCCCCGTTTAATACACAAGGATTTCAAAACGTCCAATGTTCTTGTAGATGAAAACTTCATAGCTAAAGTTGCAGATGCAGGACTGCGTAATTTCTTGGGAAGAGTTGATATTGCAGGCTCGTCATTACAAGTGACTGCAGATGATATATTTCTTGCTCCAGAGTACTAGTGAATCTTTCATGTTTTGTTTGTTAATACAAACATAGTTTATTTACCTTGCTCAATTGAAATTGGTTGTATACAGGGTGAAGGAATTCAGACGATTTTCTGAAAAGAGCGACGTATTTAGTTTTGGTGTATTCCTTCTGGAGTTACTCAGTGGGAGGGAAGCATCAGGATCCCCAACGTTAGACACTACCCAGGACCTTGTTGAATGGGTATGTTGCAGATCATATTGCAATATGGTGCACTTAGGGGCATGCCCTTCTGTGCTGTTGTCTGGCAATTTGATTTCTGTTATTAATTACACTACCTTTGCTAAAAGAAAAATGATAAAGATGTGCATATCGACTTAAATCTGACCAAGCATGGTAAAAGTTCTTGTTACATCAATATTGAAACTATTCGCTTTCTTTTGATCATGATATGGCTGCTTCATTTTTTGCAATATGTTGCAGAATATAGAAGTGGGTCAATTATGATATGTTTTGATTACTGAATTATCTTCTGTTCTTATAAAGGTGCAAAGTAATGAGGACTATGGCCATTTTTCCAGCATTATTGATCCAAGGATGGGAAGCAGCTTCACGGCTGAAGGTATGGAAGCATTTGTAGAATTGATAATCAGATGTCTGGAACCATCGAGTGAGAGACGACCCGCCACTCATTACATGGTAATGGAACTTGAACGGATACTTGAGAAAGAGATGAGCATGACAGTTGTTATGGGGGAAGGAACTCCAACTGTGACCCTGGGAAGCCAGCTGTTTAGAGCAGCAAAATGAAATATGAAATTCTGTTCGCCACCAAATACTTGAGTGATTTCTGCGACCACAAACTGATTTCGCTGTTGTGTGTTTTTGTACCCAGTTTTTGAAAGCTCCAAGAAAATCAGCTGTTTGATAACTGTATAAAAGAACAGCTGCATTATTATTTTTTTCATTGTTTAATTATATCATAAAAATGTACGGACAAAAGCTTGTTGTAAGCCATCATTTGTTGTTAATAGCAAAGCGAAAGGGAGATTTCGGTGGTTTCAATTCCTATACAAATAACCATTTTCATTTCTTAGTTGACATATGTTTGCTTGTACCTTATAATTGCTTGAATGATGTTTAATAGCACAATAAAGGAAAACTTGGGTCAAGAGGAGCTTGAGGAGTCTGGGCTCCTCAAATGGCCTCCCTCTAATACAAAGGAGTATTTTTGTAAAAGAGTTTGAGGAGCCGGGTTCCTCAGATGGCCCCCCTCTACAAAGGAGTGTTTTTGTAAAAGCACATCGTGATTTTACAAAAACATCCCCTTTGTGTTGGAGGAAGGCTAACTCCTAACCTCCTAATCAAATTTAGTCAATAAAATTTAGAGCGGACAACTAATACGACATAAGAAAAATGGTCCAACATTGAAGACCCAAAAAATAATATTTCTTTAAGTATGGAAAAATTGCATTGATAATGGAAATGGTTAATTTAGTTGGATGTCAAGTTATTTAGTTCAAAGATCTCCTTGAGAACTATTCTCAAGTCATATTATTCTTGAACGTTGATACTTAGTCTGGCCAAGATCTAATTAAGCAATTTTTAGGAACCTCTTCACTTTCCTTTCAAAAATAAGCAAACAACAGGAACAATAAAAAACATCTTCTGTATGTATGGTATGTTAAATTAAGATCCCTATTCCAATTGCTACATTCCCATTTGCGTCATAAGTTCCTTTATATGATGGGTAGTATTTTCTCAATTAGTAGCTTCTAACAACCTGCTATTTGTTTGTGTAAATGATCCAATGGGATTAATGCCATTTGCCTAAGATCTTATAGCAACTTCAGCTGCTATGACACCAACAAAAAGCGCACAACCTTCCCCTACCATGAATACATATAAGGAGATTTGGTCAAGCGTTTCACCTTTCAAGCCACCCAGATTGTCCAATTGTGGTTTGTACGAACAACATTGACAAGGACTTTCACATACAACTCTTAAAGTAGGTGTTAAAGTCAGATAGTGAATATGTGCATGATACTATTTCTAGTGATCGGGATGGCTCTTCAGGGGATTTTTTTTGGTAATATGTTTTGGTGTGAGATGATGTAGCATAAAGATAAACGTGTCATTTTTATCATGTAAGTAAGATCAAGTTGTCTAATTGTCTGATGTGTACCTAGAAGTTGATTCTGTTTAATTTTGTTATGATTGAAACTTATTGGAAATAGCAAATAATTGTAGAAGTCTAAACAACTCCAGAAGATTGTTTGAATTTCCATGATATGACAAACTTGGAAAGAGAATTATCATCTTGACAGTGCTACTTCTTCATATTTTTGTAGTGTTAGATTGTTTGTAGTGCTAAAAGTGTATTTCATTGCAGTGTAGAAGCGTGCATTTTCAATCTTACATCGAATAGACAAGAGATGATCTTAGAACTCATACGTGTGGGCGTTGCACACCCCATTAGGTTGGGTTTTTGGAGAAAGTGTAATGGCACCATGACAAAGTGATATCAAAGTTATTCTTTGATCTCATCCAATCCCACTTTGAGCATCATGCATCATTGGTGGAATGATAGTCATTAGCGGAATAGTAGTGATAGGCATGGTAGACCATCTTTGATAAGGCATCACGAGGTTGGATGGAAGATATAGGCCTTATGGTACCCAAAAGGAGGATGAATTGAGTGTTTAAAAATTTCTTAGCAAATTAGAACACTTTAAATACCTTAATACAATTTTAATTATATGCAATCTCCAAACCAAAATTCAACCTAAATGAAATATTATGCTTATGCCAATATCAATCAAATTCAAGCAATAATAAAACAAACATAATGAGCATAAATATAAAGAGAGAAGGGAAAGGAAGAACACTAAGATTTATAGAGATTCACCTATCTTAAAAATAGGCCACGTCCTCTCTCTAAATACTTGTTGAAAATTCACTAACAACTAATCTTACTTTAATTGGGCGAAGAGTAACCCTTACAATAATCTTGATTATAAGGCCAAGAGGAACCCTTTACATCAATCTTGGTTAAAGGCCAACAGGAACCTTTCACAATCTTCCTTTCTAATAGGTGAAGAGTAACCCGATACAATAATACTTTTACAACAAAGAGGAACCTTTTCAATACAACCAAAGTTTATAATTTTTATCCTACAAGGACAGCCCTTAATCCAAGCCCCCTTGGGCTTTAAACTAAGCTTATATAGCTTATAACAACCTTAATCAAAATCAACACTAGTCAATGGCTCAAATACAACAAATGCAATATGGAAGATAAATGCACAATTAAGGCTTAATCCAATCCAATTCACATACAAGGATTAACTCAATTCAAATCTTCTTTATCTTAGGTGAAGATCATCCTATTAACTCTATTTTAAATGTCAAAGAGCAACCAATAACATAACAACAATTAATACAAATTCAATCCCCTAATTTTGTAACAAAAGTACACCTTCTATGGTGTTTCTCTAAAGCTCATACAATAAATTCAATTATGAAAATTCTACAGGCAACCACAAGTTATAACAAGCCTCCTAACAAATTCATAGATTATAAACAATCAAATTTATATAAAAAAAACACAATTAAAGCCCCAAACAATCTGATTTAATCAATATGCACATAAGTTGTCAAAACAAGCACTCTATATGTTTCAGCCTATATATATACGAATTTAATCATTTAATTGATGTAAAATAATTGCTATAAACCTACTGAAACTTCAATATATATGTTAACAATAAATCGTAATAGAAAACACAATTTTAAAGCATCAAACAATTCAATTAAATCAAGAGCAAAGCTAAATCTGTCAAACCTGGACAGCTTTGCTGTGACCTACAAGATAAAGCTTAAACAACCAATATAATTACTTAAAAAAAGAAAAAAACTATAAATCTCCTAAAACCTTAAGAAAACTAAAAAGGAAAATTTGGATACCAAAAAACTGATTAAAACTCCAATTTGAAATCATTACAGAAGCTGCAGAGAAAACTTGATAGTTTTGGGAAGTCTGTGTTCTTTGAACTTAAATACATGATTTGAGCGCCTAAAAATTGAGGTAAAAGATCCTATGCATTCTTGAGACCTTAACCAAAATGTGTATGATAATTTTGAATATATAAAAATAGTTTTGCAAGTTCAAAACTGAAAAATACAGAAGATAAACCAAAGTAAACTAAAACAGAGACAATTTCGGTGTGCCTGACTTTAGAAGCTTAAAAAAACAATTTAATGGATCAAAAAATCAATTGAAAGCTTTCTGAGTTTTGTCTATATTTAATCAAACTAGAAACACAAAATTTATAGCATAAAAACTGATTTAAAACCTAAAAATATGAATTGAATGAAGGCTATACAGAAAATAAAGAAAAATTTGAACATTTGAATGATTTCATCTTGTAGTTTGTTTTTCAGAGGTTCTAAAATTGTTAAAAATGTTTAGGAAAGATATATATAGTGTTGGAAGAGGTCTGGAGTCATTAGAAATAAGAAATAGCCCTTAGAATGAGAAATAAAGACAAAAATCCAAAAGAGGAAACTAGCCGTTAGAGTTAGGATATTCAACGGCACCTTCTGGGCTTATCAACGGCACTGTTGTGTGAAGTACAATATGCTATTGATTTCTTCTAGAAATGGGGGTTAAACAAAACTGATATAAGGTGCCATTATGCAGCTGATAGCCCACCATTATACGTCCAGAAAAACACAAAACTACTTCAAATCAAATCCAAACCTTTCCAAACAAATTTCTAACATTAAACAACACTTCAAGTAAGTTTTAAAGCATAATTCAATGATATTTAAATCATCAAAACATTTCAATCAAATAAAAATATAAATATTTCCTTGATTTTGAAAACGTTTCATTTTAACTAGCTTTAAAAAAATTTCAAACAATTCACAATGCAATTAGACTTAAACAATTGCAGACATATATATCTAACACTTAAAACAATATTTCAATGCACTTAAACATATCAATAATCATACATTAAATCAATTCATCATAATTCAATTTCATTATGCACTATTTAGCCTATATGCTATCCTAATTCACTTCCTAACATGACAAAAGTTATAATCAAATTCAATTAATCACTAAAACCACAATTCAACTCCTAAACGCCTATATGTAAATGATCTTGCAAATGTGAGAGCCCTTTTCAAGCATTGATCAAGATCAAGAAGACTTACACTTAAGACCTTTCCTAAGCCTAATTAAACTTGATCTTCTTTCTTTTGAACTTCAAGCTTGATCATCACTTGATCTATCATCATTTGAGCTTTATCTTGATCCTTGATATCTAAGCTCTTGATCATCCAATGCTTGATTACCTATCTTATAAACATTTCAAAAACTCAAACATTAGTAGGAATAATGTTTTGTCATCATCAAAATACACGATTAGAACTACCTTGGTTCAATAATATATGTCATGTTTAATGCATGCTCAATTGATTATTCCGGTATGCAATCTTATTCACAACCCTTAATCATACATACATCATGACTTATACATCATTTATTTTGCAATTAGGTTTATGCATTAATGCACTTGATCACTTTCAATTCATCATTCAAACATTTATCATTCTTTTTCCTAGGATTATACACTCACATAATTTCCTAGTTCTTGTTCAATCATTCCCAATTTATCACTTACATACTTTGAATCACATTACATTCATGAGAACATCTTTATATTATTATCAACTCATATTTAACACTTATCCTTGAACATTTTTCATGATCAAAAGACTCTTATAACACACACACATCTACTACTTTAAATATGAAATTTCAACAAACTAAATCTATACATTCACTAAACGTTTTTCAGTAATATATATTCATACATTTACTCAATTCTTATTCATAATTACTCCATGTTCTTCAATTCTCATTCATCCATACCTTATACACATTTATCACATTCTTAAGATCATGTTTGCATTAAAAGAACTTATTGCTTCATTAAATAAATCATAATTTCCATATTTGAACTCAACCACATAAAAATAATCCATTCCTATCGTTATGACTTCAATTAACTACATAAACTTATCAAGATATCTTATAGACAAAGTGTTTCTTAGAAGTATTAATAAGACATCAATAATCATTTTTCATGTTTTATGATTTAACTAATTCGAGCTCTAAAGTCCCCAAAAATTAGGAAATAATATAAGGTTCTTGCACAGGGGTCTATCACAGATAGTATTAGGAAAACAAGCATAACTTAAGCTATAGTCACTATTTTATCAAGTTTGGTTCCCAGAGGCCAAGCTAAGACCTATATCTAAAGCTTTTATTCTTTGAGGTTCTTCAAATTCATGCTATAATGATATGTAAAATAGATGAAAAAAGGAAGATGAAATTAAAACCAGAAATTTGACCTACAGCTTGAATTTTCCAAATTCATGAACACTTCAATAACACATATCTTTATCATGAATCCACCTTCATTTATACATAAAATCTCAACCTAAATCATCTAAACAATAGCCCATAAACTGTTGTTTTCGTACATGCAAAAACTGAATAGAAAATTACCCATTCATTCTCCATTTCCAGCACTTCGTCGACATCAACATCATATACAATTCATTCCCATTTCATCATCATAAATGTTCTAATCTAACATGCCATAAATACCAATATTTTACTTGTCTATCTCAAATTCCAACTCAAAGATCAAGATAATTCAGTTCTCTATTCAAGCAAATATTCATCATGAATTTAAGGTAACAATAGGTTGGTTTTTAGCTAAAACAAAGGACAACAAGAATCTGATTCTTTAACCATCTTGTGAAGAGTAAAAGCATGGATTATTAGTGTAGAAATTGGACAAAAACATAGAAAAAACACAAGAATGTAAAGGTGAGAGAGTTTCGGGGGTGTAAGAAGAAGAAAGAAGAAGAAAATGAACCAAACTAAATTTGCTCCTATAAACATGTTACACCTTAGGTGCTAGGTGTCTCCATATTATGATGATATATGTCCCTTCGCATGTTCTCCATTTGTCTTGCATATTTGTTGTAACATGTCACCATTAAGCTAGGCTATTTATCACCCACTCACTACTGCCATTTGTCAACTATTAGCTATATCATTTGTCACTAAATTTTCCATGCCAAATGTCACTAATGCATAGTTTTAATTTTCTGTGTATCAAGTTATCTTACCACTTAGCATTTTTCCTAGACCAAATGTACCTGTTCATCTATCAATTTTCCCAATTATATCAATTAATTCCAAATTTGCTACTTATAATCAATCAAACCAAAATGCAAGGCATATACATCTCACAATTCACATCATAAACATGTTAAACTTTTCATACCCCAGAATGAATCAATTGAGTGCATATGCTATCTTTGTAATGTCTACAAAACCATAATTCATGTTTGTATGCTAATGATATGCATGTGAATAAAATGCAAATTCATGAATTTGTAATAACAACCTAAAGCTCTAACCCTCAATATGGAAATCGAGCTATTACAATTCTCCCCCCTTAAGAAATTTTATCCTCGAAATTCTTACCCGATTGACTAAATAGGTGGGGGTATTGATTCTTTATATTCTCTTTAGTTTCCCAAGTGACTTCTTTTCTAGAATGATTCTTCCAAAAAAACTTTAACTAATGGGACCACTCGGTTTCTTAAACTATTTGGTCTGATATCCCATAATTCGGATTGGTTCTTCCACATAACTCAAGTTACTTACAACCTCAATTTCTTATATAGGTAGGATATGGGTTGGATCTGATCGGTATCTTCAAAACATACTTACATGGAACACATTGTGAATTTGAGTTAATTCAACTAGTAATTCTAATCTGTAAGCCTATGGTCCAACTCTCTCAGTAATCTTATATGGACCAATATACATCGAGCTTAACTTACCCTTTTTACCAAACCTTAGCACACCTCGCCAAGGTGATACTTTCAAAAATACTTTATCACCTACTTGGTATTCCATATCCTTCTAGTGCTGATGAGCATAACTCTTTTGTCTATCTTGAGCTACCTTAATTCAGCTACAAATCAATTTCACTTTATCCAATGTATCCTGAATCAATTTCGGACCTTTAACTATTCTTAAACCCTTTTCATCCCAATATAATGGTGACAGAAATTTCCTACCATATAAGGCCTCATACGAAGCCATACCGATGATACTATAGTAATGATTGTTGTAAGTAAATTTAATAAGGGCTACATATTGATCCCATGCTCCTTGACACTCCAATACTCAAGCCCTAATCATATCCTCAACAATCCTAATAGTTTTGTCACTCTGTCCATCAGTCTAAGGATGAAATGTTGTACTAAAATTCAACTCCGTACCTATAGCTGACTGTAAACTAACTTATAATCTAAAAGTGAATCTGGAATCTTGATCAAATACAATAGATATTGGGACACCATGCAATCTTATAATATCATTCACATACCCCCAGGTCAATTGATCTAGTGTATTATTCTCCCTCGCAGGTAAGAAATGAGTTGATTTTGTCAACCTGTCAATAATGATCCAAATAGCATTATGTTGCCTCGGAGTCCTCAGTAATCCCATATTAAAATCTATAGTAATTCTCTCCTATTTCTACTCTAGATTTGGCAATTACTGTAGCTTTCCAATCGGAGATTGATGCTTAGCCTTAATATGCTAACAAGTCAGAAATCTAGTTACATACTCTGCCCCTTGCTTTTTCATCCTTGGCTACTAGAAATGTTATTTCAACGTACTGTATATCTTGGAAGTACCAGGATGCATAGCCTAAACTACCATGTATGCTTCTTCCATAATCTCTTTTCTCAAATCATTAGCATTAGGTACATATAATCTCAGCTTCAACCACAATGTCTCATCTCTCAACTCAAACTCAAAACTCGAATCTTGTTTTAACTTCTTAATAAACTCCACTAATTTTGGATCTTTACTCTAAGCTTTTCTTATTCTCTTATGCAATATTGTCTTAAGCTTCAGTGTAGCTACTAAAGCCTCATTCTACCCCAATTTCAACTCAACATTCAAGACTCTTAACTAGATTAGGCTTGGTAACCTCAATATCTAAATCTATGTCACACTATTATTAGATTTTCTACTTAATGCATCTACCACCACATTAGCTTTACGAGGATGATACTTAATCGTATAATCATAGTCTTTCAGCAGCTCAATCCATCTCCTCTATCTCATATTCAAATCCTTCTGAATTAACAAATATTCCAAACTTTTTTGATCTGTGAATACCTGAAATGTCTCACCATACAGATAGTGTCTCTAAATCTTCAAAGGAAATACCACTGCAACCAATTTAAAATCATGAAGTAGATAATTAGACTCATGACACCTTAACTATCTCGATGCAAATGCAATCACTCTGCCATATTGCATCAAAACACATCCTGACCCCTAGTGTGAAGCATCACTATACACTACATATCCTCCAGATCTAAATGGAATAACTAACACTAATGTTGTAGTCAACCGATCTTTTAACTCCTTAAAATTCCTTTGACATTCATCAATCCATCTGAACGTGCATTCTTTCTCAGAAGTTTCATCAAAGGAGCTGAGATAAATGAAAACCCCTCAACAAACCTCCTGTAGTAACTAGCTAATCCAAGGAAGCTTCGAATCTCAAACACATTCTTTTGGGGCTTTCCACTTCATCACAACTTTAACATTCTTTGAGTCCACCTGTATGCCTTGTTTATGTGACTCAAGAATATTACTTGATCAAGCCAAAATTTGCACTTACTGAACTTGGTATACAATTACTTCTCCCTAATTATTTGTATTACTAAACTCAAATGCTCAGAATGTTCTTCTCTATTCCTCGAATACACCAAAATATCATCAATAAATACAATTACAAAGTGATCTAGGTAAGGCTGGAATACCTAATTCATCAGTGCCATAAAAGCTGTCAAAGCATTTATCAACCCAAATGGCATTAATAAAAACTCAAAGTGCCCATATCTAGTCTTAAATGCACTCTTTGGTACATCAACTTCTATTATCTTCAACTAATAGTACCATGATCTCAAATCCAACTTAGTAAACTCCTAAACTCCCTGTAATTGATTAATTAAGTCATTAATCTTCAGTAATGGATACTTATTCTTAACTGTCACTCAATTCAATTGTCTATAGTCAATACACAATCTTATAGTCCCATCCTTCTTCTTCACAAACAACACTAGAGCTCCCTAATTTGATACACTATTTCCAATAAAACCCTTTTCTAACAATTCCTCCAACTGGATCTTAAGTTCTTTTAGCTTTACTGGTGTCATACTATACGGAGGAATTGTTACGGTCTAAACAACTTATAATTTCAATCAATGTAATCCAAGACCATCCAAAAGCAAGCGCACCATATCAACAAGTAGTATAAAACAAAGTAAATCCCAAGTATCATTCACCCTATGAATCTGAACGTAATACCAGATCAATTAATGTAAGATTATCTAGAAAATTTCAAGATGATTGATTAAGAGAAACAAATAAGAAATAAATGAAAATGAAAACAAATAAGGTTAAATCTAAACATAATCTAAAGGAAATGAGTAAAACAAATGATACTTTAGCTAGCACTTAAGATATAGTGGGTTAAGAAAACAATAACACAATGTTGGATAGACTTATGGCCTACGTCACTAAAGTAAGACACAACTGATGGTCTTGAAAACATCTTTTCTCTTCTAAACTCAATCCATCTATTTTGGTTCGACAAACAGACTGCAATACATGGTTTTAATCTCAAGATGCCTAAAATTATTGTTAATCTTAGGAACCCTCACAAAAGACTCTAAGGTCGGTTCAACACCTAAATTTAATTGTGTTACCTAATTAATCTTCCAACAATCAGCAACCTATGGTCAGGGTCATCTGATCATCTAAAAATATACTAAGATGACCAATCAAAGCAAGATTATGTATTAAGCACTTTAATTAGGTGAAATTACTCCAAAAAAAAAAGCCATTCAAATCCTAACCCTAACTAGGTGATATGTGTGCTTTTATAGTATGTTTCTAGGTTGTTTTTAAGTGCTTTAAGTATGATTTGTGTGTTTTAAACTTAGTTAGTATGAACTTTTGCATCCATTTTCATTATCTTTTAGGTGTTTAATTGTTTTTCGAATTGTTTAGAGTTTGAGGGGAAAATATGAACTTATCTGAAGGATGGGTTAATGCACTTTGATGTTTGAAATTGTAGGTAATGAATGAGACTCGAAATCAGCATCAATTTTTGAATTGCAACTTTGGCGATGCATTAGATGGGCATCAATTAAACATTTAAACACTAATATAGGGGTCATAATTCATCAAATTAACCACAAATATCATATTAATTTTACCCCTATCAATGATGGAGCTAGCAAGGAGAGGGATAGAAAATGAAGTTGCAAGTTTCCTAGTGGGGTGATTGCTATGGAAACGGTAATAAGATACACCAACAATGGGACACAATGACAATAATGAACAATATGGATTGCTTGATGCATGGGATAACTTTTAGTATCATTTTATAAAAGCTAATACATAGTGCACAATTAGAGCTCTTACTCCTTATTTTATTATAACTCTTACTAAAATTCAAATGCTACTGTTACTATGCAATGACATTCTTCAAAACTTCGTATTATGGGTAGGTTAACTTTAGCCTGAACCATCAAATAAAAAAAAAAATCCTAACATAATCTTTACACAAAATATTTTTAGTTATTGTTACATTTTTTCTATCCAAGTTCCCAATGTCAAATTACTAGTCTCTTATGCGATTTAGTTGTCTTTATGCCATATAAGTTAATTATAACTGCTTTTAATTTTGAATCTCTTTTTAGTTTATGAACTTTAGTTATTCTATATCATTTTCCTTATCATACTTTGTAGAGTTAACTTATGATAGTTAAAATAAAGGGAGTAGAGATAAGCATAAGGGATGTCATAAGTCTATGAAGCACTTGGATCAAGAATAACCTTAACAGAGATTGTAAGATGTTAGAAGGAATAAAGAACAAATTCCCTAAAAATGTTGAAATCTTATTCAAGTATATGCTCGAAAAATGCTTATGTTTGATAACTTCACTTCACCGTGTATACTTTAAAAAAATGTTCTTAATTACATGGAATGAGTGAAAGAAAACAAGTTCGTACCAAGTTATGAAATGTGGGTTTGGTTCTAACAAGTTTTGTTTGAACACTTTGATTCACACATGTTAAAATTTTAATTATGATAAACTTACATAGGAAATTAATTGATGAAACTCATGGAAGGAATTTTTCTTACATGGAACTCAATATTGTTGGTGCATGTTAAGAGTGGGAAATTTCATAATGAAAATGGTTTAATCTTTGAAGTAAGGGAATTGCTTTATGGATTTAACTTTATACCATTGTTCAGTGTTTTGATAACTTATGGTAAATTAGGTGGCATAAAACTAAGAAAGTTGAGATTGAGACTTTTGAAATATAACCAAAAAGATATATGAACCACTAGGTAATCCCAACTTTGAATATCAAAACATTGCATTTAGTAAGATTGAATAACTTATTAGGAAATGGGAAAAACATTATGCTCTTGAGATTGATTATTTTAAGCACTTTCTTTATTGCCACCATTTAAATTTGTTATGGATTAATATTGCATGAGTACTCTTTCATCTTGACCTCTTTTGCATAAGGAGAACTATATTATAGGAAAAGTTTTCAAACTATGCTAATAAGCTTAATTAAGCTAAGAATTTGTTAACACTATATATGAAATTTAAGAGAGGTAATGAATTAGTGTGACTAAAAAATTATAATTAAAAAATTATCTTTAAATCAATTCTAATGTAAGGAGAAAGTATAATAATCTACTTCAATCAATATGCCACTATTACTCAAATTATAATTAAACAAAATTGTAAAGTAATGAGACTACACACGCAAATTACAAACCAATTTCATAGTGATTTGGAAACAACCCTTTGTCTACATTCACTCTCCAAGCCACCGTAAAAAAATTTACTAATCTTTTTTTTTAATAAGATGAAGAACAACCTCCTTACAGTCAACCTTCCTTTATATATGAAGAGGAACCCTTAAAAGTAATCTTCCTTTATGGGTAAAGAGGAACCCTTAAAAGTAATCTTCCTTTATGGGTAAAGAGGAACCCTTAAATGTAATCTTTCCTTTACAGGTGAAGAGGAACCCCTAACAATAATAACAACCTAAAGCCCCTTAAATGTCAAAGATACATCTCAAGAAATCTCAGTTTAGCACCTCAAGGATCTAGTGCTTAACCAACATACATGAATGAAACGAATGCTCAACAACCTAAACAAACACAGTCATTAAAAATCAACTCAAATTGCCAAAACTTCTTGCAACATCTTTTAAACTTTCACCCAATTTATATAACCTCACTTCATGCATTTTGGATACTTTAAACACACTCTAAAATCACTTATCTTCACTTTAAAAACTAGCCATTGTAAAACTGTCACGATCATCAGTTGATTACTCCTGCACATTTCTTGACCACTCAACCATACTAGTCAAATCTTGCATAATTTTACTCATAATGTTAGACCATTCCCTCTAGAAAACACATATCTGCTAGCTAATAACTTAACCATTGGTTGACCATTCTTCTTAAAATCACTTACCTTTGTTTTCCAAAGCTCTAAAAGTTTTTCTTTTCAAGAGTGCTTTGACCTTAACACATGAAAAAAATTCCACACACATTTTAATGTATCAAGAGGATTTTCTTTAACAATTAAACAAACGTTTGTCTTGGTTGTGGACAACTATATTCAATTAACCTACATGTCATTTTCCAAACATTAATTGAGACCTTAAACACTGTTATGGTGAGCAAGATATGATTCATATAAAAAACTACATAAGTTAAACTATTAACTCTTTAAAATCATATTCTATATCATAGTCTTAAATTATTCTTCATATATGCTCTTTTTGGTTATAGATTATGTCCTTATACTACTTCCACATTTTAGTTTTTCTAATACATAAAAAATAAAGAAAATACTAATATTAAAGATTTTTTATTATAATTAAAATCTAGATTGAAACTTGCATTTGTTCAAAACAGTCCTCCCATTATTTTAAAAGAAACTTCAAAGCATATTTGGGATTTTATGAAAAAGAAATACTAAGGAATAATAAGGGAATGAGTCAGTAGCTTCAGTCATATTTCTACCAAAAGACTGCAAGTCAATATCATCATTTTACTCATGAACTTTGATAAAACAATACTTAATCTTTACATGCTTTATCTTAGAGTTTTGGATGAGATTTTTTGTTAAACAAATGACACTAGTGTTATCTTTATAAGTTTCATGCCATAATCTTTAAGTCGATGCCAAAGTCAAAGGATTTATGCACTGTAACTACCAACTGTAACATATTTAGCTTCCACCACTAATAGGGTAGCCAAATTCTATTACTTATTAAACCATGATACTATTGCATTACCTAACGACTAACATGTGTCAGCTATAGATTTTTGTATTTAATAAAATTTCAACATAATTCACATTCAAATATAAAACTAAGTTTAAGAATGTATTCATTAGATACCAAACTTTTAATAATGTAGTACTATAAAAATATATAAAAGACACTTAACAACTAATAAATGAGACTTTTTAAGACATGATTGGAATCTTCCACATAATCGCATAATAACTTGATGTTTGTTCTACTAACGGTAAGATAAAGTAAAGTACCTATCATACCTTTATAAAGTTTGACATCCATCAATTTACATTCTTCATCTTTGTTTAGCATGGTTAAGGTGCTTAATTGTGCTCCTAATGGTTAGACTTGATCCATTTAAAAATATTTGAGTAACCCTTTGTATACTTAACTATATTGATGAAATTTTCTTTCTCCACTTGCTTGATTTGTAAGCTAATACAGAAATTGAGCTTACCTATCATGGTAATCTCAAATTTCCTACTTATACACACTTTAAAGTTCTTTATACAAGTACTCACTAGTAGCATAAAAATAATGCCATCTATATAAATTTGGATCATGAAAATGTCATTCCTATGTTTTTTTATAAACAATGTTATATTGACTTTCCTTTAACAATACCATTGTTAAAATAAAAAAAAATCTCTCATAGCATGTCCTATATGTTTAGTTCCAAGTATATAATGGTTTACTAAGTTTACAAAGATGGCTTGGTATTTCATAATTTAAAAAATCAAGGGATTATTCCATAAAAACATAATTTTAAATATAAAAATGATTTCTTCTCCTATATTGAACTATTTTTATGTTGTTAAATAACTCTTATTCTATCTTATCTATTTTTCCTCCTAGTTTAATGCATTACTAGTGTTTTTCTCCATCTCCTCTCAACTTTACACTATATTTTGATTACTTATTTTCTCCTCTTATTTTTTACTCAATTTGATTTTTAAATAACTAAAAGTCAAATTTTAACTTTCAACTTTTGCTCTTGGTTCTTTTATGACTTTTCTCTCCTAATGGCTAACATGTCTCTAACTCATCCCTCTCCACCTATGGCTACTCTAAGTACCAAGTGCTGACCTATTTGAAAAGAACTTGGCATATAGTAGTAGGCGACACGAACCCAATTGCTTCCAAACTAACCTTCGTTCCACCCTTGTCTACAAATGTAAGGCTTGTGGCACCCTTTTAGTTATCATTAAACATGGTACAACTCTCAAGAAATCAAGTACAAATTTTTTTTCTCTCTTGGTAATAGTTTGGAAGCCCTTATAATGAATGTTAGGGGTCAAATTGATAGAGTTTTAATGGTTAATTTGTTAGATTATGACCCCTAATTCAGTGCTTAAATGTTAAACTTATGTCTTATTATATTGAATTTCTAGGATGGAGCTTGAAGATGAAGATTGGAGTAAAATTCAAAGAATTTGTAGGGTCACGTTGTTGGATGAATATGGCATCCTTATAGAGATAGAATTTAACCATCAATGGTGGTCTCCCAGGGTGTCATTGAAGGGAGGCAGCTCGCAGTTATAGGATCAGTCAATAATTCTAACTCCAATTTTTCACAATTACTGCTGTAGCATGTTCCTATCTTATCCCCTTTGTCAACTAGTACAAGTGGAAGTCGAAAGAGTCTACATAATACAAGGAAAAACAACAAAAACACGTAATTAGAGTAGGAAATTAGATATAATCTTAGTGAGAGATGCTCTTACTTCTCTCTTAGTTTTTGTTAGATGTTTTAGGCTTCAAATACTTGTAATCTTAGTGTATTTTTTCTTATGTTCATATTCTTGAATGTTCTTTGATTTTCTTGCAAGATCTTATGGAATCTAAAGTTATGTTGGTATCCAGATCATGTTGAAGAGTTCAAGACTTATCCAGAAGCTTTCTAAATAGGTTTTATAACTTCTAAACTACTTATTTTAGCTTATATTTGTAGATCTATCAAAGTATGTGGCTTAAGATGCATGTTTTATATTCTTTGATGATTATGTGTACTTAATTCCATTTTCCAGCTTCAGATTTGTGTTTTAATGTTTTATGAGAGCATAAAGACATGTAATAAGGTCTGATTTTATTTATTGAATATCTTAAAGTTTTCATTTTGGACCGATCACCTAAGATTATAGTGAAAGATAATATAAAATCCGAGAAATCTACCTAGGATGTTAGAAAAATAAATAAACAATGCAAATCAATCAATGAATGACCAATCTTTGATTATTTGTGAGAGTTAGGGATATGAGACCGTAAATCCAAAATTCAACTTCTTGAAATTGGAGCCCGTTGGCTAGATTTAAAGCATAACCAAACTATAAACTAAGTTTAATAGAGAAAAGGCATAAGTCTTAACCATAGCGTTGTCTTGAATTCGTGAAGTAACTCTAATCTAGCCTTTAAAATTGTTTTACGCTCAATTAATTCATTAATCACCTTATCCTTTGATGGATTTCACAAGTTAATAATTTTTAGTAATTTATAATTCAAAATTGCAAGGTTTAAAGAACAATTAGGATAGTTTAGTATATCCATCTTTTTAATCAATTAATTTTGAATTTCCTAGATAATTTTTGGTAATTAAGTAAGAACACGAAATTTTTCCCATGGGTTCGAAACTCAGAGTCCTTAATATAATCCACTTTATTACTTGATTTGGCCAGTACGATTGTTGAAAAGTTAATCTCAAATTAATTGTTAAATTGTACATTGAAAGATAGATTAATTTGAGCTAATTTTTATGTGCTCAACTGTAATCAAGTTTTTGGCTCCGTTATTTGGGAAGTGAATTGTAATATTAGGGATATATCGGTGTTAGTTAGTCTAGAGTTTATTTTATTCTCTTTATTGTATTTTGTGATTGTTTTATGTTTCTTTTATCAGTTTCTTTTATTTGTTTTATTTTTGTTGTTGTTATCTTTGTTTGTGAGTTAGGGCATCTTTTGGTAGCTTACTTGAGTTTTCAAGAAGATGCGAAGCCAACAAGACCATTAGTATAAGCCTGAAGTTGAAATTAACCTAGGCGATAGTTGGAAAAATCAATTCAAATATTTTGATGAAACCTATACCCCTAATTTTGAGGGTTAACATTATTACTCTTGGCTTAATCCAACTTGTTTTGAACAACATTCTCATTTTCCTAATCAACTGTATCTTAAGTGTATAGATGAATGTACCTCTAGTTGGATGGATCATCCTGATTATTCTTGGCTTAATAAGGTTCAATTCTTGTCACATTTAGAAAATCCTTCTCAACTTGAGCATGATCAAAGAATCATTGAGGAAATTTTAGAATAAATTAGTGAAATTGATCATATAGAGACAATTGAGCCAACAAGTGAGAGTGGTAAGTCAGTATCAACTTTAGGCAACCTAATTTTCGACACTGTTGACTATGAGCATCATTTACAGGTCGTTGAGAATAAGATAGATGGAGAGTCTAAGATAGCATTTAAGTTCTTAGATTTCATAAGTATTTCAGTTTTTGATTCCCGAGCAGAAGTTGATTACTTAGAATTTTTTTCTAAATGCTTTGACAAGGGTGAGACTTGTGAAATCAGGACTTTTCTAATTAGTACAAGAACCCTTCCAAAATTGGTTTGTCATTATTCAAAGGAAGAGGATGAGAAGTTAGGTGCTCGACTTAAGCTTATATTGAAAATTCCCTAACGCTAAGATCCATCTAAACATCCTTAAAGAAGTGATTATTGGGAGGCAACCCAACCATAGATGTAGGATTTCATATGCTTTCAATAACATAGTATGATTTTTTCATGCTTTTGATTTGTTTAATTTTGTTTCTTGTCTGTTTTCTTTAGTTCCTGATTCTTTGATAAGTTTCCTTAATTTTCAGACAACTGCAATTCACATCAACAGAGAGATTTCACGATCACATATTTGTCCAGGTTTATTCATTTCCTTTCTCTCGCATTTTATGCTTTTGTTGTGATTTATGAACATTATGGGCAATGTTCAATTTAAGTGTGTGGAAAGGATATATTTCATGAGTACACTTGACTATTTATTATTTGATAGCATATCAATTTATCGATTTTCTTTTACTAGTTTATAATTTGTGGAAAATTTTTTCGATTTTGATGCTTATTATTATTCATGTTTTCTTTTGAATTTAATTATTTTGACAATTTGAAATGTTATATGATTAATTGTTATTATTAATGAATAAGTGCCTTTAATTCATGTTATAATTTGGATAACGAATGTCTGACGATTAAAATGATATTCCACATATAAAATGTAACTTAGTGAGTAATTTTGTGACTTCTTTTAAATCACTTTTATCATTAGACTAAATCAATAAATAAATAACTTAGTTGATTAAATAAGTGAGCAGACTTCACTCCGCTGAATTAATCTTATACATATATGTATATCCTAGCCAAAAGACATAAAATTCCTAAGCCTAATTCGGATCATCCTATGAAAAGGGGTTCCCTATGAAAAGTAAGAAAACTATTAATGGAATGCACCGGATGCCTAGAATATGCTCTTTTTAAGACATGAGAATACGATCTTTCTCCACTTAATGCACCAAAGATAGGAACTGTTGGCATTGAATCTGCCTCTGATCTTTTTTTTGAAGAAGCCTTCTTACTATAGCTATTTGTTAATTACGGTAAGAAAGTCACTCCTTGTTCATCTCTTCTTTCTCTTGAAGGAGGGGTTAAAGCCGTGCAAGAGATCTATGAAGCAAACTCGCTTTGTGGATTCAGATAAGGCTAAGCTTCCATAGAGAGGCATGCTTAGCTGAGAAGTCCCCATCCCCACATGAAAAGAAGAGCCATTAGGGAATCTTTATAGAGAAGGGAAGAGACGATTGAAAGAAAAAGGTCATTCATTAAGTCCTTTCAAGTCGAAAGGTTAGCTCAGCAAGCACTCCCCCACCACTATAGTAGATTTTTACCCTAATATTTGTGAAAAAGATCAATTATCCTTTTTTTCATAGAAAAATGCCTTAAAAAACCAGTGAAAAGAACCTTCCCGTATGAACAAAAGGAAGATGCCCCATTTGACTGACATTTGGAAAGGACAAAAATGTAAGAGCTTATTTTTTGATTCCGTTTTGTGGTTTTTAGCCGATCTAGAATCGCATTCTTTCTTGGCCATGAGACCTTTTCATGAACATCCCAACAAGCCATCCCTTTAAACTAAGCTCCTCCTTGGCAAGGAACTTGAGAAGAAGCTCATCGGTTGGAAAGCAAAAAGTCTCTTCGGGAAATGATTTTATCCTCTTTTAGTTTAGTTGTTTCACTTGACTTTGAAAGAGTAGTCTGATAAACATTGATTGTAGTGGCCCTTTCTGAGTATCTCGTTTCTGATCATGACAATAGGGATATTTTAATTGTCGGTTGAAGACTTTGGCTCAAGTGTTAACATATGTCCATCTAAAAGTTGGACTAGTCTTTCTTCTAAGTGCTTTTCTCCTTCTGTAGGTGACATTTCCTTACTTTTCGTCTGCAGCTTTTGGACCTTCTCAAAAGGCCAGAGATCATCATGATCATGTCCTCTAAGGAACAAATTTAGACGTGAATGGGTAAAATGGATTATAAGCACAGGGCTTAGAAAGATGAGATAAAGATCATTTTGAGATGAGATTGAGATAGAAAGATTCTATTGTAAGAAGAAAGAATACCTATATGACCTCGAAGTTTCCTTACGCAAGGGGATTGGAGTTCTGACTTAAGAGTTATTTAAATGTTAGAAGTTCAAAAACCAAAAGGTAAAGTGTATCCCCTCACACCAGTTCTTGCTAGATAGTGGGTGAGCTGGCGTACTGTCGAAGAGAAAGAAATCTGACTTTAGTAGTGGCAAAGGATCAGAGCTTTCTTATTTGATTGAAAGCCATCATCTTTCTTG
>JAOXYD010000006.1:12156761-12176767 GCA_028565735.1 Pinacopodium congolense
TATTTTATATTATAAATTTCATATTATATATATATTTATATAAATATAATATTTTAAATATAAATATAATAAGATAGAAGAATATTTAATATAATTAATATTTACTAATTAACTGAAAAAAAAACCAAAGTTTGGAATTAGTGGTGGACAATCGAGATTAAATGATGAATTAGAGAGAGTTGCTAGTGGCTGAGATCAAAGAGAATTTTTGTATAAAAAAAAAAACCACCCGGTAAGCAGACCAGCCATGAATTATATATATAATGCCCAAATAAAGACGAACCCTTTAATCTGCCACGCATTTGCAAAATGGCGTCGCTTAAGATATTGTCCACCCGTCATTCACTTCTCTATCCTCTTTCTTCAACTGTTCTTCCCTCTAAGTTAACCCACCATTACCATCCATGGCCAGGACTGGCTCAAGCTGTACCAACAAGGCGAAAGAGGCATGTGCTTCAAGCTTCCCTCCTGCAACACCTTACGTCGTCATCTTCTACTCTTGTGGAACCACTCCACTGCCGTCATGATCAGGTGTTTTCCCTAGCAGAGAGTGTTGGTTATTCTTTGGCTAGCTACTACACTTCTCTGGGTCTATTTGTCATCTCTGTTCCTGGCCTCTGGTCTCTTATAAAGCGCTCAGTTAAATCCAAGGTGCAGCAATATTTTCAATACTTTGAATTATTAGCTATTTTTCAAGCTAACGTTACGCTGTTGCATTGGAATTTCAGATTGTGCAGAAGACATTTATTAGCGAAGATGAGAAGAAAAAAGTGCCTAATCAAGTTGCTGGAGAAATTTTATCCTTTTTTACGCGCAACAATTTTGTGGTTGCTGATAGAGGAGAGACCATTACGTAAGCCAACTACCACTCTTAAGTTAACAGTTCCCTTGGTTATTGGTACTATTAGACGTAACATAATAATATAATTTACGTTTCTAGATTTGAGGGCATGATGGTTCCAAGCAGAGGGCAAGCAGCATTGCTCACTTTCTGTACTTGCATCAGCCTGGCAAGTGTTGCCCTCGTGCTTACTATAACTTACCCGGACTTCGGCAACAATTGGTTCTGGATTGCCATCCTCAGTCCATTGGCGTAAGTGATGGCAATTGTGTGCAGCTTGGTGTCAAGCTTTCAATAATCTGCAACTTCTCTGATGTTTGTTGTTGCAGAGGAGTGTATTACTGGAAGAGGGCTTCGCGAAAGGAGCAGATCAAAGTAAAAATGATGGTTGGAGATGATGGGAACTTATCGGAGATTATTGTCCAAGGGGATGATCAACAAGTAGACCAAATGAGGAAGGAACTAAACCTTGGCGAGAAAGGAATGGTGTATGTTAAGGGTATCCTTGAGCGATGACTAAGTCATTCATCAACACAAGCATTAAAATCAAACAATAGCATGTACGGAATTATGTTGAGATTGAATTCAGTTTTCTTCTCTCATTAGCCTCGTCATTGGGATGTTCCTCCTGCCCTCTAATCCATGTCACTTTCATTTTGTTTCCTTTTTCTGGTAAACAGGAAAGCAGTTTATAAGCAAACTTCTCACTAAAGGTACAACTTTCTGCAACTCTGTTCCCGCCATCAAAAGTTGCGCAGCACCATGTTAACAATATAAATTGCTACGAAACACCTGATTAATGATTACAACAATTATATAACAGCATCTTGAAACAATTTCATTTCAAGAAGCATCCATCCTTTCTAAACAACTTATTGAGAACTCGTTGCAAGACCAACAAGCAGTTACGGTATGCAGGTGACAGGAATGTTCCTAAACATGCCCAAAAGAGCTATGGGGCAAAATCGAGATCTGAAACAAATCTTCCACATTATCAAATGTCGTCGAAACAACTTTATCCAGAATACCTTGGTTTACCAAAGTGAAGAATCTCAACCAATCAATAACTTATTCTCATCCAAAAAAGTATAAGTTGGCACTTCAAGGTTATATGGAGCTGGCCCCTTGCGAATCCTACCAGATATGTCATAATGTGAGCCATGGCATGGACAAAACCATCCACCAAAATCTCCTGCATTTGGCAAAGGAATGCAACCCAAGTGTGTACAGACCCCAATAACAATAAGCCATTCTGGGTTTTTTACCCTGTCTGCATCTGGCTGTGGATCTCTGAGAGATCCCAAGTCAACGCTGTTAGCCAGGTTAATATCCTCTTCAGTTCGGCGCCTGATGAAAACCGGTTTTCCACGCCACTTAACAGTTACAGTGGTGCCTGGCTCAATGCTTGAGAGATCAACCTCAAGAGAGGCCAGTGCAAGAACATCCTTACTTGCAGACATGCTCAGTACAAACTTGAGGATGAGCAAACGGATCAATGAAGCATAGACAAACCTGCCACCTGTAAGAACAAAGTACGCAAATGCCCTCTTGCTGGGATCGCCAGGGGGGTAACGCTCATGGTTGTACTCATCATAAACTATTTGAGAACTGGGGTTCTTGACAGCTAGCACAGTTGCTGGAACATCTGAAACTATGTCGTCTTCATTTCTTGGGGTAAGTGATTCAATAGAATATCCTGCAAAAGAAAATACTAATATCCTCACTAGAAACCCTAGTAAAACCAGTAGCTCGTGCAGCCATAGCAGAAGATATTGATACTGGCAGAAAGCAACAGATCCATATCCTGATCCAGCATCAGTAAGATCAGAAAAATGGAAGGATTCTTGGATAAAGTCCATATTGTTCACATAATTATGCAGTACAAAACATCTATAGTTGTCACATACATGAGAGGCCAACACTTTGAATCCTTGGAATTAATTTGAATCTACACATACTAATTACCAAAAAACAAGACCAAAATGTTTTTCAATGTAGATTTCCCTCTACATTTGCATTGCCAGCATTCTATTTTCCACATTCTTCATAGAGCATCCAAACCAACAAAAACCTTCGGGCAACTTAAAAAGTCATCTCTCGATTTATCACCTTAGCTAATTACTGCAGTAAAATGGCCATCTGGCCTTCAGAAAGTGTATACACCAGAAAGCAAAACACAGTGACACATAGTGGTGCTTCTACATAGCCCATTCTGCAAATACAGTGAACTTGATGCAGTATTAGAAAATAGTTACAAGAGCAGTTTGGAATAAGGTATGTTTCCTGCTTCAGTTTTCCATTTGACTGAATACAAGTGCATCCTTTATCTAACTCTTATCAAAGTGAAATGTCATTCAAACTTATAAGTAGGTTGGATTTGATTTAAAATCACACCATGGATTGGAAGAGACATGACCAGATGTATGGCATCCAATGGTATTAGTAAAGAAACAAGAATATTAAGAGTTATCCATAACTAAGTATAAAAAGGGCACAGATAACAAGTCAGCCATGAAGGAGCTCTGGAAGATAAGGTAAACACTTCAAAAGGATGCTTCTGATTAATGGATCAAGGTTTTAAATCCTCGTATAAACTGAGTGGAAATTAAGGCTCTGCAGAAAATGATTATAAGTTAGAAATACTTGCACTAATTACACATGACAATCACAAGACAAGCAGACAATTATTGATGGGGGAAAGAGAAAAAACTTTATGGTCATTTCAAAGAAGTGCAGAGGACTGCATAATACAATTTATTTGCTATCTTCTTGACAAATCCAGGAAAGAACGAGGGGAGAACTCATAGTAGGACTCTTTAACTGCAAGAAAATTCATAAAAAATGGGCAGGGCATAAAATTACCAGGATAACCAATGGAAATATCACTCAACTTGGTTTGGCACCTGAGTTTAAAATGGGATTTCATTTTTCCTCACAAGAAAATAAATTGTTTGACCACCACAATTAAATTAATTATAACTGCGTTTATTGATCCTTGTCATCCAAATTGGATATAACAAGCAGAGGTTTCATTGAGAAGAAATAACCAATAAGCAACTTTCCATTCAATCTTCCCAGACAATTACCAAAAAATTGCTTACTAATAGCTTCAACAACTAACTTAAAATTAGTAAATCTGCAACTAAATACTTGATGCTTGTATTGATTATAAACTGACTACCTCAATGAGTAAATCAAGGTTGTCTCAGACAACAATATACAGTCAGATTTGTCTATAGAATAAGCATATAACAGAATGAACAATGTGAATATGATGGAAACTAAGCAAAAAAAAAAAAAGTAAGGTTGATACTATCCTACAGATACAAAAGTTGACACTTAAACAACTTAATGGTTTGATGCTTTTGGATCTTCTGATCAGTTTATGCCTTCAGAGGCTAAGATTCTGATAAAACTTAAAGTTTGAAAATTATTCTAAATTCAGGTCTCCAGCTATAATAGGAGCTGTTAAACAATCACATTCCAAGACATTTTTACCACTCTTCCCTAGTAACCCTGGGCTTATATTCCATGGTGATCTATATGAGAGCTGGTAAACAGTCAAGAAGACCAATGTTCCAACATTCACCTCAAAAAGCATTTTCAGCTTTGTGCTAGCAGTCTTATATCTCCTCTCCTTCCCTTTAATTTCTCCCTCAAAGATGCACTAGCCCTTGTCTTCTGGTACATTACTTTTGACTCATCGTTTACGGCAATCTGAAAACCATCTGATCCCTCGTCTTCTACTCAAATCAGCTCTAAAACATATTATTGAAAACCTCAAACTTTTCCAAATAAATAAAAAGATGAACACAAGGTAAAGCTATTCATAGGCTAAATATGAATCGTATCTTTAAATTTGTCATCCAATTCTAGGAAATAAACAACATAAATCATATTCGACATCACAAAGTCCACAATCCCCAAGTTCTAAAACGTTGAATTCTATTAGTTCCACATCACGATCAAACCCCGAATCTAAAGCTACAAACACCAAATTGCAACTTCAAAATTAATACGCACACCTGAGACTCGTTGAGAAATCTCACAAACAGCATAATCAACCAAATGTTTGAAGCATTCCCAATTAAAATAAAGAGAACAAAACGCGTAAAACGATAACTAAAATAGAAAATCCCAGACTTGGTAACCATAGATCTGATCGATTACAGAACAGAGATTCGAAATTAATGAAAGGCAGTAACTTGTTTATCCATTGTCATCGCAAAAGAAATCAATTTTTAGAAAGCCCCAAATTGTAAAACCCTAACCTCTGTAAGGGAGATAGAAGTGGGGCCACAAAACATGGCAACTGTTGACAGGCCCCGATTTGAAGTCGGATGAATCAGAACTGTCGACGGGATAGCGAGAAAGAATTGTTGAAGCGGCGGCTTGCGAGGGCCTCCATGACTGTGGGATTGAAGAGAGATAAGAAAGCTTCCTCGCTGCAACTCTCATCATCTTCTCCTAGTTTGTCTTTTTCTCTGTTTCTTGATTTTCCGAATTTGTATGCACACCACAGGCAGCGGCCGCCTTCTCGAAACGTTTACAGCCTGTTTGGTATTGTTTTGGTATGGTCGTTGATTTTAATTTTTTGTTTTAATTTTTGTATGTTTTTATTAATTTTTATATTTTTACTGTCTTCTTAAATTTTTATATTGTGTTAGTATAATATATTTTTAAAATTTTTAATTTTTATATTAAAATTTAAAATTAGAAACAACATAAGTAAATAAATTGTTCGCTTCAAGAAAAATAATTTAGAATAGAATAGTTTTTAAATAATTTAATTCCTTTTCCATTAATTAACAAATTTAGGAGGCATCAATTTTCTTAATCTTTGTGTTGATAAAAGACAAATAATAACGAATGATAGAAATAAGCTTTTTTATTTTTACCTTTGTTGTTATAAACACAAGAGATCTATATATATACATCTTTTCTTGTATTAAAGATAAACTAGAAAACCATTAGATTGACAATTATAGCTAATTTGGCAGCTATAAACTGTAACACAACAGTCAATATTGGCATTAGAGGATATTGTAAAAGATGCGTTGACATCCCCCTCAAACTCAAGGTAATAAAAAAGATGACAGCTTGAGTTTGGATACAAGGTCTTGAAACTGACAAGGAGAATGAGACTTGGTAAAGATGTCGGCAATATGATATTAAGAAGAGATGAGAGAATGAGCTGTATAATGCCTTGGAGAAGATGATGTCGAAGAAGATGACAATCAATCTCGATGTGCTTCGTACATTTATGAAAAACATCATTTTGAATAATTTGCATAGCACTTTATTTCATGGCCTTTACTTTTGTCATTCTTCTCCACTAGAGTTGCGAACCTACTCTGATGCTGACTGAGTTGGAGATACCATGTTAATAAAAGACAGAAATAATAACGAAGGTTAGAAATAAATTTTTGTATTTTCATCTCTATTGTTACAAACACAAGAGATCTATATATATATACATCTTCTCCTATATTAAAGACAAACTAGAAAATGACTAGATTGGCAATTATAACTAATTTAGTAGCTGTAAACTATAACACAACAGTCAATATTGACATTAGAGGATATTGTAAAAGATACGTTAACACCCCCCTCAAACTTAAGGTGGTAAAGAAGATGACAGCTTGAATTTGAATACAAGGTCTTGAAACCGGTGAGGAGAATGGGACTTGGTAAAGATGTCGATAATATGAGACTGAGAAGAGATGAGAGAATGAGTTGTATAGTGCCTTGGAGAAGATGATGTCGGAGAAGATGATAATCAATCTCGATGTGCTTCAAACATTTATGAAAAACATCATTTTGAGTAATTTGCATAGCACTATGATTATCACAAAATAGAAAAAAAGTAGAAGAGGATGAAACTCCCATATCATGAAGTAACCACCGTAACTAGAGAAGTTTAGAGGTAGTGTTAGCAAGGGTGCAATATTATGCTTTAGTGTTAGAGTGAGAGACAATTGTTTGTTTCTACTAGAGTATGATGAAAGTGAAGACCATGAAATAAAATGCCTCAGATACACTAAATAATACAGAGTACAGTAGAAAAGTGAGTGGAATGAAATGCAGATATAAATTGGCTGACAATATGAACAACATGCAAAATATCTGGATGAGATACAGTGAGATATATAACATTACCAACTAATTGACGATAAAGTGTACCATTAGTAAGAAGAGCTCCATCAATAGTAGAAAGATGATCGTTGGGGTCAAGTGGAGTATTGACAGTTTTAGTGTCAGTGATCTCAGCCTGAGAGATGAGATCAGCAACATACTTCGCTTGAGATAAGTTGTAACCTCAAGGCCCCAAAAATAACTAAGATGACCACGGTCTTTCCTTTCAAATTGTTGACGTAAAAAAAATTGAAGAGTAGAGATACCATGTATATCATCACCGGTAATTATCATATCATCCACATAAAGAAGAAGAGTATACCCTTGATCGGTGTTGATAAAAGATAGAAACAATAAAGAAGGATAGAAATAAGCTTCTATATTTTCGCCTCTGTTGTTACAAACATAAGATATCTATATATATACATCTTCTCTTATACTAAAGACAAACTAAAAAATGGCCAAATTGACAATTACAACTAATTTGGCAGTTGTGGAAGATACGTTGACACTTTGGAAGGTTTAAGCACCAGACTTCTTTTTATTAGACCTACTTTCCCTCATCTGCAAATCTTTCAATAGGAAGGTGTTCAAATCTTTAATTTCTTTGTCATATTGCAAACTTATAATAAAGATCTAAGTAATTTTTTTAGTAAATTATATCGCCCCTCTACATAGTTTCAAATTTTTTCATATATCTCTTATAGTTTATAAATTACATTAGATTTTCTTATAGTTTAACGTAATTTTTACCATAAATAACTGCTATTAAAAAAAAAGGGCTCGCATGAAAGATATTCTAATGTGATAGATGACGTGAAAAGGGGTATAATAAATTTTTTAAAAAAGTTTAAAGGATGTGTGTGTAACATTTTTAAATTTAAAGTGGATGAAAAATTTTTTGACTAAATTATAAAGGGTCGAGTGCACTTTATTATATTTTCTTTTTTAAAATATATATTTATATTCACAATATAAATATATTAAAAATAATCTTGAAATAAAAATTTCAAAATTTTGAATAATTAAAATAACAATTTCAGTAAGATATATTTCAATATTTTTACTTCATTATACATACGAATTCATAAATAATTAATTAAAATTTTTTTAATTATTTTTAAACTTTAGTAGCTATTGTTTTTCTTTTTAAATTCAATTGCATATACTTTCAATATGTAATAATTTTTTGGGTAATATATAATTATTTTTATTTTTATTAATTTATTTAATACCTTAAATTAAAATATATAGTTTAATTTTTGGGTATATATTGCTTGTATTTTAAAATTTTAGAAATTAAAATAAAAATATCTAAAAATTTTGAAGCATTTAAATATGATACATTTTAAATGCTTTAAAAATTTTGGAAAATTTTAAATATATAATAATATTTTTTATAAAAAAATAATGTGTAAAAACTATTTTGAAAAGAGTTAACAATTAAAAAGTTTTAAAAATATTTTAAAATCTAAAACCTAACTATTAAATTGTATATTTATATTAAACTCTAAAATTAAATTTAGAGGTTCAAATATATTCACATATATTGTTATTATAATATAATTTTATTAAAAATTTTCATATCAATAAAGCTAAAAATTTGATTTTTGTTAATTTTACAATATTTTTTTAATGTTTTACAAAAGTTAAAAACTTATTTTTATACAGATACTAATAAGTAAAGCCTTTAATTAATTTTAATAAAATTATTTTATTATTAAAATTTAGATAAGTAAATAGTTAACTGAGTAAATCACTTATATAAATTAATAAAAATAAAAAATAAAATTATTATAAAAATATTATTAGATATTTAAAATTTTAGATATTTTTATTTTTATTTCTAAAATTTTAAAGTAAATGTTTTAATTTAAAGTACTAAATAAATTAATAAAATAAAATAAAAATTGTTATACAGATCCAAAAAATTATCTCTTATTTTTTTTTGAAAATATAACCAAACAAGTTAAAAGGAAGAAAGACACAAATAGGTTGTTTAGATAAGGAAAAACATATTTACAACAAAACAACATAGGAAAAGTCATTTAACACAATCAAATGAGTAACTTGCCCCTGAGCACATAAGATTAAATGAGATAAGCTTCAAAAAGGATTCCCCTTCAATTCCTAGTACTATCAGACTCTCCGTCCAAATGACCTTTTGTATATTTCAAGAGTCACCTTATTATCTAGCACTTCTTGCAGCTAGGTAAAGAATTGAGTTGTGATTATGTTCCATTTTTTAAGTCAAAATCTTAATCACTAGATGGGTGATCAGGGGTTCAAACCAACTGAAGGATTTGGTCACCGATCTAACTGGCAAGGTTCTCCTCTTCCTCAATCAAGGATTCTCCTAAACCAATGGTAAGTTCCTACATCAACTATTATAATCTCGAATTGATTTACTAATATCCAAGATGATAACTAGCCCCCAAACCAGATCATTATCTTTAGTGATTATAGTCGGATGTAGTGACATTTGGATTGTATGAACTTCCGAACTAGACCATTGTTTTATGGGCATATGTAAAAACCTCTTCACTCATCCCATCCCCATTAAGTACCTAGAATTACTCCATAAGAAACCTCCAACAGCTCTTTATCTCTGTGTTGCACCTACCATGTATCTTATGGCTAACAAGATGCCCCCTTATTTTATCATTAATGAAGCCTATTAAAACTTGCCTTTAGACTTCCTTTTGCTTGAATATTCTCAAGTTCCATTCCTTCTAAATGTAGTATATTGAAAAATTCAACAAAGGAATTGATCCCCACGATAGTTAGATATCAATCTACTGGACCAATAGATTAAATTTGACCAATCTTCTAAGTGGTTGTAGATGTCGTTGAGATGTAGGATAGAAACCTAGATAGAATTAAAGAAAGAACGACTGAAAGAAAGGTGGTTAATCATCTCTCTCACATTATTACAAAGGGAACAGACTTCTAGAATAGTTAAAAACTTTCCTAGTCTATCATAGGTATTTAGTTTTCCTTTAATCCAGCCATAGGATGAGGGAGGCTCTAAGCAAGGAGTGAGGAAAGTAAAGAAGCTGAAACCATAGTACCTTAGTTTGTTTTTGTGTAGTGAGATCCCTACACTATCGATTGCAAAAAATCCCTTTAGGAGAGCATTGTTAGACCACCATATCCACTTAATCCTCTTACAAGTTAATTTCTAGGATTGGTGGAACAGACTGACAAAAAGAGAACGTTTAAATTAGGCATTGATGGATACTTAACACGTCCTTAATTGTAGTTGAAAGCGTATATCAGACTATAAAGGTTGTAGCTCCTCAAGAAAGTATATGGGTTAGCTACTAGTCCAGGTATCATACTAGAAGGAAGTAGAAGCCCCATCCCTAATGGAAACTCTGATTTGAGGTCTTTCTAAGTTCTTATGCTTCATAGAAGGTCCAATAGTTTCTAACAGTTAGCTGAACACTCAAAAAATCTACATGTTCTAAGTAATAGGCATGCTACTTAACCCATAAAGATTGCCTATCATTGAGAATCCTCTATAATTTCTTAATAAGTAGAACTTTATTAGTAGTTTTTAGAGGAATGATCCCAAGACTTCCTGTTGAACCAAGGTGGTTCCAATTATGTGTTTTGATGATGTTAAAATATTATTATTACTAATGTTTAAATTTTTGATGCATTTATAAGATAGGTTAATGTTTAAAGTGTAAGAATATAATTGTGGACCTAAGGTATAAGAAATAAAGCATTGGATGATCAAGAATGGTTAAGGCTTGAAGATCAAGAGTAAAGATCAAATGAATAAAGATCAAGTTTAGATAGGTTTAGGAAAAGGGCTTAAAATATAAGTATCTTAAACTTAATCTTAATCAATGCTTGAAAAGGGCTCTCACATTTGCATGACACATTTGCATATAGACATATAAGAGTTTAATTGTGGTTTTAGTGATTAATTGACTTTGACTATGCCATTTGTCATGTTAGGAATTAATTAGAATACATATAAGTTAAATGTGATGAATTGTTTTAATGTATGCTTCTTGATGTTTTTAAGTGAATTAAATTGATGATTAAACTTATTTATGTGTGTTTGAATCTAGTTGAATTTAGTTATGGTGTGAATTTTTGTTTATGGATGGTTTATGAAATGTTTAAAAAGTTTTAAAGTTGTTTAAGAATGAAAAGATTTCATAATTAAGGCTACTTATTGTGTTTTGTATCATTTGGATGCTTTTGTTAATTGAAAAGGCCTTGATATATGTTTAAAACTTGTTTAAAGTCTTGATTACTGTTAGAAGGTTATTTTGAAAAGTTTGGAATTGATTTAAGCTTTTTTCATATGATTCTGGAACCATTACGGCAGATTCATAAGAGATATAAGGCGGGCTTTAGACCCCGTATTGCCTCTGTTTCCAGAGAGCAATACAGTGGGCTAGAGGACTCCGTATGGATCTCAAAGACCGTCGTATTGGTTCTGATAGCATAACAGATATTTGCTTTTTTGAGGTTTCAATAATTTTTTTAACATCCAAACGACTAATTTTGATTCCTAATGTCTCTAATTGCTTCTTAACACTATATATAAATGTTCTAAGTCTTTCATAACATTCTTTATGCTATTTTATGAAAGATCAAAGCCTTGAAAGCGATCTTACTTAAGTATTGATAGTTTTCTTATTACCCTTTATTCAATCTCATTATTCTTGCTTTAAATCTATCTCTAATATCTTGAAATCATCTTTTGCATTAGATTAACTGTTTAAGAGACTGTTTGATTTAAGTTTTACATTTTAGGGTGTTTATTTTGTTAAATTCAAACTTTCAAAGTCTCATAACTAAAACTATCTTTGTCTTAGTTGAACTTCTATGTTCTTAAATTTTAGGCCTGCAAAACCATTTGTGTTGATTCAAAATTATCATACATGTTTTGCTTAAGGTCTCAAGAGTGTAGCAAATCTTTTACTTCAATTTTTAAGCACTCATAACATTTGGTTGAGCTCAAAACATATAGGTTACTTAAAACTGTCAAGTTTTTGTACAACTTCTTTATTAAATGAGATTTGGCTCTTAAACTTTTTTTTATGCTAAAAATTTATTATTTTCAGTTTGAGGTCTTAGGAGGTTGCTAGTATTTTTGCTCTGATTTTTAAGCCATTATATTGTGTGTTTGAGACTAACCTTTGTAGGTTGTTCAAAGATATCTAGATTTGAGTATTCTATCTTTACTCTTGATTTAATCCACCTATTTGATGCGTTAAAATTGTTTTTTATTGTTGAAATTTGTTGTGAACTAATAAATTGATGTTGTAGTAGGTCTATAGCATTTTTTTTACATCATTTAATTGATTAAAATCATTTGGTTATAGCTAGAACATTATTGCAGAATTTGACTGCTTTCATGTTCAAGTGCTAAATTTGATTTTTAAATGCTTTAATTTCTTTTTTGTTGATTCAAATTGATTTTTTATGATCTATTAAGGAGTAGGGAGGCTTATTATAATTTTTTTTTACCTCTAAAGTTTTCATAATTGATTCTATTGCATAAGCTTCATTAACACATCATTAAAGGTGTGCTTTTAGCTACATAATTGGGGGATTAATTTGTGTTGATTGGTTGATGAGTTAGGGGCTAATCTTTTTTATTAAAATTTTTTTAATAGATTTCTCTTCACCCAGGATAAAGAAGATTTGAATTAAGTTATTTATTAATTGTGAATTAGATTGCTTTAGGCCTTGTATGCGTATTAGACATTATCTAAGGCAAAAGCATTGCATTAGTTGCATTTGAGTCCCTTTCTTGAATTGCTTTTGATCAAGTTTTATTGAGCTATATAAGCTTGTTTTAAAGCTCAAGGGAGGGAAATTTAGGGGAAATGTTTATGGTCTAAAAATTGTATAATTTTTGTGCGTTATAAAGGGTTACTCTTTACCCCTTGAAAAATAAGATTGGTGGGTTCCTTTTGACCCTTAGAATTTAAGATTGTTGTATAGGTTTCTCTTAACCTTTGAATAAGATTGTTGGGTTACTCTTTACCTTAAACTAAGATTGTAAAGGTTCCTCTTGGCCTTATAATCAATATTATTGTATAGGTTCCTTTTGGCCTTATAATTAAGATTGTTGTAAGGATTACTCTTCGCCCATTTAAAGTAAAATTAGTTTGTTAGTGAATTTCTAACAAGTAGTTAAAGAGAGGACGTAGTTTATCTTTAAGGTAAACGAACCTCTATAAATCTCAATATTTATCTCTTCCCTCATATCGTTATATCTGTGCATTTTTATTTACTTTATTATTGATTGAATTTATTTAATATTGGTATAAAGTTTGACATATTATTTAAGTTGACTTTTGGTTAGAGAATTTATTTACTTGAAATTGTCTTAAAGTGTTTAAAGTGTTTTAATTTGTAAAGAAAATTTTTAAACAGACAATTCACTCTCCTCTTGTGTGTCATAGGACTTACTCTTCCTTATTCCTTAGAAGAGCAAATATCCATCCAACTCACCTTAGCCCAGCCTTTACGATCTGCCTGCCCTATCTATAAATAATTTTAAAGGAGTCTGTTAATGGTTTTAATAATGTTCTTAGGAAACACAATATAGGAGTACCAATGAGTACCCAAGGAGTTTAGAACAAAAATTATAAAATTTGCTTTACCAACAAGAGATAGATTCTTGTTACCTGAATTGGCAATCCTTCCTTTGATTCTTCCTAAAAAGGCTAAAAGTTTTATAAAGTAGGTCGTTTAGAAGAGATAAGGAAACCCAAATAAGTGAAAGATAGTTACCAATCCTTAAACTAGTGATAATAGATAACCAAGGTGCCTACTGTTGAGCTCTAATAAAGAGATACAAAGTACTTTTTTCTTTACTAATAGACAGGCCTGAGCTCACATTGAAAATATTTATAGTTGACATTAAAGCATTAACAAAACTAGCATTAGCTTTAGAAAATATTAAAACATTGTTAGTATAAAGGAGGTTAGTGAGATTAACTTTCTTCCATCTAAAGTGAAACTTGAAATTTTGCTCTTGGAGCACCATTAGCTTGAGAGGCCAATTGAGAACCCCCACAGCCAATGTGAAAATATAAGGAAAAATAGGATCCCGCTAACGTAAACCTCTAGCTTCACTCACCTTTTTTTGTTGGAACACCATTTACAAGAATGTTATAAGAAGTAAAAGTAAGGCACTCCTTAATTAGTTGGATGTAAGAAGCTCAAAACCCAAAAGCAGTTAGAACAATGACTATAAATTCCTAGCTAACAGGGTCATATGCCTTCTGAATGTTAATTTTGATTATACAGTCTTTGCCTATAATTTTTCAGTGGTTCTTATTCTAGCATTATGTTATCCCCCATTTGGTTGCCATTAATAAATGCACTCTAAGAAAGATCCACATAATTAGGCATACTAGATTTTAGCCTAGCTACCAACATTTTGGATATGATCTTATATATAATCTTATAACAAGCTATAGGTCTGAAATCTCAAACAGAATGAGGCAAATTAAACAAAATTATCACACATTGAAAATGCATGTAATTAAATTTTAAAAGAAAGACAATAGCCTACCAAAGTTAAAAAATAACTAAAAATAGTTAATTAATTATTTATGAACTCAAATGTATGGTAAAGTAAAAATATTGAAATATATCTAACTGAAATGGTTATTTTACTTATTCAAAGTTCTAAAATTTTTATCCCAAGATTATTTATAAATATTATGAATATAAATATACGTTTTAGAAAGAAAAATAGAATAATTACACTTCACCTCCTATCATTTAGCCAACTTTCATTTCACCCCCTTTAAATTTGAAAATGTTATACATACATGCCTTAAACTTTAAAAGAAATTTCATTACCCCTTTGCCATGCCACGCCATGCCACCATATCAATATATTTTCCACGTCAACAACTGTTAGTGAGACCCACTTTTTTTTTTTTTTTTGCAGTTGAGGGATATGGTTAAAATTGCATCAAACTACAGGAAAGTCTGGTATAATTTATAAACTATAGAAGGTATATAAAAAATTTTAAAGTCACTGGGGGTTGCGGTGTAATTTACTCTATTTTTTTACCAATTCAAGATTAATTTATGTCTTATCAAGATTTTAAAGAAAATTAACAATATAAATATACCTAACATACATGTTAGAAATTGATTCTTTATATTATATATGAAACAATTCATATTGATACATAGGCTTGCTCACTTTTTTTTTCTTTAAATTAAATAGTTCCCTCAATATGATTTTAAGTGTATCCCAAATCTCTTGATCCATTTCACATATATACATTATATTAACTGTAGTTTTATTTAATGAATAAAATAAAATATGTATAACTTTATTATTAAAGTATCATTATCACTACACTCACTTTTGTCATTTGACATCTTAGTTTCACTTTATTTATAGCTATTATTTTTGTTTGGACTTAAAAATCATTCTCTATAATCCACTAAAGATCAACCCCTTTGAACAAAGGGTAATGTTTTCCAATATATGTAATTGTCGCCTTCAAAGAAAATAGATCTATCTATACATGGCTATCTTGGCTTAAAAGAAGATCAAATTGTTCTATAATGATTTTTATTCAAAATTTTTCTAGAAATATATACAATAAATGACACATACTCTAATACTATTTTTTGGTTTTTAATGACACATAAGAGTAGGAAGGAATTTAGTATTGTTAAATTAATAAAATTTTTCTACTTAATTATTGGACCTTGGTAAAATTCTAATATGATGATGATATCAAATGCCAATATAATTTAAGACCAATTATAAAAATGAGCATAAAATAGAAGTGTAGGGAAGCAAATTGGTTATATAGTGGTTCATAAATAATCCTTATCTACATCCATTCTCCAAATCTCTCCTGAAAATTATCTTTTTGTTTTAACTAAGTGAAAAGGATCCTCCTTGCAATAATCTTATTTATGGATAAAAAGTAACCCTTATAATCTTTCTCTAATAAGAAAGAATAACCACTAACCTCAATCAAATAAACAAAATAGCCCTTCAAAATGATTTTACAAAAAAAGGATTTTTCTTGATTAAAATAATGCTCTATGGTTCAAATCACTCAATACCAATGGATGAAAGCATGAGGATGCTTTAAAACTCTTCTAAGTATGTTTCTCAAGTCTCAATATTTATCGCCCAACAAAACAACCAAAAAATCATGTACGTGTAGACCTAGTAACCTTAAAATATCATAAATGACATGAAGTGATCATTAGAAACAATGAAAAATTTGTTAGAGATAGAAAACAATGAAAAATTTGACCACTTAAAGATACTAGTCGATCAATAAGCTACATTGTTTAACCAATATATTGACCAATGACAAATAAATGAATTTTAAGTCACATTGATCAACTAAAACACATTTATCAATTAATATGCCACATTGATTGGCTAATGTGTCGACTGAATTGACGTACAAACTTTTGATATACATTATGTAGAAGTAGAACCATTAGTTGACCATACCTTACATGAGTCGATTATATACCAAAAAGCTTTACATTAATTGAATATTAAGCTAAATTGGTCCACTAGTGCACCTAACAATATTTTCAAAATTTTTAAATAATTTTATTGAACTTTTAAAATCAATTTTTAAATAAAAATTTCACTTAATTTTTTAAATAATATTCCATAAAATTATTTTGATGCATTAAGATGATTTTCTTTAAAGCCTTTTTAAATTTCCTCTTGATTATGAAAAATTATATACAATATACCTTCAATGCAAATGATCATGTAATTATTAAGTCCTTAACTCATTAAAATGATCAAGACAAGGTGACAAGAAAGATTATAATGACTTTCTTAAACTTGATGTGCTTGATTCATCTTTTTTCTTGATTCCTTACATAAATTGCACATGTGCTCCACTTTTTTAGTGTCTTTACCCTTTAATTTTCTCCTTCCATTGAACTTTGTGCTCCACTTTTTAATTATCTTCACCATTTTATTTTCTCCTTTTATTAAACCAGATCTTTCAGATAATAACTCTCTAATATCACCAAAGATAAATGACATTAATGGTAAAATATTTTTTTGTTATAAAAAATCAAAATCTTACTTGGTCTAATAAAACTAATTGAAAGATCAAACAAATTCGATGACTCTAACACATTAAAAGATAAAGTTAAAATTGAGGAAGATATATAAAATTAAAATTTAAAATTAAAAGAATAATAATACAATTAAAGAAAAACTGATGAAATTAAAAGCTTAGAGAGGTATCGAGATATGTTCAACTAACTTGAGAAACCCTAAGAGATATATAGGTTTTAACTTAAGTTTAGATAAGAGATCCAATGAAGCATCTAGATATTTAATTACAAACCTTAAAGGGTATCCAAGCATTTAACTACAAGCCCATAGTGGTTTATAGGTACTTAGTTATAAACCTAAAGGGTATTTAGAGTTTAACTAAAAATTGAGATTAGAGACCTAAAATGGTTTCCAAGTATTTATTTATAAGTCTTATGATGATAATTTGATAAAAGGTGTAGAGGGGTTTCTAGGCATTTAACTATGAGCCTAACATAGTTTTTATGTATTTAGACTAAAAATTAGTTAAAGGTGTTGAATCTAATAAAACAAATTATACTCTTTAACATAAAATAACTTGTAAATAGTGATGAGTAGGGTCGTATCCATAGAGAGTTGGTAGATTTATTATTATCTAAAATCAATGGAAAAATTAAAAGGAAGGGAGTTTTTGAAAATTGGAATTAAAAGAATCTAAATTAAACAATAACAAAATCAAAGTTAACGAAAGATCAAAATAAGCATCCATCTAAAGGTGTAATTTCAGTTAAGTTCTCTAGAATTGATCACTTACATAAAGATAAAATTCCTTAGTTCTTAAATATATTGGTTATGGTCATGAGTAAGCCCTAATAATCTTTTTCTTACTTCTCTGCTAACTAGAAAAAAGCTCTCTGATTATTTCTCTTACCAATAAACAAGCTTAAACAAGTTCTTAAAATTTAATTTATCACCATCATTCAAAACTAGAAAGATGATCAATTCTAACTAATAAACACACAAGTTCAATTTATAATTGGATCATATATTTTCATAACACAACTTTAAGTTTCTTATTTTACCATAATTATTAGAACCTTCAAACAATTACATATTTGAAAAACTAAATGCCAATATATTATTTTGACAATTGAAAAATAAGCATTTTTGCACAAACAATTCAAACAATAATTTTATTTAATTCAAATAATATATGAATATTAAAAGTCCAATAAACAATGTAATCAGTTAAGTCTCACAATAAGATAAGCTGACCTTTACATACTCCATATAAATCATCACATAAACTTGTTCAAGAGTAACTTTACAAGTGTGTTTCACGCATATTTCTTAAAAAGTACATTTTATCCTCCATCTTGTCATTTCAATTAATACCATTTATTTATTTATTTATTTTTATCTTAATCACAATTTCAATTACCATTTGATGTGAAGGTTAGCACCTTGTAATGAAGAAACCACAATTACTAGTCAATGAAAATCAGCAAAGTAGATATATCTCTCTTTACTTTTTGTTAAAGAAAATAACAAAAGGCAAGTACTCTATTCCATGTTTACACAAAAATCTCTATATAGTTCCTTTAGAAACTTAACAATGTATGCAAGGGTTAACTAAATTCTTGAAATTCACACAAGACAAAGCTATTTATGCTTAAATCACTTGTATGATTATTTTTTATACTTGTTGGATGATTAAAACACTCACAAAGCACCTATTTATAATGAAAAATCAACCTATTAGGTATTAGTAAAAGTTGTCCAACATTATAAAACATTTATTTCATTTTCTCATTCAAAATCTGACAATTATCACATCTTTCTCACCCTGATTAGTTGATTGATGCTATCATCTAGTCGAGTAGTTGAGGGTAATATATGACAATAGTTAACCAGACAAAACCCTATGATCGACCAATCACTATGCCTCTCTTCAAACTACTTTTTAACGTTCTAACACTTAAAACATATTCCAAATCAATCCATATCAATCCCAAACACTTAAAAAAAACATTTCTTAACTTATGCACATATTGAAAAAATTCCTAAAAAATTTAACTCGTCAAGAGGATTGATAAGATTGAAATTTATTAAATTTTCATATGCTTTTTAATATTATTTCAATCTTATTTTGTTGTTTAAATATTTAATTTGTGTTATATTTTGTTTAATGACAAATTTATTTCTTTAACACAAATTTTGAATTAAAACATAAATAATTTAAAGCAATAAAAAAATCAAATCAAAGATTGTATTAGTTTGAAAAAAAAATCAATTGCTAATGTTTTAAGCTCACCATTTTAATTCATCAAAACGGTGAGTAGCATAGGAAAAAGGAGGCAAATTCGGGCAGCGGAAAAAGACAGGAGGGCTGAATTAATTTAGGAGGAATTACGCACATGCGGGAGGGGAGCTGAGGGTTTGGATTTTGAATTATTCAGCAATCCCTAGGGGTTTAAGGAAGGAAAACATAAAGAAGAGGGGGGCGGCTGTTTGGAGAGCTTGCGACTTTGAGGACTGTGACTGCTGCTGACGGCTTGGAGCTATTGGCGGCTTGGACGAGTCTTGCTGGAGTGTGGACAGGCGGCTGAGGCTTGGACTGCTACATGCACACTAGGGGATTCGGAGCTGCACCAGTACAGGAGACGGGTTGCTGACATTGAAGAACTCAGTCCATATTTGTTTTTTTTTTTCTGTTTTATTCGATTAGTCCATTGTTATAGCTATCTGTTTTCTTGTTGATTTGTTTTGCAACTTCCGATTCATTTAACTGTTAGCTAGCCGAATACTGCGTAGTTGATTTTACTTTATATTTTAATTCTCTTATCCATTCTTTAAAACATTCTTTACTTTTAAATATTAATAATGATTTTAGATTTATTTTTTATTTAAGTATTAAATTGTTTAAGGTTTTATTTTATATAGTTTCAATTATTTATTTAGTATTTGATTCATCTTTATTTCGTAATT
>JAOXYD010000006.1:12188466-12198591 GCA_028565735.1 Pinacopodium congolense
GCTTATTAATATCCTTCCCTTTGACCTTCACCTTGTCCTCAAGGTGGCCATGGTTGTAGCTTGTGTGGCCAGGTGAACACACTCTTACACTCTTTGAATACCCCCTGGGCTTTCGATGGAACCATCGCGTTTGTATGGTCAGTCTCCTCAATAGCCATACATCCCAGCCTCACAAACTTCGCTCTCTATTCTCTGTTCAAATTGCATCTGTCAATAAACACACTTTTGCCTTCACTCAGTGAGCCCATTGCACTCTTCAGGCATTCTTTCTTCGTTCTAGCTTTACCATTGTTAATTATGTCTTGGCAGACGCAAGACCATGAACGCAAAGAGGAAGCCATAACTTGTTCACAGAATCTGGACTGGCCACAACTTGGTGCGTTGATCAGAATCACCATAACCAGTTTTGGCTTATCATCTCCACCTCTGGGCTTAGAAACCACCAGCGCGTTTAACTCTTGGTGTCCCATGTGATGCCTCTTATCGCATTTGAAGCACAACCCCCTTTCCTTTTTGGCTTGCAACTCGGACACCTTTAAGTGTTTGAAGTTTGGGTGGTTCTGGAGACTTCTGGTGTCTCCAGCAGAAGTGATCAAAGTTTGTGGGTTAGGGTTTACTTAGGTAGTGGGTTTTCATGGCCAAGGGTTTAAGAGACCATCTGCTAAGGAGTTTGGGATAAGTTTTGGGGCTCAAACAAGTTAGGTCTTCCATAGATCTCAAAATCACTTATTGGGTCAGGTCCATAAAGAAGTTTCCTTGCCTTATCTGCTCAACAACTTTCGGTGGGTTTGTCTTCAGTCATTCTCCCTCATTGTTGTCATCATTGTTGCCCTCACCTTCATCCTTATCCTCTTTATCTTCATTGTCGTCATTTGCCAACAAAACCGATAGTCCTCTAGAGGAGTGCAGGACTTGAATCTCATCATCTCTGTCATCATCCACTCCCTCCTCATTGTCATCGTCGTTGTCGTCGTTGTCGTCGTCGTCTCCACCTTCCTAATCATCTTCCATTGAGTGAACAGCTAGACCACGGGAGGAATGTAAGATTCGAACCTCATTATCATCATCGTCTTCTTCGTTAAACGTTGGCATCTCCATTTTTCGCTCTGTAGGATGATGACAACCAGGGCCAGAGTTAGTAACCCGTTCTGAAAAATGGATGTTAGCTGTTGCTGAAATGTCCGCTGGTATTGAGGTTGCTTGAACCCCACTCGACTTCCCCGAGGTGGTCTACTTTCCAGAGGACTATTGGGTCTTCATAAAGACATTCAAAGCTTTTTCAACTTTTTGGGTTAACATATCGAGATAGATGCATCTAAATTATTGATCTTATTTTCTATGACTAGGAGCTTCTCTTCAATGCTATCCATCTTTGATTCCATCCTTGAAATTGGCATCACCCCCTTAGGAAGGCATCGACTCTGATACTTAATTGATAGGACTCTAAACAAAGAAAGGAAAGTATATTCAATAATGGAATGAAAAGAACAACTGGCATGTTTGAGAGGTGCCTCTCTCCCACTGAAAGCCTATGGTTTTCAACAAAACAATTCCATACCCCCCTACAATATCCCCTGCTCTTATAATCCTTTCATCTAACAATATTCTAACTAATTTTGTTATTCTATAACAACCAAAACACGTCAGCAACATTAACAATAACAATATGCAGTCTATTAACTAGATTAGGGCCTATCAGTTTCCTTGGTTGCATTCCTGAGACTATCTCAAAAAGACTCTTACTGGTTAACCTATTTATAGAACTGCTGTAGCCAAATTCTACTAGGAAGTTTTAGGTCCCAATTATTCACATTATTCCTGATCAAACATCTTAAGAAGCCCCCCAAGTTTCTATTCGCTGCTTCTGTTTGTCCATTGATTTAGGGATGAAAAGAACTTGAAAATTGAAGCTTAGTATTTGATGTGTTCCATAGAGTTCTCCAAAAGTAACTCATAAATTTCACACCTCAATCAAAGACTATGGTTAAAGGTAACCCATGAAGACGTACAACCTCTTTAAAGAAAAGTTTAGCAATGTTGACATCATCATAGGTCTTGGAACAAGGGATAAAATGACTCATCTTTGAAAATCTCTTCATTATCACAATAATAGAATCATAACCCCTTATAGACTTAGGGATTCCCAATACAAAATCTATACTTATGGTTTGTAGGGCATGGGATGTGGTGTGTATAGTCTAGAATTTTGTTTCTTTCTTTTAGCTAGTTGTCATGTTCAATATTGTCATATGACCATAGACATATCTTGCTTTAAAAAGGGCCAATAAAAGTTATGTTTAACCATTGCAATGGTTTTTTCTCTTCCAAAATGACTTCTTGTCCCTCCTCCATATAATTCCCAAATCATAGACTCCCTTATAGACGTATTAGGTAGGCAAAATCGATCTCCCTTGAAAAGATGGTCATAGTGGATTACAAAAAGAAAGTGCGTGCCCCTTTCTCCACCTACAATTTTTGAATATATTATCCTAAAATCTTGATTTGAAGCATACTCTCTTGTTAGTCTTTCAACCCCTCCACTTTTACTACTAAAGTGTTAAGCAAATGGCCCTTTCTATTTAATGCGTTTGCTACTTTATTTTCTACTCTTGCTAATATGTAATGACAATGTTAAATTGCTCCAAGAATTCACTCCATTAGGCATGCCTTCTATTCAAGTTCTTTAGGGACTTTAAATGTTTCAGAGATTCATGATTTGAATATAGAATATAACTCCTTATATAAGAGATAGTGTTGCCAATTGTAAAGAGAACGTATCACTGCATAGAATTTCTTGCCATTGGTAGAAAATCGTTGTTTCTTTACACTTAACTTCTCACTGACGTAAGCAATTGGATATCTTTTCTTGTTGAGTACGCCTCAAATTCCCACGTGAGATGCATCACACGCAACTTTAGACACCTTAGAAAAATCTGAAAGTTGCAAAATAGGGGATTTGGTCATCTTTTTCTTGATTTCTTCAGAGGCTTTAGTTATTGCCTTTGTCCAATAAACTGCCTTTTCTTCATACAATTAGTTATGTATTGCTTGCTCTTAAAGCCAATTGATGCATCTTCGAGGCTGTAAATCCTTTGCATCATCGACACTTTGCGGATTTCTACCCTTAAGCCATTTTTGTAATGAGATATGAATTGTCATTTTGATTCCATTCCTTCACATCGGATAGAAAGTTCATTAAAAATTTCTGTGTATTCCATTATCAATATAATTCCTTGTATAAGTGTTGTGATTTGATCTTGGAGATCTTGATAATGGAATGATAAATATTTTTCCGGTAACTTCAACGTCATCTCTTCCCAATCAGCAATCTCCACCAGACTGCCTTGTTTTTAGAAGTTTATCCTCTATCAATCTCCTCCAGAATTTTGGATTTCTAACTAAGTTCATTTTTGCAAGTTGGACTTTTCAATCTTTTGGCATGTTGTACTAGTCAAAGAAATCTTCCACTACTGCTGTCTAGTCCAAGAGCAGGTAGGATCCATCTTTCCTGCAAAATCAAGGGCTTCAACATGAACTTTCTTCGTAATATTGTCAAGTACATTATGTGTTTTTAGCTCTATCATGGCCTTTGAAGTCTTGCATATACTTTCCAAGCGTTGCTGGTGGGTTTCTTTGGCTTTGATCTCTTAGTAAGCGTTGATTCCTCAACCCCACTCATTGTTGATAGTTTTAGCTACTTCATCTTGTATTTCACTTTCTCCTCTTTTAATGTCAATTCTAGTTTGCTGTTCAGTGTTGTTTTTGGACTAGTTCTTGAAGCTTCTTGTGACCGAGGGTCACTAATTTTTTTTCCATAATTCTCGAAAGTATTTCATCTTGCTCTTGATTGTCGAATATTCTCCTATACGCCCTTCCACTACGTGTTGACACTGCAAATCAAAGCTCTGATAACAAATGATGTAGTACGAGTAGAAAAAATAACAAACTAGGGCTAAACTCTCAAGGATTTGGAAAATATGGGTTGTTGAGCGTTGTTATTTTGCTGGAAAATTAGTTTTTAGGTTTGGATTGTACTGTCGGTATTGAAATTTCCGGTTTGTGATAGCTGGAGTTTTAGGGTTTGACTGATGGATTTTTAGGCTAGAATTTAGGGTTTTAAAACTCAAATATGTAGAAACAAATTCAAGATCTTATTATTGAAGGACTGATTATGCACATATTTATAGAAAAGTCTAGAGAATTTTTATTCTAGTAATAAAAACTTAAATCTTATTCTAATAAGATTTCCTTATTCTAAAACAAGTAATATATCTGAAGTCCTTATTTAATAAGGATAATCCATCCAAAGTCCTTTTCTAACAAGGAAATCTAACACAAATAAAATTTCTGGCCTTTGTCTTTGTCATGAGTTCAACTCCTACTATTCATCCCACTAAATTAAGGCTTGCGGTTGACTAACTTGTCCTCTTTTATTTTTTTTATAAACTCAAAGCTCTTTTGCATCAAATATAGAACACACATCACTCACTCTTGAAAGCTTTGACAAAATTTTGATCAAGTCACTTTTGTAAAGTGTATCTATATAGTTCAATCTTAATATAATTTTCAATTCATAAGGAAACAGTACTTGAATTAGGCTTTTCATTGTTGCTTTCACCTTTCTTCTCGATATTTCTTATTAAAAAGGTTCTATTTATATTTATAGAGACTCAACTAACCATTCAGGGTCAGATAGTCCTTCCAAAATAGGAAAAATTAGCTGTTAGTTGTCACAGGTTGGTCAATTGCATAGGTGGTCAACCAGTTGGGTTCTGGGCAATAGACCAAACTTGTTGATTGTTCTGCCCTCAGGTTAATTACCCTTGATAGTTGACTGCCCCTTACTTCACAAGAGTTGAATTTCTTCTCTCCAAGCAGTCCATAACCAACAAAGCTTGCATTACACTTGAATAATCAATCCTTCCAAGGATAATTTTCTATCATTGCATCTTCATTATTCATTATCCTGGTTTTCATTATATTTGCATAACAAACACATCAATGATAAATCTTTTGATATCTTCAAAATTTGGATTACAATCTCTGTAGTTCAACAATTAATTTTTTATTGAAATTTTTATTAGTGACATGGTAGTTGTGAGAACAAAGTTTTGTGTGCCAAGGCATGCATCGGCCACATAAGTCAAGAATATGGGTTTTGTATGACATTTTTTCTATGAAAATAATTGCATGTTACTGATTAAATGGTCCTCATAAAATCTTGAACATCTAGCATATTTAATTATACCTTATCATAGTAAGGTGAATTTGATTAAACATCACAATGTCAGAGGACTCCTACAATGTCTCTTTGTTCTTTCACGTATAGATGTGAAGAAATTGAAGCTATGGCTTAGTTGAATGTGAAATAAATTACTGTTACTTGAAACTGCAGGAGTATGGTAACTATACATTCCCATTGGCTGTAGCCATTGTCATTTCAGGAATGTATGAGGATGATTTAGATAATGCTGAAGATGTTATTTATACTGGTCAAGGAGGCAACAATTTGACAGGAAATAAGCGTCAAATACAGGACCAAGTATTGGAACGGGGTAATTTGGCACTCAAGGTGCGTACTTAATCTACCCCTAGAACTTCAACATTACATGTAAGTTGTTTGTGGTGCTTGTTATCATTTTTAATCTTCCACATTATACATTTGTTCTTTTTAATCATTTTTCTTCCGTATAAACTTTTGATAGGCCTCTCATTATAACAAGCAGCTCATTTATCATACACGCCCTTTTTAGTATATTGACATGTTATTCAAATGTTTAATCTCCAATCTTAGTGATTTTTTTTTCCTGGTCTCTAACCATATGCCTCTCATTACAACAAGCAGCTCATCTATCATACACATGCTTTTTAGTGTATTGACATGTTATTCAAATGTTTAATCTCCAATCTTAGTGATTTTTTTTTTCTGGTCTCTAACCCTAGTAGACAAATTTTGATATGAACCAAGGAGATGCAATCAGACTAACTAGATTTTTAACTGAAATCTATAACTCGATCATTAAATTGAGATGCAGTGAGACTGGCCCTTGAGGTTGGGAGAGTGCCCTAGTGATTAGATCCATATTCTCTCCTGGGTGGAATGGGCTATGGGTATATGCTAACTCAGCTTATCTAGAGCTTTTTGTTCTCACCACTTTTTTTTTTTTTTTTGGGTATTGTAGTATAGGAAACATATAGTTATATGCTGTGTTTTGGGGCAACGTGGTTAATTTTTTAATTGCAGGTATGAATTCATAACATAGGCTTTAGTAGTAACATAAGAGTGTGTGCTTAAATGCCAGTTGTAGTTGTATTCTGTTGCAGACTGTTGTTTGTCATTTTATTGAGAAGGGTAATGCATTGACATTTCTTGTTTTGTTATTAGAATTGTGTGGACCATTGTGTGCCTGTACGAGTCATTCGTGGTCATATGTCTACCAGCAGCTATAGTGGCAAAGTCTATACATATGATGGCTTATACAAGGTAAAATTTGAATTCACATCTATATTGGTTCTATGACATCCCCAGCCCCATTTCTCCTTCACTTGGAGTAGTGCACCATTTTCTCTTTTTCTGCATTACCTTGTGAATGATAGAAATTGCTACATGATAGTGGATAAAGTGCGATAGCTCCTCAAATATTGCTGGCAGCCTACAAAGGAAATATATAATTATTGATGATATTGCTTTTACATATTCATTGTTACTATTATCTTTGGTGCACACTAGACTCATTTCTTTAGTTATTAATTTGTTATGAATAGTATTTTCTTTCTTTTCCTTTGCTTTAGTGTTTTGATTATTTGAGAAAAATGATTTTATTTTACAGGTTGTTCAGTATTGGGCAGAGAAGGGTATATCAGGATTTAATGTGTTTAAGTATCGACTGAGACGGTTAGAGGGGCAACCATTATTGACCACCAATCAGGTTTAATTTGACTCTAGATATTGTATCATCAGCAGCCTATATGTATGATGTAGTTCTTATAATCAAGGTAAAAGTCCAAATGTAAACCTTTGGTGCAAACCCTTTGGTAATAGTTTGGGAAGATACCAGATGGATTATTTTATTAAAATAAACATAATGATAACCGAGGAATTGTTATTTCCTTTTATCTTAAACTGAGGGGTGCTACATGTATAAATACGCTGCATAAAAGATTAAAAAAGGAAATAAATTGAAGAACTAGAATACCAATATCCGTTTAATTCTAGGAAACAAATCAAGCTAATACTAACTAATTGATTCTTGAAAATAATCCTTGAAATCAAGGTAATTATTTTTGAATTTTCACTTTCTCCCTCAAGCTAGGTTGTAAATGTTAAACAAACCTAACTTGGAATTGAGAGTTCCAAACGTTCTCTTAACCACGACCTTAGGATGGATGTCTACAATTTTGTGATTTGTTGGGATGTATAGTACTGATCTTACACCTGCTTCTTTTTTTTTTTATAACTTTTTTCTTGATAGTGACTGTAGAATCTCCACATTCTTTATCCTATCATGATGATTTGCTATGCTGATTGCAAACTGATTATTGCAGAATACTTTCATGAGATTTGCGATAGGAATCCTCAACTCACTCGGTACCTTTTTTAGCCAAATTACTTAATAGATGCCAAGTGCAAGCACTATAAACTCTACTTTTGCATTGCTTTATGACACCACTGATTGTTTTTTACTTTTCCAAATAACCAAAATTTCCTAGACATATATGCAATATCCTAAGATTGACTATGTGTTAGTTATTGATCCAACCCAATTTGCTTTTGTAAAGATCTTGACTTCCCTATTTGTTGTCTTGTTGAAAATTTGAAGTACCTTAGTCTCTGAAACATGGCCTCCATGTGCTCCTTTGTTGGATTGTTCATGAATGGACTAACCATAATGTCAATGAGGCTAATATTTGGTGTAGTGTGTGAAAGGTAGATTAGTTTTCCAACTAATCTCTGATGCCTTCCTTTATCAATTGGTGTACAGCCGCTTTTACTTCTTAGGTTTGAATTGAATGCCATTGTAGCATCAACTAGATTACACCCAAGTCTCCCTATTTATTTCAAGAGATCTAAGATATGTTTTCGTAGTGAGACTTGAATTCCCTTTTTTGGACCTTTCCATCTACATGTCGAGAAAGTACTTGAGATTGCTCAAATATTTGATCTCAAACTCTAGCTAAAAAATTTTTAGCGTATCTCTTTATGATGATCTCTAGTTAGAATGATCTCATCAACATAAACAATTAAAGTTGCCTTGTTTCTTGATGATGAGTGTTTAATTAACATAGTGTGCTTTGTTTGGCATTGCTAATACTTAGACTCCTTGATTGCTTTTATGAACTTGTTAAACCATGCTCTACGCGACTATTTAAGTCCATACAAGGACTTATTGAGTTTGCGGGCTTTGTTATTGGTGGTAGCATTGTCAAATTCTAGAGGCATTGCCATGTAAACTTCTTCCAAGTCTCTATTGAGGAATGCATTATTCGCAGCTAATATAGTTGCTGGTCCAAATTGGAAGCAAGTTGCAAAAGCACTCGGACTATATTGGCTTAGCTATAAGGGCAAATGTGTCTTGATACTCAATTCTATAAGATCAAGTTAATCTGTTGTCTACTAATTGTGCTCTAAATTTGTTGACACTACCATCAGCATCTTGTTTGACTACGAAGATCCATTTGCAACTAATTGATCTTTTCCTTGTTGGCAATTTAGAAATCTCTAAATCCCATTCTTTTCAAGAGCACGAATTTCTTCCAAAATAGATGTTGTCCACCCTGGGATAGTAAAGCTTCTTTTATTGAACTTGGAACCTATGTCTTGTTAAGATTGCCAACAGAGGCAAGGTGATTGAGTGATTATCCTCCATATGGTAAGAAGTTGTAAATTGGATGATTGGTGCAAGACCTTGCGCCTTTTATTAAGGAAACAGGTCGACATTAATAGATTAGTCATTTGAGTAGAGATGGGACCAGCATTAGGTGGTGAAATTTGAGGTTCTAAAGTCGCATTGGACTCATGGTTCTAATTGGGGTGGAGCTCTTGTTCTTTTCCTCCTTGCATCGTATTTCTCCTAAAATAAACATAGTTAGGAGACAGAGGTATTTGAAATTCTATTTGTGGATTAAGTTTGAGTTTAGCTGCAAATTTTTTGAATTTGGCTTTTATTTTGATGAGATGGCTTAGGAGTTTACTTGGACTCGAACTATAGGACAAGAATAGGAATTCTAGGATTTGTGCTTTGACTTTGAATTAGTTGTTTAGGAGTGTGTGTTTCAGTGTCTCAAAGTTAATATATGTTTATGAAGTTCTTCCCATAAATATTAAGGGGCTGTTTGGTGACACTTCTGTTTTTTACGTTGTTATTTTGTATTTTTGTTTCTTATTTTTGTGTTGAAAACATGTTTGGTTGATATTTGTAATAAAAAATAAAAAACCAAAAACATGTTTGGTTGAGATTTATAAAAAATATATAATTTAATAATGATAATCAAATATGAAATAAATTTAAATTATTTAACCAAAATACTGTTATACACCTTAAAAACATATTATTAATCAATAGATTATATTCATTATTTAATGTAAAAAAATCTGTTGATAAAATTTGTTTTCAAAACGTAGAAAAACATCATTTTCTTGTTTCTCTGTTTCTGTTTATATTTTTTTGATTTTGAAAACAGAAAAACAAAATAGAATACAGGCAAATGCATTTTTTTCCTTTGTTTCTCTGTTTTTGAAAACAAAAAATATAAATGTTACCAAACCGGCCCTAGGCTTGTAGTGAGGTTGATGCTCAAAGAAGGTGACTTTCATCGAGTTGTAAAACCTTTGAGTTACCGGAGAATGGCGCTTACACCCTTTTTGGTTTAAGGAGTATCTTAAGAATTTGCATTTGAGTGCTTTAAGATCAAGCTTACTTCAATGTTAAGCATATTAATGGACAAATTCAGATCAACCAAATGCTATTATAGGTGGAATGTATGTTTGGGAATGGCTGGAGAACTTGAAACGGTGTTTGGAAATTCAAGACTCTAGAGGGCTTCCTATTTGTCAAATATGTAGTTGTTAAGATTGTCTTACCAAAAAAAAAAAAAAAAAAGGAACATGTGTGTGACATTTGATGT
>JAOXYD010000006.1:12209524-12233199 GCA_028565735.1 Pinacopodium congolense
TTACCTTTCAAAAAATTCTTTAAAAAACTCAACCTTTAGATCAATAAAGAAGGAATTCATATTGTTGTTGTGATCAGTCTAAGTTATCTAAGATAATTCAATTTCAATCTTTTAATATATATATATATTTAACATTAAACTCACGATCAATTTAACAATAAGTGCATTGATTAATAAGTAATATAACGATTTCTAAAGGAGATTAGAATATTAATCTTATGAAGTAAAATACAAGAAATAATAGATCAATCAGATTACAATTTTCTGTAGAAATATAATTGATTGAATTATAAAAGTAAATTATGATACTAAACTACTTATAAACTTCCAATCAATGCAATGGAGTTCAAGAATGAAATTAAAGATTATCAAATTGAGTTAATTAGTAAAGGTTTAAGTTTTCAATATTTAACTTATTAGTTTAAGTTTTTTAAACAGTTAGATATCTTAATGCTCAAAATTGAACATATTAAATTTTCCTTAATTTAAATGGTGTATTTATCATATATAATGATAATTAAATTAAAGTTTAAAACTAACCCAATTCTCCTCATGCTACTTTTAATCCATAATAATCACTCTTCCCAAAAATAGATTTAGGATTATCATTGCCACACTTGAATTTGATAATCAAATCCTTTTCAATAGCTTGAAAAGATTGAATCTTTTTAGTTACTTCAACATTTTCTTGTTGATTTATGCAATGGAGCCAATCAGTTGGATGTAGATTTATGACATATTTAATTAAAAACATTATTTATCTTATATATAATTGTTTAATTAACTAATAGATAAGATAAATTCTATGGGATAAATATATTTTACAAATAAAATTATAATGAAGATCATATTTATGAGATTTATGTTGTAATTAAGCATTATCCCTAAATTGTTTTTAATCATTGCTCTATTAAGATTAAACATTAATAGAGCGAAAAAAATAGCACACATTATATTTTTTCTTATAAAGAAAGTATTTGATCTCATATACTAAAGTATGAAGATATTTGAACAAACGTATGAGTGGTTATTAAAAAACAAATTCATTGAACTGACCTGACATGAGAATTCTATATGGAATATTATTTGTGTATCTATGGAAATACTCATTGTGATAATTGTATAACTAATCCTTAGACTTGCGGTTACAAAGTTATTTTGTATAGGAATTGTTATATTTTGATACTACTTACGACCTATTCTACCCATAGGCAGTTCATTCGGTAGTCATTGGAAGTAGCATAAATTATATGGAGGTAGTTAAGTGATTAATATAGGATTCATCACCCTAAAGTAATTGGGGAGAATGTTATGTTATTCTCAATTAGTATTGATTTAAGAAATCCTTAGTAAAGGTAAAATGAAACTTTGAAAAGAGTTTTCAAATGTCATTAATAAAATCAAATAGTAATGATGGAGAGCTGATATGATTAGATTCAAATAAAAAGGATACTAATTCCATACTTAATATCTAATCAGAGTATTGTATAATGAAAAAATTGAATTATACGGAAAAATCAAGCACGGATAGGTTAAATCAAAACAACTTTGGCATTCCTAATATTTAGGTGGTCATAAGGTGTTGCTAGATGTCAATTTTGATTTATGATTATAAATTGGTTAATTTGAGAATTAACTATAAATTAAAAGGAGTTTTAATTTATCTAATTATAATTATGGATTAGAATTGTAATTTATAATCATTGCCAATATATTAGAAATCTTATACGTCACATATATAGATCAACTAAGAAGAGTAAAATTAATTAAGTTGGACTTAATTATGAAATTTTAGAAATTTTGTGGTAAAATATATGATATTGATTTTATTAAGATTAAATAATAATTATAATTAAAGTAAGACTTTAATTTTAATTATATTTATTTTTAATATTAAGAAAGGTCTTATGTTTCTCTATATAATAGAAGAAACATAAGAGGAATTAGCACTTCTCGTTTGTTAATCTGGACTGTTAAATTTCCCTAAGATTAGTATATGAATACTGTTAGAGGCCAGACACATGTGTGGTTAAAGTGATTCTTCAAACAGAATATAAAAAGACGAAGACATGAATCAAGCTTCATAATAAGGTATGAAAGTAAATTTATACTTTATTATATTTATGATTTAATTTTGTTATAGTTTAAAGTGATCTTAGCTTTTTAAGAAATCGAAGAACAATTTTTTATTTCTATTTTTTTTCTGCTATGCATGATTCGATCGATGTCCCAAATTTCCAAAACTTCCCCAACCCTAATTTTCATAGTGAAAATAATTGCATATGGATCTCTAATTGTCTACTTGAATAAATATAGTTTGTTCATTGCTAGAATATGTATATTATATAGTCATTTATGTTTTATATATAGCCACTCTCTAGTATTTTCTGTTTCGATAGAAACTTTGTCCTATTTGTCGTCCTCTTCATGCAAGAAATCTACAATTCATCAATTATATAATAACTAGAAAGATATTAGACAAAATCTGCTCTAAATTTCAAGAAATGCATCTAAGTTTCAAGTATATACTAATTCATAAATATATTTTCTCAAGAAACAAAATTTTTCCAAGTAAAAATGAATAATGAACCAGGTATATTTTTCTTAAATGAACAATAAAAGAGTTAAAATTAGGAAGTGAGATCATCTAAAGTCTAGCTAAAATTTTCATTTTAAATTTGTTTTTTCATTCATAAAAAAGACAGAAACAAAGAATTTGAGTTTTATTAAAGCATATTTTATTGGAAAACATTAATGCTATCTTTATAAATTATTTTAAAAGGATTTTTTAATTTAAAATTTTTTTTATTAAAGAATGCTTGAAATCTACCTATGGTCACTTCTAACTCTTTGCAACCAAAGCTCCAAACTCCATTAATACAAAGTTCAAAGTCTTCAAGGCCTAAAGATTCCTATAACCTATAATCATCTTTACCATACCAAAAAATAAAATCTTAGGGAGACAATACTTTCATTTAAAACAAAGTCCACTTACATACATTATATTCTATGGCACCAAAGAAGGATTTTTAAAAGTTATAAAACCTCACTTCTCTTAAACATTTTAATATAGTTGTGTTCAGACCTTCTTTCATAAGGGGCTTTATTCTTACTTAGATTAATCCTATATGGATGTAATTCCTTCAAGAATATCTCTCTAGAATTTTACTTTTTAAGCTATTAAAGATGTTTGTGGGCTCTGAGAATCTTTAGGGTTTGAAGACTTTAAGCTTTGTTTTAATGGACTTTATGGCTTTAATTGTGGAGAGTTGGAAGTGGCTTTGGATCTCGGAATTATGATCTACTAGTAGTAGATGGAGTTATAAAAAATGTCATGTAAACTTAGGTTAATAAAATTTTAATCAGAATTAATGGTTTTATTTATTTGAAATTAATGAAGATAATTTTCATAATTAAAACACTTATTTGAACTTAAAAAATATTATAATCAAATCATATTTCCATAAAAACATAATCTACCTTATTCCTTCTTAATAACTAAAACTTAGATATGGATTCAATTATTATAATAGAAGATGTGCATGCCTATTGTCAAAGATGGATGTATTTATGAAAAATTATTTGTTAATTATAATAAAAACACTATTTATACTTATATAATAATGAGACCGAGGAATTATAATTATTAAGGATTAATAGGTCATTTGTCACTTAAATGGTTTGAGATTGAAATAAAAAATGATTTGTTATTTCTTTTCTAATTCAATAATTGTCATTTAATTTATTTGTTGTATATTATTATTAATTTATGTGAGTTTTGACGTATTAAAATTAAGTTATGATGGTTTGATAATTGTTATTTTGTTTATATTAATTCAAGTTGCAATTTATTTTATAAATATGTGAAAATTGATATTAATGAGTATAAATATTGTATGAAATTGTATTAATTGAATATTTGAAATAGGTTGAAATTATGTTTATAAGTTATATATAATACATACAGGAATCATTTTACAAATTTTATAAAATTTATGGACTATTTTATAAATTTAAAAAGTTAGCCAATACTGATGCTGACTGATATCGGTATGATACTATTTTGAAACAAAAACTGATACCAATATAATACTGATTTTCAAAACAATGTATACAACAGACCTCTTTATCTTAAATCTTATTTCAATAATTATGCTTAAACGTAAATAAAAGTTTATTGAAGCTGAAATGAAAGGCAAAAAAAAGAAAACATAAAATTTTCTTGTTGGAACAAGCTTTTAAAAAATATTTTTCTTATAAGTTGTACTAATTTAGTGATCTATACTTTTCTTATAGAAAACATGTGCTGGAAAGCGTTTTATTTTTGTCTTTAAAACCAACAACTCAGAAGCCAAAAGCACAAGATGTTCGCATGAAAAGTATAAAACTGATTTATAAACTTTTTTTTTTCTGTCCTTTGACTTCGAGTATTCAACCTTATACTTAAGAGACTATCAAATTTGGGATGTGCAAATGAAAACTTATTTGAGAGGATTTGGCTTAAGATAATATGTGAAAGATGAAAGGAAACCCAAAACCTTGAGGTCACAACTCCACCATGATTAAGAATACACGAAGAATTGCAAAATTACTACATTAACTAAACCTGAATTGATGAATATAAAATATTCTGACTAAACAACTCAAGTTAGCTTCTGAATACACGTACAGACAATTTATTACAATATGCTCTTTATTCGTTGAAGACACACACACACACATACATACATACATATATATATATATATATATATAGTAGTAGCTGAAGCAACAATAACAAGACAAACTACAGCAGCATTAGTCATTAAGACTGTAGAAAACATTCATCCAACTTTATTGTTAACGGCTCTCAACTGCACGAGCTGCTAACTTTGACCATTATGGTTCCTTTATCACAACCAAATGCAATCCTGTAAGAGATTAGAAACAAGAGACTTGCTAGTTTTAATCATATACTTGTGGATATTAATCATAGATAAAGATGGTGAATTACATATTTCCACCTGAAAAACAAAATTTTGGAAGGAATTTTTTTTATAGGAACTTACTTCTCTGAGCCATTAATGCACCCAACTGTCCAAACTCTTTCCAAATTGTAATTTAGCGTACTAAAAATCCTGTAAATTATAGAAAGAAGTTTAATAATATGTCATATTAGCAAATAGAAATAAATGGAATTAGACAAGAAAAGAGCAGATCTTTTTTTTTTATAACTATTTATTGTGATTCCCTATCCAATTAATTGGTATGAAAAACTCCACTCATTGATCAAACAGGAGTTACCCAAACGTGTGTGCATCCCATATTCGGATAGATCCATCTTCAGACGTTGAAATTATAATTGGGAACTCCTGATGAGCAAACACTGCAGTAATGTTGTTGGTGTGGCCTTCCAAAGTTTTTACACAATCTTTTGTTTCATAGTCCCATACCTGCGTATTCACCAAGAAATCAGAAATATGCAGGGACTACTGAACAAGCTGAATAAAGGAGGTTAAGGAGACAAACTGACCTTCACAGTGAAATCATCTGAGCCACTTAACAAGTATGTATTATCCCCACAAGTTAAGAAATCAACACAGTTTACCCCTTTGGAATGGCTCTCCAATGTGGCAACTGGAGCAGGAGAGCCAAGTTCCCATATCTAAGAACCAGAAACAGATGTTGAAAGGTTGAAATTTTATCTAATAAGATTATAACGCTAAAAACAAGTTCGCCAGTATCTAAGTCTACCTTGACCGTGCCATCAAGCGATGCACTTGCAAAACTGTTAATATATTTGGGATTAAAGGCAGCTTGCATAACATAATGTGAATGCCCTTCAAAGGTCTGTGTGCACTCCCAATCCTTGTCCCAGTCCCATATCTTTATAAGCTTGTCATCTGAGGCGGACAACACATATGGAAGTGTAGGGTGGACAGATACAGACCTAATGTAATCCTGGTGTGCCTCAATCTCTTTGATCAGCTCCATCGTGTCGTAGTTGAATACTCGAATAAACTTATCGTCGGCTCCGGTGACAATCCAGTGCTTGCCTGCTATAAACTTGGCTGATCTCACTAATAACACATGGATATGAGGCTTTGATCAAAGGTTTGCCCGTGTAATATAAAGTGACAATACTTGTCAGGTTTTTTTTTTTTTGGAGAAACAATACTTGTCAGGTTTATCTTGCATACCTGGTAAATCCGTGATCTTGAGGGATTTCTCTATGGCCTGAGATAGATGATCATACAGGACTTTAGTGTGGATAAGTCTTGTAGGTTCAACAAGTTGTGTATCTTATCATTTTATACGGATGTAGCTTCATACCTGAGATTGATAGTTCCAGATACATACAGTTCCCGAGTGCAAAGCTGCCAGAATCCTGCATGAGTTCATGTTGGATTTAGTTGCTAATTTCGTAGCATTTGAAGTAATGCAGTATATGACAAAAAAGGAAGTTCCTGGCTGATCTTATATACCATGGTTGGGTTGGATGCAGATCCACACATTTTACCCTCTCTGATAATTGCAAAAATTGCTCCTGTTGTACAAAAAATTCATGTAAATCAATCAGTCGCAACGGAGAATAGCTACTTATTACCGGAAGGAAATAAGAGTTGGCATAGCAGAAGATAGCTACTGCGATAGGATTACTTCAGGAATACCTCAAATTTCAATGTTGAAGCCTGCCTCAAAACCAGAAACTGAGTTAGAAACATAGACTAAATCATAAATTAAATTATATTCAAAAACTTGTTGCTATTAGTACCATCATTTCTTTCTTTCTTTGCATTTATTCAATGCTGAATTGATATGTATATTGAATATAGAAGGTAAATTGAGGTGTACTTTTATAAAATTCTGGACAAATACGAGTTTGTAGTTAAATTTAATCCTAGTGAGTTTCACAAGCTGAAAGAAAAGTGAAAAGTGAGAAATCAAGCAGTTACGAATAAATAGAAGCAAGCGAGCTCACCATAAACTTAGAAATGATGATGAAAAGATATTGAAAACTTAGAAATGATGATGAAAAGATACTGAAGGTTGGAATGATGGAAGAGATTAGATAAAAACCTCTTTATATACACTGCGGAAGCTTAGTTTCCAAGGAATTGCATATCCTCATAATAAAAATCAAAGCTTTGAAAATGGTCTGGCATTGTCATCCAACATGTCTACTGCCGTGGATTTCATCCATTTGCTAGAATGGATGGCTAAGATTTAACATTTCAAGTCCCACCTTGTTTTGACCATTCCATGACAAGAAACAGCATATGCGGCCTTAGGTTGAATCCAGGAAGCTGAGTTTGATGATACACATACAATGGTTACAAAAAACCCCGCAATTTACATTAATTTAATGGCGCTGTCACTCCTCTTTGAAACCGGCAAGAGACAGTTATAGGACCGCCAAATTGGCGTTGGCCCCTTTTGCTATTTGTACAGCATTCCCAGCATGTCTCATTGACTAAGCAGACAATGGAGTGGTTGATCTATCTAATCGGTCCATTCCTCAATACGTGCGAAAATTCAAACTAAGCAACGGATCTTGTCCTTTTAGGCAACTGTGGATGAATTGACGAATTGTCCAAATTCGGAAGACTTCAATGATTACAGCCCTAATTTAATCCTGTCCTTCCAAATAAGTAGACGGTCTAATTCAACATTGTTAAGTTCTTTTATTTCTATACCATTTCTTGTCTTAGGGTTAAATAAAGAAATCATGTATTTATTTTAGTAATAACAAGTAAATAAATAAATAAATAAATAATCGAAGCACTTTTTTTTGCTTTTCACGTGGTGCATGACTTCAACAAGTAAGACCAAATTTGTTAGCAAGAAAACTTCTTTATATGCAATAGAATCGAGTAAATTTACTAAAGTCAATGTATAATTTTAAGATCTTGGTTCTATTTTAGTTTAATTTTTTAAAATAAAAATAAATAAATAAATTTATTATTAATTTCTGTGTTTTATCATTAATTTTTATATTTTATCAATAATTTCTGTATTTCAAAAATAAAAACAGAAAATAAATATAAAAAATGTAAAATAAATGAAGCTTTACTCCCATGTAAAGCAAAAGGGTAATTTAAATAAAAGTTCGGTGTTCTAACCAAAATTTTTTTTTTTTAAAAAAGGCCTGTGTTCTTATAGTCTAACGATATCGGTCGATATAACTTGTCAATTTTATTTTTATATATTTTTATTAGTTTTTATTAGTTTTTATATATTTTTATATATTTTTTATTTTTGTATTATATTAATATAATATTTTTTTAATTTTTATTTAAAAAATAAAAAATTTAAATTTAAGTAGGAATTAATATAAAAAATACTAACTCTTTTGTTCCAAAAGTGGATAAAAGGAAAAATTAAAACCAAAAGTTTATTTGATTAATTTTGTTGTTTTTGTTTTTATTTTTATTTTTATTTTTTATTTTCATTAATTTTTGAATATTTTTTAGTTTTTATACTGTTTTTATGTTATATTTATGTGTCATTTTTAAAATTTTTGAACTTTTTTTAATTTTTATGTTTAAAAAATAATAATTAAAAATTAAAAACTCATTTAATTCAATTTTTATTTCTATTTTTATTTTTATATATTTTTATGAATTTTTACACTTTTTTATTTTTGTATTATTTTTTATTTTTATATTTTAAAAAATAAAAAAAAATAAAACTAAAAACAAAATTTCAATCAAATACCCTTGAAAAATCAAAATCATACTAATCATGCTAAATAAAAAAAAAAGTTAAAAAAATTGTCAATCAAAACTCCGTCATATCGTGTACGCCTCCTCACTTCACCCATAAGTCTCTGACTCTCCCAGAATTGTGTTAATTTTGTTTCCGTTGACCGAGACGAGAGAGTTAAAGAGTATATACGAAATGATCAGTCCTCCCCGGTTGCTATCTTCGCCTAGCTCACTCACTTTCCTTTTGTTAGCTCTTTCTTAGAGTCCGTTTTCAATTCATCAAGGCCTTTGCTTTGCTCAACGAGCTTGTCTTTTTCTTACACTTCGTCTCCTGGGAAGTTTTAGTGGAGATGAAGACGATCAAGTTGCTTATAGCAATCTTTTTGGCGGGGTTGCTCTGCCTGGAATCCGCTTACGTAGCTTACAACACGACTGGGACAATTGTTCCCGGCAAAATCAACGTTCACTTGGTGCCCCATTCTCACGACGATGTTGGCTGGCTGAAAACCGTTGATCAGTACTACTACGGTGGTAACAATACGATCCGGGTAAAGAAACTCAACCCTCTTCTTTTTGCAAAAGAAAAGATTGAAACTTTCTACATGTTCAGTTGGGTTACATAAAGTTATTACTGGGTTTTCAAGTTCTTTGCTTGTTTTTCTATTATTTGATTGCTGCGTTTTGGTGTACAGGCTTTCTGTGTGCAGAATGTGTTGGACTCTGTAATGTCTGCTTTGTTTGAGGATAAGAACCGCAAATTCATCTACGTCGAAATGGTAACCTTAACCCTTACTACTAATGCACTGTTTGCCGTCTTTCTCTGTTTCGTGGGGAAACATCTTAGATTTGTAAAATTTTCGTTTCAGGCTTTCTTCCAGAGATGGTGGAGGCAGCAGAGTGAAGCCATGAAGATTAAAGTCAAAGAGTTGGTGAACTCTGGTCAACTTGAATTCATGTATAATTTCTGCAACTGCAATCACTTAGTCTGCTTATCTGTGAAATTAAACTGCAATTTTTTTTAGTCGGCCTATGGAGTAGAATGAAGGGAGCTGTCTTTCTCAATTGACAAGGTTTTGATTTACTTATCTTCTTTTTTGTCGTTCTTCTTGTTGCGAATGGAAGAAATGGAGGCATGTGCATGCATGATGAGGCAACCTCGCATTACATTGACATGATTGATCAGACTACTCTTGGCCATCGCTATATTAAAGATGAATTTGGGCAGCTTCCTAGAGTTGGTTGGCAGATAGATCCTTTTGGGCATTCTGCTGTTCAAGCTTATTTGCTGGGTGCTGAGGTAAGTTCTTTTTTGATAATTATACATTTTTTAAAATATAAACTCAGTCCTCTTTTGTGTATGTTTATGGTGAAGTTTTCTATTCATGTTGCCTGTTAATGATATGCCTGTCTAGTTTCTACCAAAAACAGCATACTTGTCGGTTTACCCAGAAACATGATAAATGAAATATGCAATCTTTGTTTGCAGTTAGGTTTCGATTCCGTTTTTTTTGCTCGAATTGATTACCAAGATAGGGCTAAGAGGTTAAAGGAGAAGACTCTTGAGGTTGTGTGGCAGGGTTCCAAGTCACTTGGGTCAACTTCACGGGTTAGAGCGTTTCATTTTTTCAATTGAAAATTTTATTAAGTGTTTTAGTTGTCTAAAGTTTAACCAATTATTTTGTTTGCTTGTTATCAACCTTCACATGCAGATATTCACTGGTATCTTTCCAAAGCACTATGATCCACCTGATGGTTTCACTTTTGAAATAACTGACGTTTCCCCTCCTATTCAGGTAATTAGTATATCAGTTGGATACTTTTAGTTTCCTTATCAGGAACTCCTATTTATGTGGTGCTTCTGCTTGGAAGGATGATGTTCTTCTGTTTGATTATAATGTTCAAGAGAGAGTGAATGACTTTGTCACTGCTGCTTTAGCTCAGGTAAACTCTAACAGAAGCCATTTGTTTACTTTTTGCATCTTTCATGCCGGACTTTTGGCTTCTTAACTTCTAGTAACTTTGCTTACTAGATGAGACATAAAAAGTGTGTATGACATTCAAGCTACATTATCCTGATTGAAAGAGTTGCCACTTGATACGCATTCTTCTTCAAACAGCACTATTGAAGTTGAATGCCAAAGACTGACTTGGTTAAGCTGAATTTTAGGCACACTGAAGAATTTGATTATGGTTCTCTTCCTTAATTTCCTTTTGAGGAAGGTGCTAACAATTTTTGAATAAGAAGATTATAGTGAATTTGTATATCTTTCTTGAAGCCTTCTCAATAAAGTTCCTTATTTGGGTTATGACACTATGGTCAATTACAATTCATGGTGAAATAATCTTTCCCTTTTTCCTATTTTAGGCTAATGTAACAAGGACTAAGCATCTAATGTGGCTGATGGGGACAGATTTCCGTTATCAATATGCAAATTCGTGGTTTAGGCAGATGGACAAGTTCATTCATTATGTTAATGCAGTACGAATTTCTTGTGCCCTTTTCAAAAATGAGTGTGATATAAAGATATGGCGTACTTTATTTTTAGTTTTCAATTCTACATTATGGAAAAACATTTTTACAAAAATTGAAGCTTTAAATTGTCATAGTAATTTTCAGTAAAAGTTTTTCAGGATGGCCGTGTGAATGCTCTATATTCAACTCCATCCATCTATACTGATGCAAAATATGCAGCAGATGAAGAATGGCCTCTCAAAACTGAAGATTTCTTCCCGTGAGTCAATCTTGATGCTATTTCAATTAGCAGATTTTTCAGATGTTGCTGAAAACTTTTAAAATTCTAAATTCCAGGTACGCAGATCATCCAAACGCTTATTGGACTGGTTATTTTACAAGTCGGCCAGCCTTTAAGGGCTTTGTCAGATCTATGAGCGGTTACTATCTTGTCAGATATTGTGCCTTTTCTTTCAAAACAATTATTTATCTTTTTTTAATGTCTTTTTATGCTTTCAAAATTTCTCGGAAAATTTTAATTTCTTTTATCTTTTCTCTGTTAGGCTGCAAGACAACTAGAATTCTTTAAAGGAAGGAACCATCGGGGACCAAACACTGATGCACTTGGTGATGCTTTGGCAATCGCTCAACATCATGATGCAGTTAGTGGTACACAAAGGCAGCATGTAGCTGCTGATTATGCTTTGCGACTAACAATTGGGTATAAGGAAGTTCGTATCAATTTCATGTTTAGTGGCATTATTCTCTTAGAATATTAAAGGCACATAAATCTGATACTGCTTAGTTGTAATTTCCGCAGGCTGAAGAGTTGGTTGCATCAGCCCTTTCCTTCTTGACAGATCCAAAATCAAGTTCTAGACAAAAGGACAATGTCTCAAACTTCAAGCAGGCAATATTCAAAATAAGCAACTGCATGCTACATTTGACTTATCTTACTAGGAGATACACTCTAATATTTTGACATATAATTTGTGCTAAACCTTTAGTTTGTGGTTCATGTTGCATAATCAGACTTATTCACTCCCAGATTGTTGAGAATGTGATAATGTATTTCTGCTTAATATTATGGGGAATATGATTCTTTTTCTTGCCCATTGATATCTGATTAGTTTCAAGTTCTTTTCTTGAACTAATATACCTAACTATGCATATACACTTTGTGCATGTATCTTTTTATTAATGAAGTTCCTACAATCTTTAATTACATTTAGAGCTGTAGTGTAGTAGTAGTTCTATCTTGATACTATTGTTGATATTTTTCTTGTGCTTAAAGGTGTTGTTTTGTTCAGTCTCATGTGGAAAATGATGCTCGTTAACTAATGAAATAATATTTCCTTTGAAAACTTTCTACTTAATGAGCCATTTTTATTCTTCTAAATCTAAGTGCAAAAGTTTGCTGAACTAGCATTTTGAATTTTTTGTGCAGTGTCCTCTTCTGAACATAAGTTACTGTCCTGCATCAGAGTCTGTTTTGCCAGATGGCAGAAACTTAGTACTGGTGGTTTATTCTCTTTTGGTTTTTTGTCTCTGTTTGCTTTTCCTTTTAAAGATCTACAGATGGCCTTTCATATTACTTATCCATTTGGATTTGCTTCTTTCTCATAGGTGGTTGTTGCTTACAATCCTGTTGGATGGAATAGAGAGGAAGTGATACGAATTCCCGTAAGTGCTTCCATAGTGACCTGATGTAGGCTCGAACTATTTAGATTATGACAGTCTAGTGTATTCTTTATGGTAGTGGCTACATATGCAAGTAATGATCTGATGGCTAAATTAGTTTTGTCACTAGATGATATAAGACTGTCCTTGGAGGTATAAGAGGGTGAATAGGTGTTCATTTTCCTGTTTTAAAAGATGCTAATTGTGACCATTTGGAGGTAATTTGACTGTTTTGACATCTTTAATTGGCTAGCTCCTCCTCTGCTTCTTTGATGGGCTACCTATATATTTTTCTTAGTTCTTATTTTTCAGAGTATGCACTTTTGCTGGCAATCTATAGGTAGTCATGAGTCTTTGGTTATTCTTTCGTTTCCATGAAAGGATAATCATTGTCAGACTTCACTCTTGATGTCTAATTTGCTAATGAATGACGTTTAAACTGTTGTGCTGGAGGCTGTTAGTCTAAATTGTTCCTAATTGTTTAACCGTTATGATCCCCTGTGCAATTTGCGCATGCTTTGTATTGAGCTTGATTAATTTTCAAGTATTCAGTAATCCCTGCACTTACATATAAGGAATCCTTGGTAGTTCTGCTATCAGTTTCTAGGGAATACAAATGGTGTTTTGAGGCTCTGAACAATTTAACTGCTAAATAAAGGAAGATGATATTCCATTTTGAATCTTTTTGTCAAGTTTTGTGGATGAAAGATGTATATACCTTGCAACAGTAACTCTGAAATTGTTTTAAATGCATATAACTAACTTAAAGTCAAACCTTCTGCAGGTTTCCTCTGAGAAAGTCACAGTTCATGATTCTAGTGGAGGACAAATTGAATCTCAACTGTTACCAATATCAAATGCAACTTTACGCTTAAGAAATAAATATGTTAAAGCATATTTAGGTCAATTCCCAAGTCAAACGCCCAAGTATTGGCTTGCATTTCCAGTATCTTTACCACCTCTTGGTCTCAGCACTTATGTTGTCTCAAATGCAAACGAAACTGGTTGGTTTAACCTATTACTTTGCCTCAGCAGATTTTAGTCACAGGAGAGAATACTAAGTGATATTGCTAGGGTACTAACCAAGTGTTCTTTTAAAATTGATTTTCACTGAAGGCCCTATTTCAACAATCTCACTTGTAAGCTCATCAGTGAATGGTACAAGTAAAACCATTGCAGTTGGCCAAGGAAATTTGGAGCTACTTTATTCGGCAGCTGAAGGCAAACTTACTCATTATGTCAATAAAAGAAACCTGGTATATATCCCTTATAGACATTTATATTCCACTGAGGGGTAGACTGTCTGCCTACACTAGTTTCTTTTCATCCTTTGTTCCTTGTACCTGCTCTTCTTCCAAACTACTGTCACTCTGGGTAATGCCTTATAGTGTGGAAAATTTAATGGATATAAGTATTCACAAAGACTTTCTAATTTTTTTTTTATGATTAATATCTGAAGGTTATCACTGCAGTTGATCAATCATATAGCTATTACACTGGAAATGATGGAACTGATAAAGATCCACAGGTAGTCAAATCTGCCAGGATTTCATGTTACACTTCATAGTTGTTGATGTTCTAAATGGGTGCTTTTGGAGTTTATTTCACATGTGGACTGAGAAAGTTCTTCTAAATCTAGTTGCCTTGATGATATGTTTTTATTTGATGAAGGCTTCGGGTGCATATGTATTCCGCCCAAATGATACATTCTCGATACAATCTGAGTACCAGGTAATTGTGTTATATTAATATGTGATCAACCATGTTATTTGTCAACTAAGGCACTGTTAGTTATGTGCTGAAGCGTTTGACAGCCTGTGGGATTAATTTTCTTGTGGTAGGTTCCATTAACTTTTGTCAGGGGACCATTACTGGATGAAGTGCATCAGCAGATCAACCCATGGATATCTCAGGTGGACCCCTTCTGTCGTTGTGTTTTCCCATTTATATTTTAAACTAACCCTATTATTGATTTCACATCCTAAACAACTTTTGGCCTACTTCTAGTTTCCATACATCAAATATGTTGAATGAAATGTGTTACATAGTAACATGGTTTGTTTGTATCATCAAAATAATATTTTCTTGTACTTCCAGTAAGAGGTTGCTACAAAATTTCACAGGTTACAAGAATTTATAAAGGAAAGGAGCATGTTGAAATTGAATTTATTGTGAGTCATTTATTCTCTTTTGTGATTACTTTATTTTATAGTTCTGGATTTTTTGGTTATAGTTTTTGTATGGCTTAAAGTTATCATCATTTTTCACTTGATAACTTTCTGGACATAATGTTAGATTGGGCCTATTCCTGTGAATGATGGGGTTGGGAAAGAGATCACGACTCAAATTAAAACAACCATGAAGACCAATAGAACATTCTACACTGATGCTAATGGACGTGACTTCATTAAACGGGTACATGGATAGCTGTTTCACTTGGAATTATTCTCCACTTTGTCTATCTTAAACTGTTAAATTTAATATATACTAAATTTCAGTATTGTCTTCATTTTGCTAGTGAGTCCTGTTTTTTTGTACTTTAGTACCGTTGTTTTTGGAAGAGTAGGTTGTATGTGGGAGAAGCTTAATTTGTATCCTGTGATCTGTAGATTCGAGACTTCAGGACAGACTGGGACCTTCAACTTTACCAACCAATTTCTGGAAATTATTACCCTGTATGTTTATTCTGTTCAACTTCTTTTATTGTGGTCCATTTACTTATCTTTACATGTTGTTAATCATTATTCAGAACATTAGAGTCTCAGTCCTTGCCATGCATTCTCAGCCTTGTACAACTGTATATTAGGGGCCTTAATGTGACCTCTTTGTTTGAGCCTTTGGAAGTAGCTTGAGGAAACTGCAATGTTTAAGTACTGGCCAAGTTTGCTTTGGTAATGCATGATGTTAAATGTCATCATCTTCTTATGTAACGTGAGGTGGACTGTAGAAAATTTCTGTGAGGCTTCCAAGAAGAGTTTACTTTCATCAAGCAGCTAGCTATATTATCTGTCAGCCCTAGATGTCCATGATACTAATTGACAGCTGTCCCTTACGAACAAAAGTCTTACTTGGATAAAATTCACTGTATAAGCCGGTCAATTTGGTTTAAATGACTGACATCCTACTTGTGCTAGTATGCTTCCTTTGTTATGGGCAATCTGAGCTGACAGATTGCTTCGATGCTCATCCATCTTCTCTTCCATTTGATAATGGTCCTCAGCTTTAAATTAATTTTACAATTTTTCAATTTCTTAAAGTCCGTTGTCCAAAAATTCTTACAATCTCCATTTTTAATTTCATGTCCTGTAAAAGTATTAACCTATCCATTTAATACTTCTACCTGTCTAGATAAATCTTGGCATTTACGTGGAAGACAACAACTCTGAGCTCTCAATTTTAGTTGACCGATCAGTTGGAGGATCTAGCCTAGTGGATGGTCAAGTAGAGTTGATGCTCCATAGGTTTGTTCTAATTTTCTTTTTTATTTATTATCATAAGCTTCTATACTTTTCCTCCACTGGGCTGGTTTTTGCTTGTGATGATTTCTGGTAACGACTTTATGTTTACAGGAGGCTGCTACATGATGATTTGAGGGGTGTTGGTGAGGTATTGAATGAGACAGTTTGTCTTTTGGATGGGTGTGAAGGTTTAACTGTAAGCATTAGTTACTATCTATATCTATAAGATGAAATTCGATGCAGGTTACTCCTATGACTGTTAACAGCCCTAAGTATCTTTAAAATCTGTTTTATCAGATACAAGGAAAATTTTTTGTCAGAGTTGATCACTTGGGAGAAGGTGCCAAATGGCGTCGAACATTTGGTCAAGAGATACACACTCCAATTCTCTTAGCTTTCACAGAACAGGTGAGACAAAACCTGAAAGTTGACTGATTTCACAAAGCTGCAATGCTTATGTGATTAGTGAGATAATTTGCAGGACGGATGGAATTGGTTGAATTCCCATGTATCAAAATCTTCAGGAATTGATCCATTGTACTCTTTACCTAAAAATGTTGCTGTGATAACTCTCCAGGTATGTGGGCTTATTTCACTGCAAGTGTCCCATAACTAGCTTTCATCAACTCCTTTGAAAGTAGTGAATCGTTAAGGCTATCAGCTATAATGATTTCAAAAACATCATGCAACGTCCCCAAGAATGTCAATGTAAAATTTTGGAGCTTCTCTTTGTTTGGCAGTCTGAAAGAATTTGACTTTGCTTTATGACCTTTTGTCCCTGAAAATTGCAGGAACTTGAAAATGGAAAAATCCTAATTCGGCTGGCTCACCTCTTTGAGGTTTTACCTTACCTCTTTTGTCTCTTAACTAAACCTTTTTTGCTATAGATCCCAATTTCAATTTCGTACGCTTGGATTTCAATTCCATGGTGGAGTAGGGAGCAAAATTCTGAAAAATGCCTTCCCTTTCTATTTTATGTTTTCACTCATAGGATTATCAGATGTGACATGATGGAATCTATAGTTTTAAGCTTTGCAGCGAGGATTGTATGTTTTTGATACTTTTTCTTCTCTTTGCTCATTATAGGATAGATTTACAAGAGTTATATTTTGGTTGATGAAACTTAAAATTTATAAAAGAAGAAGCTTGGATGGTCGAGAATCCGTGATAACTCTTGGACAAGTTCTTTAGACAAGGATAAGACAAGTTCTTTCAAAAACAGAGGGCTGTGGGATAAGATATTAGTATTTGGCAACAGGAAAACACTTATCTTGTTTTATCCTCAAAACTTATTTTTCCATTACGATTACGATACTTATACCTCTTATGTTCTAAAGATTTCCATCTTTCTCTCCTGATTGACACCTTTGGGCTTTTCTTTATCATCTTCGGAGAGAATTTGTCAATAATTAACTTTGTTTATATTTGTGTGTTGTGAACTTGACAAGTTTTGGGCTGATCTACATCCATGTAATGGAACTCATAGGTTCCACTAACTAAAATTATTGCTTTTTTTTCCGTGCGATTTGGTGTGTGCAAAGATTGGAGAGGACAAGGACTATTCTGTGATGGCTACAGTGGAGCTGAGAAAGCTATTTCCAAATAAGAAGGCAAGATTAGTAGGAATGTTACATCTCTTTCATTGATTCACAAGCATTTTTTTATAATAATTATTATTATTTTTGGTTTTCAGATAAGCAAAGTGACAGAATTGAGTTTGTCGGCAAATCAAGAAAGAGCAGACATGGAGAAGAAAAGGTTAGCTTGGAAAGCAGCAGACTCTGGTAGAGGAGAGCATAAGGTAGTGAGAGGAAGACCTGTTGATCCTGCAAAGCTGGTAGTGGAGCTGGCTCCAATGGAAATACGTACTTTCTTTATAGATTTGGATTACCTCGAGATGTTTAGCTCCTGAAAATGGAGGGCTACAGCACGAGCATGTGAAAGAAAATATTGCTCTGTAGGAAAGAGGACCACCTCCAAGCCCATCGTATGAGAATAGATGGGAGAATAGTGCAGAAAGCACTTATTTTATTTTATTTTATTTTGGTGTAAATTACATCCGATGGAGGTTATTGCTGAAGATGTCTTTAAATGTCAAGCAATGTAAAAGCGACCCATAATAATTGCTGTTGGTTTAGAATGGCTTTTGTTTCTTCATGGGCAGATATTGGGCACATCCCTCCCACGGCAAAACAGTAATTGCCTCTTGCTGGTTGCCCATCGTTGTGATTCAATGTTCAGTTTTCGAGTTATCTTAGGAATGTGGAAAGTCAATCGGACTTTTTTACTTTACGAGCATTGCCTAAAATGAGACATTCAACGTTTGTAATTAAATTCAAGCTTCACTTTACTAGCCGTATCTTACAGGTAACAGGGACACCCAGAGAGTGAAGCAGCGTAGCAGGGAAATGTAGCAGATGGCTGGGGACGAAGACAATGAACAAAGAAGGCACGTGAAACACACGACGTAAGGAGTGCAAAGCAATCGTATAGTAGGGGTATAAGTAAGGTGTACCCGTGTTATAATACTAGCATAGGAGACCAATCAACGATACAAGTAGCTCACAAGTGGCAGGTTTAACTTTGATCACAATTAGATTTTTAACGGTTAATCAACAGTTAATCAATAGTTAATCGGTTAATCGTCGGTTTAATAACTGGTGGTTACGATTTAAAAATCGTAATTATGATCAATAGTTCTAAATTGTAATTAGAATCGTTATTAACAGTTTCAATTACGGTTAAATTAATTTAAAAACTATAAATCGGCGATTAAATTGATAGTTTATTCGTAATTATAAATTAATAATCAATTAATTAAAAATATATTTTAAAAAATTAAATAACTTTAATTTTATATTAAAAAATTATTTAAATATATATATATATATATGTAACTTTATATCATTGTATGAAATTTCATTTAATAGAAATATATATTTATACATATAAATAATTATAATTATGTGAAGAAATTAAGTTGAGTATTTATAATATTAATAAAAAAATTAAAAAGTAAAAACAAAAATTGTTGGCACAGGATTGTGGCGCCACGATCTCTTAAGACCGTTGGCGTTGTTAACAGTCTCTTAACTGTTGGAGCCAACGGTTGAAATTTTTATTTTTATTTTAAATTATAACTGTAAATATCTTTCAACTCAATTTCTTTCACATACAATTACAAGCTCTCTCTCTCTCTCTCTCAAATGTCATATTTCATCTACAATTCACAATTATTTTATTAATTATTATTATTACATCTATTATTTTTTATTATTATTGTCAACTTTATTACTATAAAAATGTCTTCTTCAAGAATAACGAGTAAGGGAAAACAAGTGGAGGAACAAGGTTCATATCAATCAAATTTTCTGTTCGACATCAATGATATACAATTTCCATCTATTGATGTAGAGGTTAGTGACCTTGAAGAACATTCTGGTGTACAAGAAAGTCAACAATCTAATCTTACACTAAAAGCACGAAAACCTCCGATAAAATCAGATATATTCGAAAAGTATTACAAAAAGGTTGCAACTAGTGAAGAAAAAATATTCAACGCAATCTACAATTATTGTGAGCATGGATTCAAATAGAAGAATGGAGGAAGATATGGAACTCTTCGCAACCATTTGAACATCAAACATCCAACGGAGGTGGGTATCTCAAAATCTCAAATACAAATGATTGGATATGCTTCTCCTAATCCTACTTCTTTGTTTCAATATAGTGATAATAAAAATCGTGAAGAATTAGTAAAATTAGTTTCAATTAAACATCTTTTATTTAGTTTTGGTGAAAAATTAAATTTCGTAACTTATTGTCAAAATGCATTAAATCCTTCTGCAAAAAGAATTATATGAACTACTTTAATAAGAACAATTAAAAAACTTTATAAAAATGGCAAAATTACATTGAAATTTTTTTTTTCATAATTTTAAAGGTTGTGTTTCTTTATATTGTGATATTTTGAGTGATCATTGGTAAACACATTTATATGTAGGTGTAACATGTTATTGGGTTAATGATAAATGGAACTTACAAAAAAGAATAATTGCATATGGAATTTTTGACGAATCGCATAGTACTGAAAATTTATGGAGGCTGATGAAGATGATCTTAGAAGAATATAGTTTAATCCATAAATTTTTTTTCAATTTTTGTGAATAATGCAATCGCGAATACAGTTGCAATTAACGAACTTGAAAATTTGTGTCGTCCTTCATTTGGTAAAAAAAATTTCATATTAGATGAACATGCCATACAATTAATTTATATGTTCAAGATGGTATAAAATGTTTGGACATTTATTTATCTCCTATTAAATCTACAATTTCTTTTTTGTGGGCGTGACCAAATTTAAGAAAAGAATGGGGAATATGTTGTAAAAATAATAATATGAGATTAAAGCGTTATCTACATGATGTTCCAAATCGTTGAAATTCAACTTATAATGTATTAAATGAATGTTTACTTTACAAAGATCTTCTATGTACATTTTTCTCAAGTTGTGATTCAAACGTAATTTTATTACCACAAAAATGACATATATGTGAAAAAATTGTAAAACTTTTACAAAATTTTAATAATAATACTAATATTTGGTTAAGTGTGTATTATCATATTACACATTTATTAGTAATGGAATATGTAAATATATCTTTTATACTGTAAGAATATTTTAGTGATTCATAATTGTATACTTGTGTTGTGGCAATGTCTAAAAAATAATTAAAATATTTTGAACAAATACTATGAATTAATTTAATTGCATATGTTTTTAATCCAAACATTAAAATTGAAGATTTACAAAATTTATTGTATTGCTATTATGAAAATATGAATCCATATTTTGAAATATTTTTTTTATATTTCTCAACTTATTTCATCTATTATTTATGAAGTTAGAAAAACTATTCAAGATTTAACTGTTGAATATAGTAATAATATTGGTACCATTTCTTCAACTTTTCAACCTCCTATACCAACAATAATTGATACTAGTAAATATTCTAAAACTAGTTTAAAAATTTTTCAAAGATAAAAAAGTCCGAGAGGGGTTATGTCAAATTCTAACTTGTAATTGCAAAGACGTATTTGCTTTTTCAATTTCAATGGTTGTCGTAAAGCAATCTTTTAGTGCAGGTGGAGATATTTTGGATGATTATAGATATTCAATGACTTCAGAATCTTTTGAGTCGCAAGCTTGTCTTGATGATTGAATAAAAGCAGAACGACGGCAACAAGATTGACGAAATCAGATACTTCGCAATTATATGATTTTGACACAGATACAACCGGAAATGCATATGAATCCAACGATGTTGCAAGGGAGTAGTTCTTTTAAAAAAGCTAAGAGAACTATGATGGATTTGATTCCTCTCGACTCGAGAGTTGAGAATACGTAGACAACTTAATTTTTAAAATTAAGTTCAAGTCCATTATTTTATTTAATTCTTTCCTTATAATTTATATATGGTTGTCATATATTTTAATTTATTTAACTTTATATTTTTGTATCCAACTTATTATATTTGACATTTTTTAAATTTTAAATTTCAAAATTTTAAGTTTGGAAATAAAAATTTGAAATTAATAAAACAACGATTATGATTAAACTAGCGATAAACTAGCAGTAAACTATTGATTAAACCGTTAGTTAAACTGTAACCGACGGTTTTCAAATGGTAACTTAAATCGTAAACTAGTAGTTACGTTAAATTTTATAAATTTTTATAAACCATAACCAGCAGTTTTGTTACCATAACAGACGGTTTATTAACCGTAGTTAAGGTTAAACCCACCTCTATTTTAGTATTTTTTCTCTATTTTAAAAGTAGATTGGAGATGCTCTTAACGACTTAAATTCGTTTATGTTTCCTTCTGTTAGTGGCTTTGCTGGTTATTTGTTTGTTTTGAACAAATAACTCTTTATTTTAATTAATCAATTTTAAATTTTCAAAAAAAAATTTAATTCTTCAAGTTAATGCATTTCTTATTTCATTTTTATTTATTTCATTTTTAGTTTAGTATTTAAACTTTATTAATCACTTTATTTTTATACTTCGTTATGAATCATGAATAGATGTTCAATTTAAAATTTTAAAATATCACTTAAGATTTCTGTTAATAATATCAAAAAATTGTTAATATGATGAAACAAAATTTAAAAATATAATTAAATAGTTAAATAGTTAGAAGATTGATATAAGAAAAATTATTAAATTAAGGGACGGAAAAAAACCGCAATCTCATCATATTAAAAGTAAACAATGATTGGATTGATTAGTGCATATTTAAATGTTACATTGTTCGGTAACTTATTTATTAGACAATTATGATATTTTAGGCTAATTGCCCAAGATCTTGGATAATATATTATTGCATATTAAGTTAAAGGTAGAAGATCGTCTTCTAGAAAAACAAAAATAAAAATTCTATGCTCGATATTAAAAAAATAAAATGATAATTTATCTCTTGTTTATAGAAGCTAAAATAATAAAATTAAAATACAAAATAAATTAATTTAAATTTCATCCGTAATGAGATTAGGTACGAACTTATACAATCTAATTTAATGTCAACTATCTATGATGTATTCTGTCAGATTAATGTATAAATTGTTACTATTGTAGGACTTGGTCTAGGCTTGGCCTAATCGAATTAATATAGAACATCGTGATCGAAAACAAATAAATTTTCGAGACAATCCTGTCAAATTCGTCGTTCCAAAACAAGGCTCAGGATCAATCTGATCTCTCAAATTCCAATCAGTCCAAGTTTCTTTAACTATACATTAGTAAGCATATTATTTTTTGATTCGTTACTTCTTAACGATTATTATTCTTAAACCCAGTTGATTAAATTTACGTCAGAGGCTCTTTTATTTACTTCAATTGATATTTTCATTATTTTAGAAAATATTAATATATCCTTCATCATTTTCAAGGTTAGCTCATGTTGAATTGTTTTATTCATTAAACATATTCAATTTTATAAAGAATGTATATGCTTCATGGTTAGACTTGTACTAATTAATTTAGTTCTTTTAGCCTGAAGGTTTAAGATAAAAAATTAAAGATTTAAATTTTAGAATTATCATATGAATCAAATTTGAATTTTAAAAAAGACAAAAAATTAAGAGTTATAATTTAAATTGTATAAAAATTTAAAGAAAGGTCTAACTTGACCCAATATTTATGGGTAATATAATATTATTCATTTGCAATTATCATCTAATATTATTAAATCGTGTCCAAAATACAAAATTTAAAATTATTTATTTAATTTAATTTTACTATGATTTATGATTAATATTTTGCATATATTATTATAGGAGATTATATTTTTATTTTAAAAAATTTAATTATTTTATTTTATTTTGATAAATGATTTAAA
>JAOXYD010000006.1:12266884-12277687 GCA_028565735.1 Pinacopodium congolense
GAAAAGTGCTCTTTACCGCTCACTAATTTAGATAGAAATTATATGAACAAAATAAGACTAAATTTGATATTAATTTATAGCTCTAATGGAGTGGGCTTTTTCAAAAAATGACTTGATACCAATTGATTTCCATATTTAAAAACAGAAAATTAAAACTAAAAGTTGAATTAAATAGGCTCATTTAATAGGTGACTCAGTTTATGAACACAATGCTACTCGTAGTGAGGATTCTCATAGCTTGGTGAGAAATGCAGAGGAATGATTGTAGAAATGGGAAGAGAGGGTCATGCAAAGACATTCTCCAGCTAAACACCTTATCAGGATTCATTATTCTCGGCCATTATCTAAGTATTAAACAGACAGGAATGATGTAACTAAATGAAGAGTTTTAAGATAAACAGAAAGCTTCACGTGTCTTGTATTCGCAACAAAGAGTCCATCCAGAATCTCGTCTTCAACCGAGACGCTCTCGTGATATCATCCCCATCAAAGTGAGCATCAAGTCTTTAAAGTGAAAGAGATGATACTTGCGCCAGCGTTGTATATAAATGAGATGGCGACCACACCTTGGATGTTCAAAGACAACTGTTTCACTTACTAGCGCTGTACCAGGCGTAAAGACGAGACACTTCTCAACATATCTCATCTTACTTTGCATTTGCTTTTAATTTCTATGGCTTTTGTGACATCGGGACTGCCACGCCCTATGATCCTCTATATTTAGAGAAACAATAAAATAAAACTTATATGTTACTGTTTGAAACTCAGGAGGACTAATAAGTTTTATTTAAAAGTTATCACTAGCCTGCTAATTTTGGTAAACTACGATATCTTGTATTGGAGCTATAACTTAAAACTGTAATTATTAAAACTTTGATTTTGTAGTAGCATTGAATTGTCTGTTCTTCTCCGTATTTGTAGACAGCGTCGTCTTCCTTCACACACTCAGAGCTATTTACTCTTTCTCAACAAGGTCTTCCCCCCTTAGGGCGAGAAATAACAGACATCAGAAATCAATGAAACCACGGAAGTAAAGAGTTACACAAGAACCGACGGCAACAAATCAATGACATCTAAGCAGGCAATAGTAAATAATTAATCACTTAAATCCCTGGCGCTATGACTTGTGAGACAGGATTAGAGATAAAACTCTGCATACTACGGTTGATTGGTTACTTTCACATGGAAAACCCAGAAAAACCAATGCAAATATCAACATTAGGCATATCCAAAACATATAATCATCATAAATGAGAATCAGAGAGACCTGCAAACACGAGTTTAGGCAGCACAACTTATAAACTTCTTTAAATCACGGCATCGACATTTACATCCAACCCGTAGCACACCTATCATTTAAGATATAAATATAAACGAGCCGACAGAAAAGAAGCCAGAAAAAGAATGAAATGAATACGCATTGTGTGATACATCAGATAAAAATTGTTGAGATGAGCATGAGCCAGCACATGCATATCAAATGTAAATGTGAGAGATTAAGAATAACTGTTCGCGGCTCATGGTGAAGTGTGTAACCGTAAGCCACCTGAATGAATATCTTTAGATCTGCTTTGTCTCTGAAAAATAGGATGTATTGTGCGAACCCCTTCCAGGTACAAGGAAGTCTGCATTTCAATCAGCCGAGAAACCTACAAAGAAAGCTAGTTTCTTAACAAGCCATCTCACTAATTTAATAATCCTCCAGAAATTTGGTTTCAAATTTTACGGGAATTATAATCGGCCAATTGTTGCAAGCGGATATTATCTGCCAAAGAACATCCAAGTTATGCTGATACTTTCATGACAAGGAGACAGGTTCTGAAAAGTAGTACTCACAGCCCGATGGAAGGCAAACAACTCTTCCCGACCAGATAGCATTGAGATTATCCCAGCTGGCCTACCCCCAGTCCCCACATTGCCTTCAGCTAAAACATCTCTACGAAGTTTTGTGCCTTCCATCTCTGTTTCAAATTGGAAACTGCAACAAAAAGAACGTTATCAACAGCCACAATATGTGTGCACCACAAAGAAATGCTAAATGCTCTCACTAAGATATGTTGGAAAGTTGATGCCTAAATTAGTGGGATCCAAAATCAATTTCCAGATCTTTAGCTTATTTCTTTCTAGGATCCTGATTTCTAAGCTGATTTTTTCTAGATATTTCTTAATATAATGATAGACCCCCAATTAAGTATACCTATAGTAGAAGGAAAACTAGGACTGAAATGTAATCAGCCCAATGATTGTGTCTATGTTGTGTCCAGGTTGATAGAGGTGGGATCAATAGAATCGGTTAGAATAACAGAATAGGCTATATAAGCATAGAGGAAAGAGGGTACAAGAGGAGAATGATTTTATTGTAAATTCTGGCAATTGGAGAGAGGGCTCCTCTCGAAAGTAGACAGTGTTTTCCTACAATATTGAACATAATTCGTTTATCCTATATTTTGTCTATACCTATCAATTTGGTATTAGAGCCCGTAAATGCCACCAACAAGGATGGAATCAAGGATAGAGAATGTGGAAGGGGGACTGCCAGTCTTTGAGGATAGACTCAACAAGCTGCTGATCATCGAGGAAGCACTTAATAACCTTGAAAACTCGATGTCACAGATAACCCGAAAAATGGATGAAATCCTGAATGCGTTTGTCAAAGGACAGCAGTCCTCAGGGAAACAAGTTTCGGGTGGTGAGGCTAATGTTCACCGAGCTACTGGGGACCCAGTGGGGGCATCGGCAGCTGCTGACCCTCCCTACTATGAGAAATATACTGGTGACAACATAGGGAGCCACCATTTTAGGGATCGGAAGAAAGTTCTATTGTCATGGTCTGGTTAATAAATTCAATAGAGCCTCAAATCAAATGCACCTATCTATACTACAAGACAAAACACAAAATTTGGAGGCTGGCACAAGAGATGTTTTCAAATTTTCAGTATTTTGAAATTTGATCAACTCTTTGAAACATAAAGCAAGGAACAAAATCTATAACAGAATAATACAACAAATTACTTGAACTTTGGCAAGAGATGGATTTATTTTATATGATTCTACGGAACTGTGCAGACGATAGAGTACTCTATAATCAGGTACTTAAGAAGGATCGAGTCTTTGATTTCCTTAAAGGTTTAAACAAAAATTTAAATGAAGTATGTTGGAGAATTTTGGGAAGAAAACCATTGCCATCACTCCAAGAAGCCTTCTCAGAAGTCAGAGAGGAAGAAAGCACGAAGGAAGTGATGCTGAGCACAACCTTGCTCCCAGCCATTGAAGAACATGCACAAAGTTCTGCTCTTGCCACAAATTGTTCGATTTCCTCCAATATCCAAGAGCAGAAGTCAAATGAAAGCAAACTGTTGTGTGACCATTATAATAAGCCTTTTCATGCAAAAGAGACTTATTGGAACCTCTATGGAAAACCACCATATTGGAAACCACAAAGTAAAAGAAGAAGCAAACCTACTGCCCATGTAGCTAAATCTACTGCAGAGACCAAGAAAACAAGCATTGTAACATTTACTCCAAAACCCTTCTCAATCAACAAAAAGACCTAGATCCCTCATCTACAAAACCCAAGACAGCCATGATTCAACGAGGTATTATCTCATCTTTTTTATCACAAAAGGATGTCTTGGATGGGTGGATTATTGGCACTGATGCAACAGATCATATGACGGATTCAATCACCATTTTTTTACTGTTATAAAAAATGTGCTGATAATTTGAAAGTCTCTATAGCAAATGGAAATACTTCCTAAGTGGCTGGGATTGGAGATGTTTGTAGAGGATTTGTATTAAAAAACATGCTTCATATTCCTAGTTTAAGATATAATCTTCTTTCCGTTAGCAGGTTAACTAAAAATCAAAACTGTGCAATAACCTTTGCGTGTAATCATTGTATTTTTCAGGATTTGTCTTTGGGGAAGATGATTGATAACGTTGAAGAACAAAATAGTCTGTACCACCCAACTAGTTCTCCCATAACAAAAATGCCTACATCTCTTTCCGTGTCTAGTTTATCTAATTTTGATGTGATTTTATATCATAAACATTTAAGTCATCCTAGTTTTTCATAAATGAAACATTTGTTTCCGAAATTATTCATTAATAAAGATCTTTCTTCTTTTTCTTGTTAATCATGCATTCTTGCAAAACAACCTAGGAAAAATTATCTTGTTCATGATTACAAAATGTCAAAACCCTTTCACCTTGTTCCCCTAACAATACTCAAGTTAGAGGTTGGCTTTGTTACAATCTTAAGCATTTGGCTTTAAAATTAGGAAGCTTAATCCAAAAATTTCAATTTTTATATTAGACCCTCAAGATAAATCAAAGCTTGATTTTTCAATAACTTAAAGCAGGTTGCTTAAAGATATGTCCAATAAATTAAGTAGATTTCTCGGATCTTAACTTATTTCTTAACTTTATTTTACATGTTAAATAAGCATTAAGCTCATCAATAAACAAATAACAACTCCTAATCATGCATGGAATCATATTTAGAACATGTTTAAATCATTTTAGAGACATTTCCCAACTAATAATAAATCCAGCCACTCATTTAAAGTAAGGAAAAAATCATTTTCCAAATATTCAAAATGTTCTTGAATAAATTATAATAAAAGATGGAATTAATATATGAAAACCAATTAGAGTGAACCATAAAAAAGCTTTAAAAACTTTTAGAAGCTTGAATCACATGTATGAGCTTTAACAAAACCCAAATATAACCTTAGATATGCAAAACAAGTTAAATGGTAAAGAAGGAAAAAAAAAACTTAGAATAAGAACAATATGATTTTCTCTCTCAATTCCATGTTTTCCCTGTGATAATCTCTTGTTTTTGTCTTCTAGAGCTCAGTATATATGTCTACTATAAATGAGAGTCAACCGGCACAAGTTGCAGCCAATGAGGTGGGAGATCTAGTTGGAATTCTTTCGATAGGTACTACAACGACGCTTACAAGGAATACAACGATGTGCTATGAAACTACCGTTTAACTCCTTTGCTTTGAGAGTAAAATGGTGGCCTGCTGAGCATAATGGTAGGCTTACTGATATCACCATTTTAGTCTAAATACCATATTTATTTCTACATTTTCTTGGATTTTCTTGGAAAGTTGGCTTCCATTTGCATTATTAAACATTCAAACATAAAATTAAACTCTTAATCATCAATTAGAAGTAAATGTATATAAAGTTGGCATGAAATAGATATAAGTATGTAATTAAATCAAAGCCTATTAATCCCCCCCTACTTAGTTTTTGCTTTTCCTCAAGCAAATTCATTAATCATCAATTTCAAACTATTTTGTAAGCACAGGAAACTTAATTCAATTCATCAATCAACATCATTAAACAAATTTCCTCGATCCTTCATTCAATATGACTAAGTAAGAGGTTATGCATACAATTTATCAAATCAATTCACAAAAGAGATCAAATTATTTCATGCTTTTTCTAATTTATCCTACTTTCATAATTCCATTCCAATTGTAAAATGAATATGAACCAAGCTAAAAGTATCATCATCTTAACCAAATCCAAATCCTTCCTTAATTAAACATTAGACATTAAAAATTAAGTAGACAAATGTTAACTTGGCTTGGTTGAGAGGTTATTTCATCTTATTACTTTAAGATTAACATTTTGTTGTGAACATCCCTAGTAATTTAATTAAATCATCTCATATCAAATGACTACTAACACCACCCATAAACTTCAACTAATTGGTTCGAAGCCAGCAGCTTGAATTAAAACATTGCTCACTTTTTAAATTTTACGCATTTTTTTTCACACTTTCTTTTTCAATGTAAATTGATTTTTAAACAAGGATGGTGTAAATGCATAAAAGATGTAATGATTTTCTTGGAAAATATTCATTTTAAAAATGGAATGGCATAATGATAATAAGGAATTATTCATCCAAACCATGAAATGAATTGAAATCAATTTATCATCAACTATCACAATTAATAGGATAACATCTTAAATTGTCAAAAGAATCAAAGTCAAGAACAAAAATGGTCAATGACTAAATAGAGAATCAAATTTTTTTTCCATAAATTATAGATTACTTTGAAAGAGATGATTAAATGAATTGCTAAAGGATAACTAAAGCATATGTAAAAGACATGAGTCCCTCCCCCACACTTAAGTTAAACATTGGTCCCCATTGTTTATAAATCATGTAAAAAAAGAAAGCAATAAGTGGGAGAGAAAAAGGAAAGAAAAAATGATATGATTAGACTATCCATTGAAGTGAAATGGGACATTGATCTTAAAAGAACAAACTACAAAAAAAAAAAAAAACAGAGAAGCACACACAATGTACACCAAAAGAATGCTCTGATATATATATATATATATATATATCTAAAAAATGTACCAAAAATGGAGCATACACATCAACATAACAAAATCAGCGAAAGTAAATACATCAAAAGAGAGTATCAAGGGCCATCCCAAAATAAAAATCCCAAATCTAACAAAAGAACTAGCCTAAGAACAAAAAGGGCTAGTCTAAGAAAGATAACTAGGAGGTGGCATAGGCTTTTGAACATAATCCCATAAAATATTAAGCTGACTCTGAGCTACATGATAACGATCAAATTGATATAGTTATAATGACTAATTTGTTGAATTATGACCTCTAATTCAGTTTTTAATTGTTAAATTAATGCCTTATTATGTTTGCAGAATGGAGCTTAATAATGAAGATTGGAGCAAAACCATCAAGTAAACCTCTTTGTTATGTCCCTTAACGGCCCCTTGAGAGGGTGTCGTTGATTGAAGAACAAAGGGTCATTGAAAGGTCCAGCATTCGACCTATAACGACACCCTCTCAGGGTGCCGTGGTAGGACGGTGGGGTGCCGTTACACGTAAAATCAATAATTTCAGCTCCCAATCTTGCAGATTTCAAACCTGGCGTGTCTTCAATTAATTCCATTGTCTGCTAGCACATATGGGAGGTCCAGGTTGTCTGCATAGACCAAAGAAAACATTGGAAAGATGCAGAGAGTTAGAGAACTTCAGATCAAACTTAGATAGAGAAGCTCTTGCTTGTCTCTTATTTTCTCTTTGATAGTTTAAGCTTCAAATACTTGTATTTCGAGTTTTCGACTTTATTTTGAGTTACTGTTTGTTGGAAATTAAAGCTAAAAAATATATCTGAGTTTCTAAACATCATAGTTGGTTTTCTAACTTAGATTATTACTTATATTCTCCAGTTTTTTGGATTAATCAAAGTTCATGTTCTTATGTGTATATCCTTGAATGTTTTTTAATTTTCTTGCTAGATCTTGTGGATTAAGGAGCTGTGGTGATGTTCAGGTCAAGTTAAGGAGTACAAGACTTGTCTAGAAGCCTTCTAAACATGTTTTGTAACTTCTAAACCAGTTTATTTAGCTCCTATTTGTAGATCTATTTAAAATATGTGGTTTAAGATTTATATCTTCTATGTTTTGATTCAAATGTGTGGCTAATTGTTTCTGTTGCTATGGATTGATATTTTGATCATTTCAAAGAGTTTATATGCATGTTTAAATGTCTGTATTTTGCTTATTGAAGATCTGAATGAACCAATTTTAGGTTGACCACTTAAGATTAGTGTTTAAGATAGTTTAAGCATGAGGAATCATCTTAAATTGTTTGAAAAATTAATAAGCAACACGAATTAATCCTTGTATGTCCAAAGCTAGAATTTTTGTGAAAGTTGGAGTTCTGGATTTAATTTTTCAAAACTAACATTCTTGAAATGAATGCCCATTTACTTGATTTTAAAGCATAACCAAACTTTAGAAAAGATTAAATGGAGAAAAAGCAAAGTCTTAACCATAGCTTTATTTTGATTTTGTGAAGGAGTTTAATCAGACTTTAAATGAGTTTTAAAGCTTAATTAAATCATCAATCATCTAATCCTTAGCTAATTTACACATTTGGATATTTTTAGAATTTTTCAGAAGCAATTAAAAATTATTTTTGAAGTTAAGCCAAGGTAGTCTATTTTAAGCAATTTTCAGATTTTTGATCAAATTGTCTAGATTTTTCCTAAATAATTGTTATTTGATCGATTTAGTAATTAAATAACATTTTCCCTATTGGATCAACATTCTAAGTTTAAAATTTATTGCATTATATTACTTTTGTGATACGTGCACTTGCCTTATTTCTATTAGTTTTTAAAGTAAAATTGTTTTTAAATCATTCAAAGTTTTAAAGTCACCTAACCAATGCAACAAGTTTTTGGCACCGTTGCCGGGGAATTTTGACCTTAATATTAGGAAATTAGTGTAAATTACTTTAGGACTTGTAAAATATTATTTAATATTTTCTTCAGAATTTTTTGTAATTATTTTCTAGTTATTTTACTTTCTGTGCTTTATTGCTTTTTGTTTAGTTTATTTGCTTTGTTTGTTTAATTTCTTTTATTTAGTATTTTATTTAAAATTGTGTGCATACTTGGGGACGCAATCCCGGGCCAGTAGACTTCGATCTATAACTCGAACACACATTGAGGAAAAAAAAGAAAGAAGTTCACGTAATACCGTCCAATCTATTATACATAAGAACCTCGAGTGACACTGAATTCGAACCTGTAGAAATGAATCCTGAGGAACATGTAGTTATAAGACCTCAAGTAGAAAATAGGGAATCAATCATAATGGACTTAGCTTTAGGGAACCGAGGTAGACCTGTGGTTAGCATTGTACAGTTCAGAGTCAATGCAAATAACTTTGAAATCCCACATAGCATAATTTTAATGGTTAGGTCCTGACAATTTGGAGGTTCAGCTTTACAAGATCTTAATGAACACTTGCAAAATTTTCTTGACATTTATGATATTTTCAAAAGCAATGGGGTCTCTGATGATGAAATTAGGTTTAGACTTTTCCCTTTTTCTGTTAGAGATAAGGCGAAAGCCTGATTATCCACACTTCAACTTGGTTCGATTACTACATGAGATGAATTGATGAAATTGTTCCTAGCCAAAATTTTCCCACCTGCTAAGATAGTCAAAATGAAAACTGAAATTAGCTCGTTCATGCAATACGAGAATAAGAGTCTATACAAGGCATGAGAACAATTTAGAGAGATGCTTACAAAGTGTCCAAGTCATGGATTCAATACGTGGTAACAAGTTTACATCTTTTACACGGGATTGACACCTTCAACTCGTAGCACCATTGATGCTGCAGCTGGAGGCAATCTAATGCGTAAAACTGCGACCGAAGCCTACAATCTGATTGAGGACATGGCAACAAGCCATCTAAGGAAACCACATGGTGTTCACGCAATCAATGATACAGTTGCTCTTACAGCTCAATTGGAAGTACTGAACAAAAAGATTGATAATTTGATGACTGGTGCTAGTAGTTCTTATAAGATGGAATGTAAAAGTTGTGGTAGTACCTCCCATTCATCATTATAGTGTTAAGAAGGAAGTCATTTTGCCTGATAACCTGAACAAGCCCAATTTGTTACTAATTTTAGTAGGTAAAGTGGAAACCCCTTTTCCAACACTTATAATCTTGGTTGGAGGAACCATCCTAATTTTTCATGGAGTAACAATCAAAATTACTTGCAACCACCTTAACAACCTTAAGCTAATCCTCAAATTCCACCTTCACTTGGCTTTAAAGCCAACCAACCTCAAAGAGAAGTGCCAAACTTTGAAGAGACATTTATTAAGTATATCCAATCCAATGAGTCTAGAATGAGTCGATCAAGAACTTAGAGACTCAAGTTAGACAAATCACCCAGCTCTTATAAGAAAGGCTACTCGATAAGCTTCATAGCACAACTGAAACCAATCCTAAAGAGCATGCAAAGGCAATTACATTAAGAAGTGGAAAGGAGGTTGAGAGTGAAAGGAAGAAGGTAGAAGAGAAAGGTAAGCAAGTAATAGTAGAGAGTGAAGAAAATAGAGGAAAAGAAGGACAAGACAAAAGAGAGAGAGTTCGGGAAGAAGAGAAGAAGAAAGAGAAAGATAATGAGGGTGCAAATTCTGACAATCCACCTAGGTTATTCACTGATCCAAATGTACAACCTTACAAGTCTAGGATCCCATACCCTCAAAGATTGAAGAATCCTTACTTAAATAAGCAATTTGGAAAATTTTTTGAGATATTTAAGAAGCTACATATCAATATCCCATTTGCTGAAGCAATTTCTCAAATGCCTTCATATGCAAAGTTTTTTAAGGAAACCTTGTCTAAGAAGAGAAGGTTAAAGAGTATGAGACAATTAAGCTTAATGAAGATTGTTCTGCTATCCTACTAAATAATTTACCTCCAAAGCTCAAGGATCCTAGTAGTTTTACTATCCCTTGTATAATTAGTAGCTTAAAAATTGATAGGTCTTTGATGGATTTAGGAGAAAATATTAATTCGATGCCCTTATCAATGTTTAAGGAGTTAGGATTAGAGAAACCGAAACCCACTACAGTCTCACTACAATTGGCTGATAGATCAATCACCTATCCAAGAGGGATTATTGAAGATGTTCTGGTTAAATTTAATAAATTCATATTCCCTATTGATTTTCTGGGCTTGGATATGGAGGAGGATAATACGATGCCTATCATTTTAGGACGACTATTCATGGCTACTACTAGGGCACTGATTGATGTACACGGTGGAAAGCTCATTCTCAGGCTTCAGGATGAAGAGATTGAGTTCAATGTTTTTCGATCATTAAAGCATCCATACACCCTGGATTCATGTAACTTCATTGGAGTTCATTATACTGCAATTGATCCATTTGACTATCTGTGTTCAGATTCATTGCAAAAGGCTTTGATA
>JAOXYD010000006.1:12277787-12298044 GCA_028565735.1 Pinacopodium congolense
GAAAAATAAAAATATATTTAATTGACATTTGTAAAAAAAGAAAATAAAAACCGATTTAATTGAAATTCGTAATAAAAGCTAATTTAGTAATACAATTAAATATGAAATAAATTCAAATTTTTAAATCAAAATATTCTTATAGACTTTAAAAATACATGCAAATAAATAGATTATATTAATTATTTATTTTAGAAAATCTATTTTAAACTTTTATTTTCAAAAGGTAGTAAAATTTTTTTTAATTAATATATTTTTAATTTTAATTTTAATTTTAATTTTAATTTTAAAAAAAAAACAAAATCAAATATAACATAGGTTTTTCTTCTTTAAATTTCATATTTATAAAAATATAAATTAAAAATTAAAAAAAATGTGGAGGTTAAACATCATTTTTAATATTTGATTATGTCGATTCTTTCTACTGGAATGTCGGATCATTATTCTTTAATTTTATTTAAAAAATGGGCTTATAACGTTGTGTCCGGTAGTTTAAATTAATTGGAGTAATTTATCTATTCCAAAGACTGGCTATATTTCTTATTTTAATAAGTTAATATATCAACTTATTTTAAAAAGTTAAGATATGAATAATTTTTATCGTAGAGTTTTACTATAAGATTTTAAACCCAATAAGCAGGCATGTATATGAATTTTAATTTAAGCCGGCGAAATTGAAAGAAAAGCAAAGAAAAGGTAGATCGAAATTGGCGCTCCTTGTATTGTCTTTCATGCTCATTCTCACTCTCCCGTTCATCGGAACCCACACTCCGTGATTCCATGTCTTCTTTCTTTCTCTCTCTCTTTCTCTCTCCGTTCGCCGTCTCTCCCAAGGTAAACAAACAAGAAACAAACATTCATTCAAACAAGTGCAATCAAATTAAATTTAGTGATTAGCAGCTATTATCCTCATCCTCATCCTCATCCTAATCCTAATCCTAATTCTCTGATATTAACTCACCATTGAACAACCAACCTCTCTCTATCTCTCTATCCCCCTCTCTCTCGCTTACTTCCTGCTTCCTCTGTGTTTTATTTCTCATTTTTTTCAATAATCATTTCAGAAGTAGTAAAAATAGTATTCGTTCTAGAGAGAAAAAAAGAAAAACAATGTCAGTGCGTAGGCGAACCTTGCTTAAGGTCATCGTCCTCGGCGACAGTGGGTGCGTTGTCCATTCCCTTTTTACGGTTTCTTTTACTTTTTCAAATATATATATATATATATAGGTAAAACTGAGATGTCTGATTTCTTTATCTGTCAATATCAGGGTCGGCAAGACTTCTTTGATGAATCAGTATCCTTTCCTCCAATATGCGATCATCATTTCTATGTACTGCATTTTCTTGTTTTAATCCCAAAACACTGATAAAAAATCGGGTACCATTCTTTTTAGTTGTGAGATTTGGTGTTAATTTATATCCAAATTATGATTTTAGTTTATGCGGTAACGGATCATATGTCATTCTAAATAAAGGGTGTGGGAATTGTTTTGCTTATCTGTTTTCCGTCTTTTTAAGTGTAATTAGGTTTCTGTTGTTACTTAACTTGTCTCAACTAGATATGTGCACAACAAGTTTAGTCAGCAGTATAAAGCCACGATTGGCGCTGATTTTGTGACCAAAGAACTTCAAATTGATGACAGGCTTGTCACTCTCCAGGTGGGGCTCTTCTTTTACTGCAATGGGTTTTCTCTATTATGTAAAATCTCTTCTTTATATATATATATATATATGTATGTATGTATGTATTTGTAAGAATGCAAACATTTACTGTGCTTTAGATATGGGACACCGCTGGGCAAGAAAGGTTTCAGAGTCTTGGAGTTGCGTTCTATAGGGGAGCAGATTGCTGCGTGCTAGTTTATGATGTTAATGTGATGAGATCATTTGATACTCTTGACAACTGGCATGAGGAGTTTCTTAAGCAGGTTCTTTTCATCCTTTCCTTTTTCCAGTTGTTATCAGTTATCACTATGAACCTTTAGCTTGATTCAAGTAATTCCAACTCAAATTGTAATAGCATCCACTCCAGCTTTGAGCATTAGAAAGATACAAATGCTGTTTGCTATTATCTTTCTTTTTTACTTTTGCTTTTCACCTGCTTTTAAGTTCAAAGACATATACCACTGGACACAGTCAAGGTGATCAATTTGGAGATGTGCTCTATATTTTGTGTATGCTGGTTTCAAGTCATCGTAGGAATTGATTTCTTGATAAATGATAATTACATAAATTCTAATTTGAAGCATCTCTCTTCTTGCATGTGTATATTGATTTATGTGATCTAATTAAACATCCCTCTTCTTGTGTGTCTATATTGATGAATGCTTCTGAGAATTTACGTTCTGAGCATTATGGTTCGACCTTACAGAGACTCTTTCGTGTAGTCAGGGGCATTGAAGATTTGCATGCAGGAAGATATTAACTTTATTGACTTAAATTTTAGTGGTTCAATTCGGAAGTTGTTACATATAAAAACTTATCTACATGATGGATGTATGTAAAAAGGTTATGCGTGACTACATGTCTCAATTTTTAGACTTTTTGGATTTGTTTGTGCAAGGTTTCAACCTTCTTTCTCTTTGACTTTTGGTAGTCGTAACCTTATTGTTGTCAACTTTTGTTATAGGAGTTTATCAAGATTGATGGGCCCAAGGGATTGAAAAATATGTGCAAATATATTTGAGCATAATTAAGTGGGCATATAGTTGTTGTCTCTTTAATTAATTCCAGTTGATCTTATTGTATGGAGGCCTGCTTTTAGATTTGATGATGTGCTTTTTTTGCTTGAAGTTCATATAAACACTGTCTCCTCCTCTTGGCCTTTAATTGTTTGCAAATTACTGTCTTATAAGGAATCTTCAATTTTTATAGTCTCAAGTTCTTGTCATGGCACCAATTTGTTGGTTTCAGCTACCAAGGTTCTATGGATCTTGATGATCCAAGCATTTGGAATTTCAGGGAACGGTGATGATTCCAAGTATTACTTGGTAGCTGACCAGCAGGGATAGGTATAGATATTGTCTTGAAAGGGTATTAACCAGGAGAATGCTAATTAACTTGAAGCTTGCGCATGCTTTCAAGATATTTGACTCCATTTGATAGCTTGTGTTGGTTAGTTTATGTCAGGCAAGTCTGGCTAGGTTAAGTTCCCCGGCTTGTAACATTTGGAGAGACATCCTTTTATTAGGCCCTTCCTCAAGTAGTCTTTTCTCCTCCTTGAGTATGTTACGAATGAAGCTATTGGTACTTGCTTCTCCTTAGGCTCCTTGCTGTTCATGAATTTGTCCAGGTCATTAAACACATCTTTATTTGGGAAATCCGATTTTATACCATTGTTGTTTAATGCAATAGAAGAGATGCCGCGGTTGAAATTCCTAGGGTTGCAACTTGTAGATGAGGTGTTGAATTACTTATAATCATTTTTTGAACAAATCTAGAATTGAAAATTCATTTATATCTATTTATTAATATACCTCTTAGCATAATAGCTTTGTAAAATTAAATAATGACAACAATACATCTTTAATTTTTTTAATATTTATATCCACATAATATTTAAAAAATTAGAAAAATATTTTTACCAAAAGAAAATCAGCTTGAAAAAAAAATTGTCTACGTTAAACAAAATTTTGTGGAATTATTTTATGCATATTATCGCATATCCATTGAATTTATTTCATTTTCGCATCCTCTGAAAATCCTGATAGCTCAGCAAACTACCCATTTTGGCTCTATACTATTTTGTTGAACAATTTATGAACTATCTATTTTTCAAGCTTCTAGGTTTATATTGTCTTAAAGCCTGGCATTTCTTCAATCCGTGGTTATGGATTTTGTTCTTTAATTTCTTTTTCCATCAATTCTTCCCTGTTTGGTTAGGTTTCAAACTTTTTGCATTTTCAATGGATAAGAGGTATCTTTTTGGTATTCAACTTCTGAATCCTAGCCTTATTTGGTAGAATGTTTGTAGAACTTTTTACTGCAAATATCTTTCTTAATACTTTCATAATGAGTAACTTTCTCCCATTAGTTTCTTCTCTTTACGCCATGGAGTTGTGGCTAAAAATCATTCAATCTGCACTTCTAATTTTTTGTTTTTTGTTTTTCTCTGTTTGTTTCTTATAATATAAGATGTTTACAGAAAATAAGAGGATGATCCCAACAGAAAAAAGAAAAAACTGCTTCATTCCTTGATCCTTTCTTTTAATAATGTTCGATGAATGAGATGCTTATTAAATCTTTTATGCACACGCAGACACACGCCCCTGCGTGCACACACACACACACACGCGCCCGCGTGCACAAACACACTAAAAGGGACCAACACCAAAAAAAAAAGAAAAACCCTAGTAAGGATAGTTTTGGAAGATAAGAATGTGTCTTTTAAGTTTGTAGAATTCGTTTGGAAATATCAATTATTTTGATGGAATTTGAATTAGTTATGTTAAATTCTATGAAATCTAAATAACAAAATTGAAATGGATAGTTTTATATTCCAAATATAAAAATTTGGAATTGCAAATGAATTCTACAAAATTTTGTGGAATTTATTTATTCTAGACGGCCTCTTAAAGATATTCACATTTCAGGGATCTTTTTTACACTCACTGTTTAATAAAATAGAGACGTGAGAACTTGATCAAAGTGAATGAAGGAGTGTGGTTTTGTCGGGAAAAAGGCAAGCTAGTGTCCTTTACATTGACAATCACCAAAATGAAAGGACGGCAATTAATGGAACTGAGAACTCTATTGACACTACAAATCAGTCAGAAGTAAACCTCTGAATTAAAGCTACGAGAATAATTATCTGACCCAACAATTATTAAAAATAAAGCAAACACTTGAAAACTGAGTCATTTCTGTCTAATTAAGTGCACAATTTCCATGAAAACTCCTCATTGTGTTGTCTGAAGTCTCAACCATCAGAAAACCAAAGGTTTCTATTCCAGCCCAAAACACAAAATTTTACTTGTAGTAGACAATTATTTCCTTGCTCTTTTCATGTTTTATCTTTTCCAGTATTATAACTATTGCATGAGACATTTTCCAAATATTGACATGATCTGCATTTCATTTATCACAGGCAAATCCACCTGACCCGAAGACATTTCCATTTATATTGCTTGGAAACAAGATTGATATAGATGGTGGGAATAGCCGGGTGGTAAGAACATATATTTTGATGCTTTCTAAATTATCTAGAACATGTATTTTGATGCTCTCTAAATTATCTTCTTTCTTTGCACTGTGCTCTAATCAATGACTGTACAGGTATCTGAGAAGAAAGCCAAGGACTGGTGTGCTTCAAAAGGAAACATACCTTACTTTGAAACATCAGCAAAAGAAGATTACAATGTTGATCCTGCATTCTTTTGTATTGCCAAAGCTGCCCTAGCCAATGAGAACGAGCAGGACATGTGAGTCTGTACTATGCTCATTTTATCTTGGGTTGACATGTAATTATTGTGGTATGTAAAATTCAATAAATACAGAGAATGCAGTCAGGATAGTTTGACCTATCACATTGTACTGTACAGTCTTGTTTTATAGACATTGCATAGAAATGTAGAATTACTGTAATGATTTCTAGAAGAAACCAGAAATTGGGATATGAACATTACAAAGAAGAACTTAAATATTTTGTGGGCAAGCACTTTTAGAATAGAACCAAGTTGATGAACAATACCTCATCTAAGAATTTAGTCAACTTTTTTCCTGAACAGTAAGTTGCATTTCAGTGATGTGTATGCAGTGAGTTATATTTTGTTTGACTTACATTCTATGCCCTCTCCTCTTTCAACTTCATTGTATCCTCCGTTGCCTCAAATTCTTTTCTGAACCAATTTGGATGGTGGGACCTACATTTTTCTTTTTGGATCATGTCCATCACTTATTCCTTCTTCCTTGCATTTGATGCCTGTGAGGGGCCAAAACTTCAATAATTGAGAAGACAGGTGGGATGCCAAACGGTGATCATAAATGGCAGCATGTGAAGCTAGTACATATAGTCAATGCTTGGACTTTTGTATAGCACATTGTTAACAACATCAATAATGGTTACAAGATCATGAAGATGCTTCTTGCTTCTTAAATTTGGAGGTGCAGCGAGTGAACAAGGTCATCTGCATCTTTTTTTCTAGTGAGCTTATGAGGAAAACCTCTTTTTGGCTCGAAATCAGGCTTTGTTCTCTTACATCAGTCCAGAATTTTATTTTGAAGGTGTCTAGGCATTTGACCCTTGATCCAGCTTTGGTTCCTATTTCTTTATCCTTTCATGGCTGTAGATTGTTGTTAGCTCTTCTTTTTTTCTTACCTGGCTCCCATGATGCATTGTTGTTATGCCAAAAAGGTTGCAACTCTTGTCCTTCTTTATGTTGCTTATTTTAATGATGAGGAGAAAGGAAAAGACATTCCTATGTTTGTGTACTTGTCATCATAATAAGACTATAAGGTCTTAGTATTGCAATTCTTTATTATTTTTGAGGTTATGAAGATACTTTTATCTCTTCTTTGATCTTTTTCTTTTGTTCTTGTTGTAAAAAGTGAGAGTGTATTAGGTTAAATCCTAACTATGCGAGATATAGTATTGGATAAATTATTTTTAATATCATGAGTTCTTAGCAATTTATCAAATATATTCTTACTTTCATTTTGTAACACCATATCACAACTTATGAAAAATGTATACTTGTGTATCCCACTATAACACAACATCCCCTGTTGCATATATTGCATCTAATGGTCGAAACCGCTTGTATTTTGCTTTTTATCAGTTGATTTTTGTTATTTATATTATTCTTTTGGGTTTCTTTGATTAGAAATTTAGTGTCTTGATGCCAAAAATCTGCTTCTGTCTTGCTTTATGCGGTCATAATTCTGCTTCTTTTTTTTTTTTTTGGTGCAGAATTCTGCATAATTCTGCATATTGTTTTATATTCACCTGGACAACCTGATTCAAATTGTTATGATGATTTTATTTCAATTTCTATTTTCTGATTGGATTTTGATAGGTCATATGGGATGTTCTTTTCAATGTCAGCTAAGATAAAAAAATGTTGAACATGGTCTTATCAGTTCTTCAAACTGCCTGTCCTATCATGTTTTCATGTTTCCTGCACTTTCAAAATATTTTATCTTGGTCCCTTTTTGCTACCTTTCCTGTACTGGTTCTTTAGTTAGTGGCGTATTTTCTTAGCCTTGTGCTTTATGTCTTTGTATTGATTTCATTATCAAACGTCTGAATGATACCGGATTAAGAAAACATTTCGATCCTTACTGTTTATATTCTCCAGATACTTCCAGGGAATCCCAGAGTCTGTCCCAGAAAATGAACAAAGAGGTGGATGTGCATGTTGAGTCCTCATCAATTTATGACAGGATTCATCTTTAATCATTATGGTTCTAATAACCCATTTTTTGTGATTGGTAATCTTTCATTTGCCAGCAATTCCTTGTGCACATTGTATACTGCAATCTCCGGATTGAGACATGCTTGAATTTTAGATTTGCCATTTTGGAAAGAGGTTGTAATGTTGAGACCGCCTAATTTTGGTCCAGAGTATTGGACTGAATACTCCCGAATTTTGTTTGGCTTGAAAGGCTGTGTTCATTTTGTTGGAGGCTAACCTTGGCCACCAAACTTGCATTGATTCTTCATCAATTGGTATCAGCTCTTGCAAGGATTTTGACATGGTTAAATTCTTATGCTTTCTTTTACTTGTAAAGCGGTATTAGGGAAAAATAGTCACAGTAGTTTAGTCCTGGGACTTCTTTATTAATAAATCTTCTCTTTTATTTTACCTCTTATGTAAGCGCAAACTTATGATTAAGTAATTAATTTAGTCTAACGCTGGCACTGTCAGTATATTATAGAACCCATGTTTCTTTAATTTACAAGAAGCCATTTAGAAAGGGAAATACTTAGTTCCAGTCGTAAAAAAAATGTTTTTATTTAATGTATATCATTAGAAAAATGTAATTTTATAACAATGGTTTTTGAATTTTTAAGTTTATTAGGAGTTTTTTATAGATATTTTAACTCGTCAATCCAATGCATTGTCCACTTCACCTTTGTTTGAAGGCTCATTCTCAGAAGTTGTGGCTATATTGAATTCCCTTGCGTTGCCATATTTGAGTTTTAGAATTTGTAAAGGTATAAATTTCTTAAAAGATCGGACAATTAATATTGAAATTAAATGATTTCACATATAATTGGTGGTGTATATATTAACATAAAGAAATGTATATATTAACATAAAGAAATGTAAGTGAGGCTCCCTTCCTTCTCTTTGGTTATCTTTGCTTCCAATCACACTTCAGAATCTCCAGTTTTCTTCTCTTTCATTTTCTGCTGTCATCTCCTGTGTCTTTTCTCTAGGCACCTTCATCTCAGTTTTCAGCATTTCCAACTCCTCCTCTTTCATTTTCCGTTGTCATCTCCTATTTGTTCTCTCTAGGCACATTCATCTCAGCTTTCAGCATTTCCAGCTCCTCTTTCTCTAGCTTTTCATACCCTCTCCTTTTGCTCTCTCAACCAAAGAAACTCTTCTTAACCATTTCTTCCTGTTTTGCTCGCTTCTTTTTCTCCCCGTGCATCCTTGCATTGGAGTCTCCTTTTTCACTTGTAGAAACTCATTGTATTTTCTCACTTTCTCCATTTCTACTCCCAATCTAAATCTTTTTTTCCTTCTTCAAGTAATTAACTTTCAAATTCATGTGACCTACTTTTCCCCCTTTACCTTTTTAGCATGCCCTTGAAAATAACTTACATTCTAGTGATGTAATCTTTCCTTCTCCAATAGATGTGAATCACTCACTCCAAATTATCTAACACAAATTGAGATTGTTCAAGGGAAAGGGAAAGAAGGTTATCTTATCGGCGAACTTTCTTCCCAAGCCAAGACTGATGCTAGGTTTAAGATATAGGAAGCCAAAAACCTTATTGTCATGGCATGATTGATAAATTCAATGGAGCGTCAAATAGGACACACTTATCTATATTACAAGACAACACACGAAATCTAGAGGGCAACACAAGAGATGTATTCAGATTTTGGAAAATACTTCTCAGTGTTTTGAAAATCGATCAACTTTTTGAAATACAAAGTAAGGAACAAAATCTGTAACAGAATCCTACAATAGATTAATTGAACTTTGGCAAGAGATGGATTTATTTTATACAATTTCATGGAAGTGTGGAGACAATGGAGAACTCTATAATCAAGTACTTGAGAAGGTTCGAGTCTTTGATTCCCTTTGAGGATTAAACAAAGATTTAGATGAAGAACATGGGACAATTTTGGGAACAAAATCTTTTCTATCACTCCAAGAAGCCTTCTCAGAAGTCAAACGGGAAGAAAGTAGGAAAAAAAGTGATGTTGAGCTTAACCTTACTCCCAGTTATTGAGAACATGCATGAGGTTATACTCTTGCTAAAAATGTTCGAGCTCTTCTAATACCCAAGATTAGAAGTTAAATAAGAGCAAACTATGGTGTGAATAATAATCACAAACCTTTTCACACAAAAGATACTTGCTGGGGTCTCCATGAAAAACCACCAAAATGGAAACTACGAAGTAAAAGAAGAAGCAAACCTATTACCCATATAGTTAAATCTACTGTAGAGACCAAGAAAACTAGCACAATAGCCTTTACTATATAACAAGTGGAGATCTTAATGACTCTTCTTAATTAACAGAAAAACCTAAATCCCTCATCCACAACACCTAAGGCAGCCATGATTTAATGAGGCATTATCTCATCTTTTTTTATCATTGAAGGATGTCTTAGATAGATGGATTATTGACACTGGTGTATCAAATCATATGACGGGTTTATTCATTTTTTTTAGTTATAAAAAATGAACTAATAATTTGCAATTCTTTATGGAAGATGAAAATACTTCCCATTTTTCTTATGAACTATGCATTCTCGCAAAAGAACCTAGAAAAAATTATCCTATTTATGATTACAAAATGATAAAACCTTTTCACCTTGTTCATAGTGATTTTTTTTTTTTTTGGGTGGGGGGATCAACAGCTGGTGATTTAACTGGAAAAAGATAGTTCATTAATTTTAAAGATGAACACATAAGAGTTTGCTTGGTCTATCTTTTAAAAGATAAACCTAATGTTGGGTTGATTTTTCAACAATTCTATAAGATGATAAAAAAATATTTTCCAATATAATATCCATATTACGGATGATGAAGGAGAGTATTTCTCACATATTCTTGGAAATTATTTTGCAAATAATGAAATTTTTAATTAAAGTTCGTGTACCTATACACCTCAATTAAATTGGATAGTTGAGAGAAAAAAACTCACTTGTTGGAAGTTGCTCAATCAATTATGTTTGAAAATTTTGTTCCACACCATTATTGGGGTGATTCTATGTTAACCGCTTTCTTACAAAACTCCTTATTTTCGACCTCCTATTATTTGTCTCAAGAAATGTTTTCCTTATGTTAGATTATTTAATTCTCTCACTCCTAAAATATTCAGTTGTTTTGCTTTTGTTCATAATACTCTTCCTACACGAGGAAAACTTGATCTAAAAGCTATTAGGTGTATTTTCTTAGGATATTCTCCTACTCAAAATGGATACAAATGTTATAATCTATATTTTAAAAAATTCTATGTGTAATGTGAGGTGACTTTTATTGAAAATCAACCTTTCTATTCACATGATGAGAATCTAGACATGTTTCATTATTGATACCATCACTTTTGTCTCCATCCTTACAACACACATCTACAATGGACTCAAGTCAAGGGGGAGAACCACCTTAACAAACTCAACAATAGGGTGAACTACTTGTTTACTTAAGGAGACCATGAGCTACTTAGCAAAACCAGGCATCTGAACTAGAAGATGGTCCTATATCACAAGATTCACCTCAACGTACTGTTATAATAGATGACCCTAACATTCCCATTGTTATAAAAAAAAAGGGTAAGATCTTATACTCAACATCCAATTCCAAATCATTTGTTATATTATCGCTTATCTAATAAGTATAGGGAATTTGTCTCTTAATTCGATAATGTGAAAATTCCTATCAACATACATGAGGCATTGAGAAATTCAAGATGGGAAGCTGTAGTAATGGAAGAAATGAAGGCCTTCAAAGAAAATGTCACATGACAAATAGCTGAATTATCTGAAGGGAAGAAACTAATAAGGTGCAAAAGGATCTTTACTATAAAAGTTGGTTTAAATGGGAGAATAGAGAGGTATAAGGCTCTCTTAATTTCTTGATTTCTCAATGGTATACACAAAATTAAGGTCTTGATTATGAAGAAACCTTTGCATTAATTGCAAAATTAAATTCTATTTAAGTTCTTTTATTTATGGCAGCTATTCTAAACTGGGAACTACACCAAATGGATGTATCTAATGCTTTATTAAATGGAACTCTTGAAGAAGAATTTTACATGAAGCTACCACCTAGTTTTGAAGAAAAAGTTGGTTCCATGTGTAAACTGAAAAATCTCTCTATTGTTTAAAACAACCTCCTAAAGCTTGGTTTACCTAGTTTAGCATTGCTATGAAGCAATCTCTTTATACAAAAGGGCACACTAGCCATATTTTATTCACAAAACAATCTATAGATAGGAAGAAATACATATTGATTGGGTATGTTGATGATATGGTGATCACAGGTGATGACAATTGATATCACCTAATTATACATATTTTAGGGGATAACCATATTTGTAGTCCTAAACCTTTTATCATTTTCTCAATTGAGTCATAAACCTTTAAAACTTCTTATAGAAATCCTATACCTATGTGGATTAATCCAAGGCAGTCCTTATATGACTTAATTAGAAAAATTGTGTAAGGTTTAGGATTTAATTTGAAAATTTATGAAAGGTTTAGGACTACAAATAGGGTTATCCCGAATACTTTTAGTCCTAAACCTTTCATAATTTTTCCAATTAAGTCATAAAAATTTCAAAATTTTTTCAATTAAGTCCTATCAGGACAGCTTTTGAATAATTTGCATAGGTATAAGACTTCAATAGAAAGCTTTAAAGGTTTAGGACTCAATTGAGAAAATGATAAAAGATTTAAGACTATAAATATGGTTAACCCCATATTTTAGGCATGTATTCATGATCATTACTTTAGGTTTGATTGGAAATTCCACATGATTTTGGGTGCATATTGGATTAATTCTTGAATAAGATGCTTCGTATGTTGCTTTTGATGATTGTTCAAGTTGTATAGAACTTTTATGAACATTTTAAGGAACTTTTAGATCTAGAATAGGTATGGGATCAATTTGAGGACTTATAGCATCAAGTTAGGAGGATCCACACCAAATATCAAAGTTATATGACAAATTATGAAGAGTGTACAAAGGAAAGATCATAACAAGCTAAGCTAGAGAATAGATTTCGTATAGCTGATTTTGGGAAGGCATTAGGTGTACTTTTAGAGCTTCAAATGCTATGAAGGTTAGGTGCTAGAGCAACATGTGAGGAGCCTAGATATCAAATTTCGTGATCATTGGAGGTTTGTAGACAAAGATGTAAGCGCTATGCACCCAAGAACCCGGGGGGAGGGGGGTGAATTAGGTGTTTAAAAATTCTTGCAGAAATAAAACACTTTAAACACCTTAGGCCAATTTTAGTTATATGCAATCTCTAAACCAAAATTCAACCTAAATGGAATGCCAAGCTTTATGCTGATATTAAACAAAATTAAGCAATGATAAAACAAATTCAAGGCACAAATATGAAAGAGATAAGGAAGAGAAAGAACATCAAGATTTATAGAGGTTTACTTACCTCAAAGATAGACTATCAAATCTATTTTAAAGGTAAAGAGAAACCTATACCACAATCAATAATTAACATAAATTAATTCCCCCAAATAAGTCACCAAAACACACCTTTACTGGTATTTTTCTAAAGTTCATGCAATAAAACTAATTCTAAAAATTCTAGAGGCAAGCCAAAATTATAACAAGCCTCCTAACACTTTCAGAAGTCATAAACAATTTAATTTAATAAAAAAACGTGATTATAGCATCAAATAATCAGATTTGATCAAATGAACACAAGCTATCAAAATATATGCTATCTTAATGTTCCATCCTAAAAATGCACAATTTTATTCATCCACTTGATGTAAATTAATTGCAATAAACCTACTGAAACCTTAATCAATCAGTTTACAATCAATCACAAAAATAAACACAATTTTAGCATATCAATTTAATGATCAAAATCAAGCTTAAAGTCAAGATTGTCAAACCTGGACAGTTTTAAGCAATCTACAAACACCAAGCGCAAACAAACAATATAATCACTTAAAAATTGAAACAAAAATAATAGAACACTCTTAAGACTTACGAAAATTGAAAAAAATTAAAATTTAACACCCAGAAACTGATTAAAAACTAAAATCTAAATCAATAAAGAAGCTGTAGAGAAAACTTGAGAGTTTTGAGTAGTCTGTGTTCTTTGAACTCAAACATATGATTTGAGTGCTTAAAAATTGAAGTAAAAGATCTTATGCACTCTTAAGACCTTAAGCAAAACATTTATGATAATTTTTAATCAATAAAAATAGTTTTGCTAGCTTAAAATTGGAGAATACTGTCGTTCATAAAAGTTTAACCAAAACAGAGACAGTTTTGGTATATGGGTAAATGCTTGAAACAAACGAAATAATGAATCAAAAAATCAACTAAAAGCTTTTTAGGGTTAGTCTATATCTAAATAAAGTAAAAACAAAAAATTTGTAACACAAGAAATGGATTTAAAACATGAAAATACTAATTGAATGAAAGTCGTATAAAAAATAAAGAAAGCTTTGAATATTTGAATAATTTGATCTTGTAGTTTGTTTTTCAGAGGTTCTAAACTGTTAAAAATGTTTAGGAATGATATATATAGTGTTGGGAGATGTTTGGAATGGTTAGAAATAAAAATTAGCCAATTAGGAAGTTAAAAAGCGATTAAGACCGAAACCCTAAAACTAGCCGTTAGAGACTAGACCATTAACAACACCCTTTGGATTCATCAACAACGCCGTTATATGAAGAACAGCCCGCCGTTGATTGCTTTTTGGAAGTGGGGGTTAAGCGGCACTCATATAAGGAGCTGTTATGCAGCTGATTGCTCGCCATTATACTTCTAGAAAAGCAAAAAATTACTTCAAATCAAATCCAAATCTTTCCAAATAAATTCCTAACACTAAACAAGAATTTAAACAAGTTTTAAAACATAATTCAAGGCTGTTTAGATCATCAAAGCATTTCAATCAATTCAAAACATAAGAATTTGCTTGATTATGAAAAATTTTCATTTTAACCAATTTTGAAACCTTTTCAAACATTTCATAAACCAACCATAAACCAAAATTCACAACACACATATGACAGAAGTTAATTCAAACATACTTAAATAAGTGCAATCAACAATTCAATTCATTTAAAATCATCAAGCAACATACACTAAAACAATTCATTACATCACTTCTTGATTATGCATCATATAGCCTAAATGCTATTCTAATTCAATTCCTAATATGCTAAAGCTATAATCAAATCAAGTTAATTACTAAAACCACAATTCAACTCCTATATACCTATATGCTAATGTTCATGTAAATGTGAGGGCCCTTTTCAAGCATTGATTAATACCAAGAAGAATTATAACTTATGTCCTTTCATAACCCTAACTAAACTTAATCTTTTGTTCTTGGTCATCAATCTCGATCTTCATTCTAACTCTTTAATGCTTCATCCATTTTTTAATATCTTCAAAATGACTCTTTTACATTAGGCTCCACATATATGCTCTTACACTTTACACATTAACCTATCTTATAAAGCATAAAAAACATTAGTAAGAATAATGTTTTGTCATTATCAAAATACATGATTAGAATCACTTTGGTTAAATAGAAGATATAGCAAAAATATCAAGCAATGCTGAAAGTTGGAAAAGTTGATGTGGCAAATTAGTCGGGATGACATGTTTAATTTCTTTTTATGCTATTTTGGTCAAAAAAAGAAGGGAATAAATCCTAGCAGCCACCATTATGACCCCAAGACACATCCAAGACAAAAATAAATGGTTTTTTGGAGAGAAAAATGTGAAGAGACTCAAGGATAGGGAGGAGAATCAAGATTTAACAAGTGCAGTTAAGATTTTCGAACAAGGGGAGCTTCATCATCTTCATTAGTTCATCCTTTTTTTACTTCCCTTTTGATGTCTAATCTGAATATTATTTGTTTGAAAATGATTATGGATTTATAAATATAGTTTAGGGATTTTTCTTGAATTTTTAATCCAACTTTTCCATATTGATTTATTGCATAGTTATTTGTGTTAGTTGATAAATTATAATCGCTTTGAATCAAGAGATTATTTTGATTAATTTTAGTTAGGGTGCGTAACGAGAGTTGGTAGCTTAACGGACTTGAAATCAATTGATTAATAGGTGATTGAAGAGATATCTTAATTACTTTTTTATTATCCTTAGGATTGCTTCAAATCCAATTGCATGTTTAGGAGTAGTGTTGTGAACCGAAAGGTTATAATTTAGCTCTTAAATATTTCAATTAGATATAATTGATTAGATCTCGAGAGAGGGTAATCAAACTATAGGATATCTAATATCAAACACAATTAAATCAATAGGGAAAAAGGAAGATAAAAAAGGATATAATAACCCCTAAGTCTCTACTATTGAATATTTTCTTTATTTTATTTTCTTCTATGATTACATTCATTCAAGTTTTGTTAGTTTAGTTTAATTTTTAATTTCTATACTTTTTTTACCTCAAACAAAGTTTAATTTAGATTTTTTGATGTCTAAAACCAATACTTGTAGGATCGATATCAGTTATACTATAAGTTACAACATAAATACTTCTAGTGTAGCTAAAACTAGCAAATAAGTTTTTAGCGTCATTGTTAGGAATTGTTAATTTAGCATCTTATTCCATTTGAATTCTTGTGATTTAAGGATTTTTTATATTTTTCTTATGTGATTGCAGGTGCATGAACATAAGAGTTACTAGGAGCTCAAACAAGCTAAAAGACATCAAGATTTGTAATATCACCAATCACGAAAGCGAACTTTAAAAAGTGAAGTGGCAAAATCTATAAAACGAAAAATGTCAAAAGACAGGAATTAAGATGATCACCAATAAACTCTCATGGAATTTATGAGGTCTGGCTTCAACATTAATCAATAAGGTATTACAAGATCCCCAGTCCAAGCCAACAATTTTGAAATCAAATCAGCGCAATTGAATATGTTGCAGATGAATGTTTAATTTTATGACTTGGCAAATGAAGATCTAAATGCTCACATGGATAACTTCTTAGAAATTAGAGACACCTTCAAATATAATTACCTATCAGAAGACATCACAAGGATGAGGTTGTTTCCTTTTACTTTGAAGGAGCGAGCTAAGACTTAGTTAAACTCTCTAAATTTAGAGAATATTATGACATGGGAGCAGCTAGTACAAGCCTTTCTAACCAAGTATTGTCCACTGATAAAAATCATTAGAATCATACAGGAAATAATGAATTTTTACCAGAGTGATGTGAGTCTTTATATAAGGCTTAGGAAAGGTTCAAGGATTTGTAAAGAAGTTGCCCTCATCATAACCTACTGAAGGAATTTCGGCAACAAATGTTTTATAATGGGGACACCACACAAACAATAGGCACTATATATGCAACAGCTATGAGATCTCTAACGTAAAAGAAAATAGATATAACTCATGACTTGGTAGAAGAGATGGTAAATAACAGTTACTCATGGAGTATAGAAAGGAGTAGAAAACCATATCTTAAGGACCAGAAGGGTATTATTTCCATGGATTCAGTGACTGCCTTAGAAGCTCAAATGTCTACATTGGCTAATTAATTAAATAACTTATAGGCTACTTCATTACAATAATTGAAAGTAGTATAACATAGATGCGAGTCGTGTAGTCAGGAGAGTCATGTAACTGTAGAGTGTTTCTTAATGGCTAGTAGTGAGGTAGAACAGGTGAACTACATAGGAGCACCGCAAGAGAGGCCAGGTAATAAGCCCTACTTTAGTACTTATAATTCGGGGTGGAAGAACCATCCAAACTTTTCTTAGTCTAATAATGAAGGTAGTAATATGAGAGTACAAGGAACATTAGGTTTCCAATAAGATAGGCTAGGATCATTTTCGTCAAAGATGGACAAGCTTATGGACATGCTCAGCTCTAAGTTTAATAGTTAAGAAAAGAGTCAGAATACGATGGAAGTAAAATTCTATCAAATAGTAAGGAATTATGTCTCTTAAATACATACTTTTAAGGTTCAATTTGGGTAGCTAAATGCATTATCTAAGAGAAGTGTGGGGAGTCTTCCAACCAATGTAGAGTCCAATTCAAGGGAGTAGTTAAAGGCTATCAAAGTTATAATAGGAAAAGAATTAGAGAAGTCATTAAAGATGGCCAAAAAATCCAAGGAGGATAGCCAAGAGAAAGAAGAAGAAAAGGAGAAGGAGAAGACTTATAGGCCACCACCGCTCTACAAGCCCAAGATTCCTTTCCCATAAAAAATTAAGAAGAACCAAACAGACGCAAAATTTTCCAAATTTTGGATAAGCTGAGAGATTGTAATCTACAAAATTTTCCAAATTTTGGATAAGCTAAAGAGGTTACAGACTAACTTGTCATTTGTGGAAGTATTAAAGAACATGCCCAAGTGCTCCAAGTTTCTCAAAGATATCTTATCAAAAAAGTGGAGTTGAAATGACAATCAAACAGTGGCCTTAATGGAGAGCTACAACACTATCATCACTAGTCATATGCCATCCAAGTTACAAGATCTAGGGATTTTCACCCTACCTTGTGTTATTTGTAACTTGAAATTTTCTATGTGCCTATGTGATTTAGGAGCAAGTATTAATCTTATTCCTTTGTCAATTTTCAAAAAATTGGAACTGGGAGACATAAAGGCAACATTTGTACTTATACAGTTAGCAGATCAATCAATAAAGAAGCCAGTTAGTGTGGTGAAAGATAGGCTTATGAAAGTTGATAAGTTCTGTATTCCAGTAGATTTTATGGTCCTTGATTTTGAGGAAGGTGAGAATTGTTCATTGGTTTTTGGGAGACTATTTATGAACACTGGAAGAGCATTAATTGATGTACATGAAGGGAAGCTAGTGATGAGAATTAGGGATGAACAAGTGAAATTTAGCATGATCAAGTCCTTGAAAATTTTGGTGAAAGGAAGGGGTTACATGAAAATAGATGTAGTTGAAAAGCGTGTGAGGGAGCAAGAAGTGAATCGTATGGAAAAAGTGAAGATTAAAGCCATTAAAGAAGTTAAGAAGGAGCAGGAGTTCGAGGCGAGACCGAACCAAGAACTTTTAATATGAGTGAAGGCTTCTAGTCCATTCTCCTTGGTGAGACCACCAATACTCACATTGAACTCTTTACCTCTATGCTTGGAACATACCCCCTTTGGTGAGAACAAACCACTACCTATTATCATTCCTACAAAAATGACTTTACAACAAGTGAAAAGGGTAGTTAAGGTTGAATTTGATTCTAAGTAAACTTAAGTCTTGGTAGAGCAGATCATTTTAAGTCACTCTAGATTACAAACATGAGGCTTTTGGGTTAGAAGACTCCAAGGGAAAGCTTCTCAAGGTAATTAGGCATCGTAACAAACTATACCTTGGAGGATTTCCACCAAAATAAAAAGTCGTATTCTCTTTCCCTTCTCTTATTTCTTAACATTAAAACTGAGTATTGTCAAGATAACGACATAAATTGGCATGTTTTTATTTGTAATTAGTTTAATTTTTAACTTGTGTGTTTAATCGAGGTTTTGACTTTATATATATATATATTTACCAAAACGGTTTGTAATTAAAAAATTTTAAAAAATTTCAAAATAATAGTTTTATTTTTATTTTTTTATTTTTACAAAAAGTTTATACTTAAAGATAATAATAATTTAAAAACTGTAAATTTTTTTAATGAAAATAAAAAATTAAAAAAATTTAAAAGGAAAACTCGTTATAACAAGTTTGTTATAGCATTAACGAGTAATGCTTGCTATCGCAAAAAGCGAGCTGGCTATTTTAAATTTTATTATTTTGCTTAAAGTGTTTTTTATTCTTTTTATGTCCTTTTTAATTTTACTTTTTATTATTTTCATTATTATTTTCTTCCTTTTCTTTTATTTTTATTTATTCATTCCATTTTTATTTTTATTTTTATTTTGTTATTATTATTATTATTATTATTATTATTATTATTATTATTATTATTCTCAAACCCTAGGTTGTTGCCTCCCCTCACTAAGTGCACTCCCCTCTCCTCTCCTCTACTCTCTTCTATACTTTTATTTTATTTTATTTTTATTCATTTTTCTGATATTGTACTCTCAGTTATGATTTTGTTAAGTTTGTGTGATTGTTATTGCATTTTCTTTTGATATTTAAGATATTTGATTAATATTTTTTAGGATTTATAAATGCTAATAAATCGACAACAAGCTTGGATTTATATCATGTGATTGTAACCTTGGTGGATGGAACAAGTGTATATCTCCTTTCTTTGAAGTCTTCAGGTAATATGTAATGGAATAAATTCTTTCAAGCCATGCCTACGTATGGACTTCAACTTTCAAGGGAGTTTTAATCTCTTTCCCTCTTCTACACTTCACATATATTATTTGTTTTGATCCTCCAAATTAAGGACAATTTTAGTTTAAGTGTAGGGGGAAGATGAACTTTAGCATATTTTTTCATTTATTTACACACTTAAATTGTTGTGAGTCTAATAGGAATGATTTGAAAATCCCATGTTTGATTTATTAAAATTAGGAGTTGATTGTTAATTGTGGCATTTTAATTCAATCGAGGTTTTTAAATTTTTGAGTATTAAGCTAGTCTTGAATGATTTCCAACCTAATTTTTTATTTTTATTTTATTTTGAGTGATTGCATGTGTTTTAGGTTACCTTGGTGTATAATGTCAAGTTTTTAATGTTGTTGCTTATATCTTATCATATGAATTTGGAATAGTTTGTAGTTTAATGAATGAAAGTTTATATGTGGTTAAATAAAGTGAGTAAAAATAGTCACTTTACTGGCTTTATACCAATAAAAAGGTTGAAGTTCATGAGTAGAGCTAGTAGCTATTTCTAATTGTAAGCTATTTGAGTAAGTATGGGAATTCATGACAAAATGTTCACCTTTATGTTAAAAAGATATATTACATT
>JAOXYD010000006.1:12322129-12353759 GCA_028565735.1 Pinacopodium congolense
ATTTAAACACAATATAGGGGTCATAATACATCAAATTAACTATAAAGATCATATGAATTTGACCCCTATCAATTTTCAAAAGATTTTAGAACATTTTTGGTTACTTTGATTGCTTTATTAATGCTGTCTCTCCTTATTTTAGAGCCTTGAGCTTACTTTTTACTAATTTTAATTTTATAAAACATTAGAATTGGGAGGTTACCTATAATGATGATGTTCCAACTATTCCTTAAGATGTTTATAAATTCCTTAGAGGTAGCAAGGTAGTTATGAAATCTGAAAGGGATCTTTTATCTTTCACATGTTTTATGAAGGTTGACTAATATCAAAGAATAGTCTGAACTTAGTGGCAACTCAAAAATGCATTATGAGTTCTCAAGATGTTGGAGCTAATCTAGGTTTACTAATACCTTATCTAACTTCTTACATAAGCAATTCCTATTAGTTTATTTATTGTTCTAAGTAAAGAGGTGTTTATTGAGATGGAGATCCATTAAAAAGAGATTTTTAAAGCATTCCTTGTAAGCTCTCATAATTATATTCCAAAAAGCATTATTTAAACTTGCTTTTAAGGGCTTAATGATGTGTCGATATCTCTAAAAAAAAAAAATCCAAGTTTCTCACACATGTTGTCAATGGTTAAAAGATCTTTCCACAGGTTCCTTCTAATAGAAATATTGTTATAAGTATAAAAAAATAAAATAAATTGATTCTCTTAACATATAACTCATGATTATAGAAATTTATTGATATGAAAAGATAGTAGGGAGTTGTTGCAATGATTAGGATCTTAGGTAATTGAGATGCATCCATTGTAATTGCATTTGTGATTGGTTATAAGAGGAGAGTCTTTAAAGATTTTGTAGGAAGCTAATTCTACGAAAGGTGATTTTTTTTTCCTAAAATGAGAATAAAGATTAGCTTGTGAGAGAGAAAGTCGTTAACCACTGGTTGTTTATTGAGGTTATTTAGACCTTTGGTGTTCCATGTAACTATGAACATAAAGGAGGTAAAAGGTTAAAGAGGGGGCATCTTCCTTTATTTTTATTAGTCCCCTTAGACTTCCTAGATATAGAATTAGGGTCAAAAAAGGAATTCTTATGGATGACTAAGGGTGGTTTTGATTTTAGGGTTTCTAAGAGAATCTTCCAAGTTTAGGAGAAGTGATCAAGGGTTTTGAGTTCTACAGTAAGGGATTGACAAAGTTTAAGGTCATGTGGTTTATAGGTGAGTTGGCCAAGTTAAAGTTGTCAATTGTTATCTTGGAAACTTTTGGAAAGAAGAATTAAGGTACATGGTTTGAGCCTTCATGAATAAGGGAAGGAATCCACAATTAGGTCCTTTTAGATGACATTTATGAAGGTTTCTTTTCTTTTTTTTAAAATTTTTTTAATAATAGGGACTTTTGGTTTTCATTGGCACCTTATCGTAGGTGGGATGTGTTTACCTTCCTCATCTAATATGTACACCTTAATAAACTTGATAGTACTTGTTTTATACATATTTTAGACATGTTTTCATAGAAATAATATTATGTCAAGAGTGGATGGCTTGTGGAATCAAAAAAAAAAGAAGAAAAACATCAAGTTAGTGAATTTCACATCTTAAGTCATGATCATGGCACAAGCCATGGAAATTTCTATAAGCAAACGTGTATTAAATAATTCTATCTAGAGGATTCCATGGCATTTCTCTAGATGTGAATATTGAACTGTACATTGACAGGAAGTCCTATGGCCATGACCTTAGCCATAGGACCGTTGAATCTAATCATATGGCCATGACCTTAGCCCTAGGACAGTTGAATTTAACTCCTATTCAAACACAAATTTATCTCTTTTTAAAAAATTTTAATCCTTGGATAACTTAAAGCTGCCACCAAGAGATCAAGAGCAATCCCTAAGCCATTTTTACTAAAATTTAGAGTAAACTGGAGAAGAATAATTGACATAAACATTAATATTGAGAGATTAAGATTGAAGTTCTAGCAATATTCATAAAAGATTCAAAATTCAAAGAATAATAAGAATGAGCTTTTAGTTTTCTTATTCTTTTATGATTATTGTTGTTTCTTTTAATGTGTTTGGAAACTAGATTCTCATAGGATCTAAATGTTATTATAAACCCTAAGATGTAGTGTTATTTATTATTTCTTTTATTTAATATATGACTTTCCAAATTTTTATTTAGAATTATCTATGGATATAATGACTTGGTTTCGATTTCTAAGGGAACGTAAGTGTCAATTCCTTATTTGATTTTATGTATTTAGATTGAGAAATCATCTATATGAATTGATCAATCTATAGGTATTGATTCTCGCATAGAGACCTAGAGATAGACTTATATAAGATTTTCGAATTACGTTTAAATCTAGTTAAAAAATAGGTTTCATAGGTCACAATAATGCTTCTAATTAGGGTATTAATTAAGAAGAACTTCTATTTAATAAACCAAGAGGATACGAATTGTATAACTCGAGAGAGGATATGATTTGCTTTAGGAATCCTATGGTCTAAAAGAATCTAGAAGGAAAATTGAAATAAAGTTAAACAAAGAACATGAACCTATCTTAAGGAAATTAATCATCTAAGTCCTAGATTCTTTAATTGCACATTTAATTTAGCGAATTTCCTTTGGACTGGTTAGTTAGTTTAATTTAGTTAATTATTAAATGATCTAATTTACATAGGTTACATAATAGGGAGAAAAAGATTGCTAGTAGTCTATTAACAATCCTTATAGGATAATTATTTGAAATAATCTAAGTTATACTATAAAGTGATAGGTGTACTTGCCTATTAAATCTTTGTATATTTGTTTTGAGGTTGAATTTATTTTATTAAAACTTTTAAAACTGTAAAACGACCTGCAAAACTTAAGTAGGAGTTTGTTCAAGTTTATCTATATGTAGATTCTTATATATGCAATGCATTTCAAGGATGTCATAACAATACTAGCTAAAGGGTTAAGGTCCATTGTGTTCAAATAGTTAAGGGGTATGGGTATTTTACATAAGATTACCCATTGAAAAGTTACTTTTATAAGTTGTTTTTATTAAACTTGATACCTTACTTCCGACGAACATCAATGTGTTTCTAACATGTCAAAGATTTGCTCTAACCTATATTTAGGCCAATTTAAAGAAGCCTAATGGTTGAATATTGGGAAAGGCTAATGTTTGTCTAAAAACTAAATTTGTTTTTATCATTTAGTAGCTCCCACTAATGGATTTAAAAAAGTAGAGATATAATGATTTCTCTAATATGACAAAAAGAGAAAAATGAATCAATAAGAGAAGGTTAGGAAGAATGTTTTGCTTGAAAATTACCAAAATAAGTAATTAAATCTTAAAAAAAGTTGAGAAAAAAAAATTAATATGAAGATGTAATTACAAAGGAAGTGCTTTTTTATTTTATTTTTAGTTCCTTATTGATAAACTTAGACTCTAATTTCCAACACTATTATAATTATGACTGTAAGCAAAAGTGATATATGTCATTTGTTAATGTGAAACAGTTTCCAATTTATACTATTAATTTTTTGGACAAAATATTAGTTAGCATTCTTCTTCTGATTTAATTTAAGAACATCACTTTTCCCTTTTGATAGTATCTTATAGTAGAAGCAGTTATTCTGATTGATTAGTGTTACTTTTCTAAGAAAAATATGATATAGTTTTACATCATAGATCCTAACTTCATTTAGATTTTATTAAATACTCATTAACTTTATTGATGTAACATACTAATATTTCATTATAGGTCCATTTGCTAATTTTTGATGTAGATGTGCGTTGGATTAGTGACTTAAGAAAATTAGAACACTTTTTAAATTATTTTACTTTGAAAACCGAAGTGAAAAGGCAAGTGCATCTATCGAACAAGTAATATAGTGGAGTATTTATAAGAGTCCAAAGTGTCAGTCACATAAGGAAAAATGGATAATTACTAGATTAATTGGAATACAATTATTCATGAAATTCAAAATAAATGATTAAAAAGGTAAAAATTACTAACTTATCCGAACTTGCTTCAAACTTTGAAATTTTAATTTTAAAAATAATTTCTAAATTACTAAAAATTATCAAATTATGGAAAATAGTGAAGCATGAGGTGATTAATGATTTAATCGAGCTTTTAGCTAGAAAATGAATTAGTCATACATGATCATCAAAGCATACAAAACATGTAATTTAAACAATATACTTTGATAGATTTGAAAATATGAGCTTAAATAATAAGTTTAGAAGTTATAAAACATCCACAACAAGCTTCTAGACATGTCCTGAACTCCTAAACGTGATCTGGACTTTAACACAGCTCTAAATCATCAAGAACTTGTAGAAAAATAAAAGAATATGTAAAGATGTAAGCTTAAGAACATGAACTTTGATCAATTTGAAAAATATATCAAATGAAGTAATAATATGAGTTAGAAAACTCCTATGATAGTTTAAAAACTTAGATATATATCTTAGCAATAAGCTCCAACAAGCAACAACTCAGAAAACAAACTAAAACTTGAATTACAAGTGTTTGAAGCTTAAAGACTTTAGGAAGAACTAAGAGAGAAGCTAAAGCATCCCTCACTAAACTCAGATGTGATTTTTATGAATAACATGCTTGTCTTTATGTTTTTTTTTGTCTTTTTGCAACTTTTTCAGACTCCCATTTAATAATAGCGGACAAGAGAATTAATTAACAATACATCTTAGCCGTAATATTTGAGATATGGTAGTAATATGTCTATCTAGTATCTAATACAATGAGTTGACTAGAAGTAATATGACACCCTCAGCTCATCGTATTAGTCTAAAATCACCATCCCTATGTGGAGATCTCCAAAAGCAGTACGAGAGTCTCTTCAAACCCACTTATTGGTATTGGAAAGAGATATTTTAGCTCTTTTCTTGCTCTAATCTTTATAATTACCAAATAATCTCTATTTCCTACAAATTAAATATTATATAACATAGATTGAATATTTTAACATTGAATTATGGGTTATAATTAAATAAAAATCCAATTAATTTGACCCCTAATAATTCCCGTACACATAAGCATTTGCTTGTCTTTTAAAAAATACATTATTAAAATTTCTCAAAATAGTATATAATTATAGGAAAATTAATCCAAGATCAACAACAAAATTATTAAAAATGTTTTCTTTATCCTTAGAAATAATGACTCATCGAAATGTTATATAATCAATTAATCATATCAAATTTCAAATTCATTTAAATCATTTCATTCTTTTTCAATTTTGAACTTGAATTACAAAGATCATTTCCATATGTAAAAGGCAAATACACTGAGTTTAATGCACCATCTTTTCGACACTTTTACGTCCTTTAGTTAAATTTAATAATAATTAAATTAAATATATAATTAATTAAATACGTAAGCTGTTATGTTGAGAAGTCATTTCAGTCTTTTTACTCGAAGGTGAACATTTTGTTATGAACAATTCTTGGTTACTCAACTGAGTCACATGAAATCAACTATTTATTAGTATCACTCATAACTTCAATCTTATACATATGTATATATAGATATTGCTCTCTTCTTTTTCTTTTTCTTTTTTCTTTTTATTTTTGTTTCTCTTTATGTTTCTTTGTTTTTGCTCTTTTTTTAATATATACATATATATAAGATTAGAAATTAGCTAAAGTGAATTATGTTTACTTTAATTAATTAAGTAATTAATGTTAATTTAAATTATTTTTTAGGTTTAATTCCGGCTCTTCTTCATTTTTTCTTCAAATGATAAAAGTGCCTTGAAGAAGCTACAAAATAACTCAAAAAGTTTCATTTTATATGTGGAATATCATTCTAATCATCAGGTATCCATTATCCAAATTATGAAATGAGTTAAAGGCATTTAGTCATTAATAGTCAAAATTAATCATATAACATTTGAAATTGTCAAAATTATTAAATTCAAAGAAAATATATACAATAATAAGTATTAAAATTGAAAAATTTTTCCATAAATTATCGACTATTATAAAAAAATCGATAGGATGATATGCTATAAGATAACCAAAAGCTCAAGTGTATACTATACATGCGAAGTATATAAAGTACATAGGCCCTCCCCCACACTTAAATGAAAAATTGACCTCACTATTTAAAATACCAACAATAAAGCATGAAAGTAAGAGGGTTAAAGGACAAGAATGAACCCATTTGGTCCAAATGAAGCAAGTATCCAATGGAGTCCATAGTGACGTATATTGGGTGAACTAAAATATCGTAAATATAAGATCATCAAGGTATATCAAAGGAGTAAAAAGCATCAAAATGTATAATTAAGATTTGATACAAGTCAAAATAACAACTTATACTATGAAAGGGAAACAAATTGAAAAGAACGAATAAAGCAAATGTCCTAAAAAAAATTGTGTGAACAACCAGAACAACTAAAAATCAAGGCTATCATCATTGCGAGCTCTCTGATGGTATCCATATGAAGTGCTATCCATATGAAGTGCTAGCTCATTAAAATGAGCATTTATTGTACCATGCAAATCAGAAATCCCAGAAGAAAGTTGAGACTCCATCCTCAATAGGATAGTTATAACATCCATCTATGGGATGTCCATAGGTGGTGGAGGTGCTATCGCAGGTGAAGATCGGTGACGTGGATGCACGCTCAGTGTGCCCTTCGAAGAAGACTCATCCATCTTCTCCTTAGAGGTTACTGGAGGTGCATCATGAACCGGTGACACCTCAGGTAGCTCGCCCTCCTCTATTATACGCCATACTCCTCCTACTGGAGTAAACTTCCACAGTTTTAATGTACCTACGTTGATATAAGTATAATTATTTTTTCCACTGATACCTCAGAATCAATGTTAACCCCTACTGCCTAAATGATCCTATTCAATAGACTTGGAAAGTAGAAGGTCTTTCTAGGTTTATGGATCTTCACCACCTCTCTCATGGAAGTGATGATAAACCCAGCCGATGATAAACCTAGCAAATGGTAACCCTAGAATAGCTCCTAACCCATGGAGCATCTTATAGAGAATATAAGCATCACTGAACCTATCTTTATTTAATCCACTCACCATTAGGACCACATTGGAACTTAGACTAGTAATAATAATACACTCCCTTACTTATAAAATTCCAATAGAATATGCACGATCATTTTTCTTAACTAAACTTAGGGTAACAGTAGTAGTAGCAAATGAAAAGTTAAGATATGAAGTAACGTAATCTCCATTAAATGAGTCTCATGTCCTAATATAAACAATCCCTTCATCCGACACATTAAAAAATTTAGTAAGAAAAGCTCAAGCAAAGTGAATAGGGGTACCTCTAACAAAAATTATGAATTTCTATTGTATCTATCTCATATTTCTCTTCATTATTCACAAAGAATTTACGAACCAAATTTGGATAAATAAGCCCCATAAAAGTGATAACTAGCTCCTAGCCAAGCAGAGGGAAAGCACTTGAGACATCAAATTACACCTTAAGGTCTGGATGAATGAAGCGCTTATAAATAAATTTGTTATTTTAGTAAGACGTAAGCTAATCTAAATTTTCTCTCGTTGTAAACCAAACCTAATCGAATGTTGGTGTCTTCCTAGATGATTGTCCGAAAGTAGTCCTAGGCATTATTTTGATAAAAAAATGTTTGATAGAGGAACCAAAATAAGTCCAATGAGACAAAGAAATCTAGAAAATTCTTTCGATGAATTTTTGAAGAATATTTAATTCATCCTAAAATTTCTAAAATCTTAATGTTGATGAAATGAAATAAACTTGGTATCAATTGAAAGCTTACGGAATTTGGAACATAATGATACCAAAATATAATGAAATAAAAGCCTAAAATTTAAAAAATTGAAAAATATACCTCCAATATGAACAGTAAAAAGAAATGAAATTTCTTGATATTTGGGGCGATTTATTTGAGATTTTGAGTGATTTGATGTTGTAAATTGATTGAGGATGAAATTTTCAGTCAAACAACACCAAGAACACTCAATTTGCCTAAAAAACAAGAAAGAAAGATGTATTTTTCAAAAAAGAGGCGTTGACAGATTAAAAGGAGAAGAAGAGAGGGTTTTCGTAATTTGAACTAGCACATAACATTCTAACATTGTGATTTTGAAGCAATAGGACGGGTTGGGGAGTAGTACGTTGATTTGAGCTTGTTGTATTTGAGCCTGTCGTATTGGTCCTAAATGGGAGTTAATAGATCAATATGGGGGTCAACATAGACCCATGTATTGGTTTTGTGACTCTTTTTCTCTTGATTTTAACCCTATTTTGCACCAAAATTCTTCCTAAACATTGCCCTAACAAAATTCAATGGATTATTCATCAATTTGGCTTATAATTGAAATTAAAATACTCAAAACTCAAATCAAACACTCCAGAAATTGGGGAAATACTAAGGAATTCACACCAAACTTAGATAAACACACTTAAAAGGGCTTTAAACATTAAAATTACATCCTACCACACAAAATAAAATAAATACACACATAATTAATTACCTAAAGAGGATAATTCCTAGTCAATGAGGATTAGAAAGTGAAAGAATCTCAGCATACTCCTCAACTTGACTAGGAACATACAATTTTGTTTTTTTTCCCATTTACCTTGAATGTTAAGTGACTATTGGTGATTTTAGTTGTTCTAAATGGATAACTTTCAGTCACTTCATATGGACCTATCCATCTGGATCTTTATTTACCTAGAAATAACATCAACATTGAGTTATAAACTAAATCCCTATCACCCATCTTAAGTTCTCTTTGAATGATATGCTTATCGTGCCATCTCTTAACTCTTTTCTTATATAATTTAGAGTTTTCATAAGCCTCGAGATGAAACTCATCCAAATCATTAAATTGCCAAAGCATTTATTTACCTACTTTCTTTGAGTCAAAATTCAGAAACCTGATGGCTCAATATGCACAATGTTCTAACTTAACAGGTAAATGAAAAACTTTTCGATATACCAATTTGTTAGGAGACATCCCAATTGGTGTTTTGAAAGCACTTTTATATGTCCACAGAGCATCATCCAACTTCCAAGACCAATCCTTTCTCGAAGAACTAACAATATTTTCTAAAATTCACTTAATTTCTCAAGTTGAAATTTCAACTTGACCACTAGTCTGAGGATGATAAGGTGCACCAATCTTATGGGTATCATCATACTTATTGAAAAGAGAATCAAAATTTTTTATTACAAAAATTTGTTCCCCTATCACTTATGATTGCTCTAGGTGTCCCAAACCTTGTGAAAATGTTCTTTAGAAACTGAACTACACCCTTTACATCATTAGTTGGAAGTGCTACTACTTTAACCCATTTGTTCATGTGATCCACTACTACTAAGATGTATTGGTTAGAGTATAACGTAGGGAAAGGTCTTATAAAGTCAATGCCACAAACATTAAAGATTTCAAAAATTAAAATATTGATAAATTAAGATGTTATACTTTTAATTATGACAATTAATGATCGATTGATTTTAAATTGCTTTATGTTTTGGATAATTAATACCTTATGATCATCATGATGTTCCACTTCTAGAATGAATATTTCTATGCAAATCATTGCATCTTTTAAACATTTTCATCATCCTGTATAAATTTAAATTCAAAATTATGAAAATAAAAATAAAATGAAAAATGAAAAATGGAAAGAAAAAGAAGAAGACAAGAAAAAAGCGCGTTTAAAAGTAAAAGTGAGAAAGTTTTCATTCACCCTGCTATCTTCAAACGAATTGGTCAAAGTTAAAGAGTGGTGTTAGTAGCCAATTGATGTGAGTTTGTTTACTTGAGTAATCGGGAAAGTTTATGACAAAATGTTCATCATCGCATAAAAAGATTAAATGACCTCTCAACCAAGTTAAGCTCACATTATTGTTTATATTTAGGTGCTTAATTGATTAAAGATGTGAATGTGTTTAAAATGGTGATACTCTTTGTTGTTTTATATTTAGAATTTAATTTTGTGACTTAGGGTGAATTTGAAGGAGTATGAAATGATTTAAATTCATTGGTGATTTGATTTGATTAATCAATTTTATAACCTCTTAGTTGGTCATATTGATTGAAGGATTAAGGAAATCTTTTCAATGGCATTGTTGATAAATTGGAACCATTTTTCCTACAATTATATGTTAATTTGAAATTGATGATTGATTTATTTTCTTGAGGACAAGTAATTGTTTGATTATAGAGGAATTGTTAGGGGTTTATTTTATAATGATTTTAATGATGTTTTAACATTAATTCACCCCTATGTTGATGCTTAATTATTTAATTTATCTTTTGAATGATTTAATTTGCATATTACATTCCAATTAAAATGAAAATAAAGTAAAATATAAAGATTGGAGTAAAAACAAGTTTAAAATGGCGACCCTAAGTAGACCTACATTTAACTTGCTAAATCTCGAGTTTAAGTCTTTTTCTAGGATCTAAACGATGGGGGTTAAATGACACTATTTAGGTCCATTTCAAGTGCCGTTTAGGTACCTGTTGCAATATTTCTAACTTGATCTCTTCCTCCCATTGCCTACAACTTGTGCAACTTGCTTCTAACTTGCTCCAAACATATATAAGGAGGTTTTGAAGTAAGAAACAAGAGATAAGAGGTAAAAAAAAAACAAGTTTTTTGAGCAGAATTTCAATTCATCGCTAATTCTAGGACTTCTTTCTTGTGTACTTCATTTTTTTGGTCTATTTTTCAGATTTAACCTTGTATTTGAGGATTATAATAGCTCAGACATATGAATCAAATTTGTAAACGTGTTTGTAGCCATTTGTGGTGCATTCTAATCTTGTTTTTATTTAGAAATTTACTCTGTGTTCTTATTTGTTCAAGAATATGATGAATATGATGAGTATCTTTTATTTAGTCATTCGAATGAGTGGCTGGTTTAATTTGTGGATAGGGAATGGCTAGTAAATGATCTAAATATGTTTGGAACATAATTCTAAGCATGATTGAAGGATGTATTTTGTTTAAATGAATAACTCAATGCTAGTCTAACTTGATTACTTAGAATAAAGATAAGAAATAACTTATGATCGAAAAAATGTACCTAATTTGTTCAAAAAATAGGAATACATTGTAGCATTTGAATGAATGCATGTTAGATAATGATAAGTTAAAAAATGAAAATAAAAATTTGATGAGTGAATAGGATGATTTGGTATAATTTAGGATTGTGGTATGATGAGCATGAATTGATGCATGAAAAAGAGGCATAGAAGAAGAAGATCAATGATTTTAAAGAGTCTTTATTAAAATTCACTCAAGGGAGTGAAAAATTGGCCAACATGCTAAGGGTTAAAAAGAGTTTAAGTGATAGGCATTACTTAGGATTCACTTAAGAGAGTGCTTCTAATGCTATAAAAATCAATTTTGTGAAGGGAGAAAAATCTTGAAGATGAAAATGTGCCTCAGCCCTCACATAAAATTGTCGTATCAATATATCGACCCAAAGAAAAGGAAAATTTCATATGTTCAAGTATAGACATAAGCCTAGATCTAGAGCGTAATCTCGTTCAGGTAGAAATAGGCATGACTTTTATAAGAATGAATAATCCTCTTATAATGTTCTTAGGCATCATGAAAACTAATATGATCCAATATAATTTTGTGCCTCCCATGCACATATACAATAATTAAGAACATTTTATTCTCATTCTAGGCCTCACTTTTATCAAAATAGGATATTTAGTGATAAAGGACCTAAAATACACATAGGAATAATCTTATGTCTTTTAGACATAATGACATGATTCATGGTAGCATTAAAGGTTAGATAAAGGAATAAATTGGTATTATTAATGATTTGATAAATTGAATGAATTGATTGTGTTGAGTTTATATAATTGTGTAAAATGTGATTAAAGTATTGCTTTGTTTATGTTAAATTAGGTTAAGAATTGGATTGGGCTAAGTTTGTGTAGAAAGTGTGCTGATCCAAAAGAGGTCAGTTGACCAAATGAATAGATCAATTGACTGAACGAAGATATTGAAGAGATTGGTCAACCGAAGGTATATCGGTCGACCAAATACCAGTGATGAAGGGAGCATCGACCGACCAAAGGTAGATCAACCGAACCTTAAGACCGTTCGACAAAATGAACAATTTCCGAAGATTGGTTTACCGAATGATACCTATCGGTTGACCGAACATGAAGATTATACAACGGTAACTCTGCAATGAGCAGATTTCCAATGGGTATGTTATTCAATGAGAAAAATGTTGGAGCAATGGCTAATTGAGCTTGTGAAGAGTATAAATAGGTGTGTTGAGTATTTTTTAAGTTTGAAAGAAGTATAGAAATTGTTTATACATTATTGTTGAGTATTCCTGAGTGTATATGAACTATTGGTACAGTTGTAGTTGTACTTTTATAAGGGCTATTTTTAGGTCATAAAAAGAGTATTTTAGGGTTATTTTTGAGCATTGGAAAAGAAGAGTGATAGGTTATTTCTTAGCCTTAAAAAAGAGGGTTGTGAGGATATTCCTTAGCCTTAGAAAAAGGAGTGAAAGGTTATTCTTGAGCATGTAAAAAGGATTGTATTGTTCATTGTTTTTGATTGCAATAAGAATAAAATCTCAACAGTGGTCGTGAGGACTGGATGTAGGGCAAGTGGATTGCACCGAACTAGAAAAAATCTGTTGTGTTTTTTCTTCCCTTTCTTTTTTATTTTTATGCATTTAATTTATTGTTGTTAATTAATTTGTATAATTAAATTATTGCTTAACTTCTACGTTTAATTGAAATTGGTAAAAAGACTTAGGTTGATAATATTGAAAAGAATTTTTAGGAACCTAATTCACCCCCCTCTTAGGTGCCACATAGGGCCAACACATTTTTTAGCATATGATGTGAAATATGTAATTTTAACAAAAAATATGTGTTTCTAAAACATATCATGCATAATACGAGTAATTTTATACTTTTGTTGCATAATATGAGCAATATAGGTAAATATGTATTTTTGATGCAAAATATGCAAAATATGTGTTTTTTTCCATGTATTTTCTGTTTTTAGATCCCTTTCAAGTATTATTGTCCCACAATATTTTAATGTATACATTTACAGGAGTGTAACTTGCTATAATGTATGAATTTATATGGAGAGAGGTTTATGATAGGGCTTAATTTATACATGTTTTTAGTTGATTTTGATCCCTTAAGGTTTAAGTTTGAGGCCATTTCATGTGATTCTTGAGTTTAGACGTTTTAATTATTAAATTTGATATTATTTATATGAGATTGTATAAAAATGCTTGTTTTATAAGCCTTGGATGTTAGTTATGAATATGGAAAATCTTGCATGATTCATTGGATTGAAGAGTCAAAGGAAGGAGGAACAATAGTAAGAATCATGGCCTAGGTGACAGCCATGACTTTGTTAGAGAAATATTAATATTTTCTACAATAAAATCATGACCATAGTTGTGGCTATAAGCCAAGTCTGATTTTTGATAGTTGCACATATTTAAGGTGTCTTTTAGGGTTTTTCATGAGTTTTTGACACTAGCAAGTGTCCAACCTCACCCAAAGTGGAGAAACTCACTACAAAGATATTTTGACATAAGATTGAAGCCATTCTTCAAGGATTAAAAGGATTTCTAGCAATAGTCAAAGATTCAATGGAAAAACTATATGAGAATGTGTTCTTCAGCATCTTATTCTACGTTAATTATTGTAGTATTTATTTTTAGTTCAATGAACTAATTTTTCTTTAAGATTTAGATGGTATGAACCTTATAAAATATATGATTTAATTATTTTCCTTTGATTTAATGTAAAACCCAGATTTATTTTGGGTTTTTCTTTGATATAATGTAAAACCCATATTTATTTTGGTTGTACTCATGTATATTATGGTATTTAGCTTGAATTTTATTAGTATTTTCAATTCATTATTACATTTCATATATTTAGATTGAGAAATTAATTATATGAAGATAACAATTCATAGATAAAAGGGCTTGCATATGGTTATAGAGGTAGGTTTACATAAGTTTTTCGAGTTAGATTTAAAACTAACCACCACAAAATTTACTATACTAATTAATGTTTCTTCTTAGAGTTTAATTCAAAAGAGATTTTAATTAAGTTACTAATGAATAGAAATTATATTTCTTGAGAAATAGTGTAATTTAGTTTAGGTATTTTATTGGTTTAAGTAAATTGGGTTAAACATTAAATCGATATAAATCTTAAATGTGATAAGTTCTAAGGGGGATTCTTTATCTAATATCAGTCTTATTGATTGATATTTCTTTGTGTAAATTGCTTTAGTTTGTCATCTTTATTTATTAAGTTAATTTAAGTTAATTAATAACTAATCAACCAATTAATTTTCTTATGAGATTAAACATTGGAAAAACTATTAGTTGTAATTTTAATCCTCGTGGTAGCAATTCTTGGATTCACCTTAAGCTATACTACAAAATGATAAGTGAACTAACTTAGTTAGTCTTAGCATCACTTAGTTAATAATCCACACACATTTAAAATTTGACCATAAAATTTTTAGCCCCAGTACTAGGGATTATAATATCAAGAAAACCTTGTTTTTGTTATATTAATAATTTTTATTCATTTTTGTTTTTCCATCTAATTTTTTAGAACTTCTTTCTTTATCTTGGATTTGAAACTTTCAATCCCAAGAAGCCAAGACATGACAAGGGCACCAATGTCAAGATTTCCAGTGGTATAAAAATGACAGAGTATCAAACTATGATTAAAGAGATGGTTGGACGAGCCACAAATATCAGTGGGATGATAACTACAACTACAGTTAGATAGAACACCTAGATTAGAGGCTTAATAAGACCTATTTTAAGTTTTCTTCTCTAGTTTATCATCAACATTGATATGAAAAAGAGTCAAGATTGTCATTATTCTAGGTATTCAGTGAATTCATATATGGAAGCAAGGTTAGTTAAGAGAAATTAGAAGCTTCTTGCCATAACTTGGAAATCCGAATGGGGAACTTAGTTAAATTAGTTATAGAATATGAGTAGGTTAAACCACTTAACATTGCAGAAGAGGAACGAAAAGAGTAAGAATCTGTAAATTTAATTAGGAGTAAAGAGGAGCTAAAAATTAAGTTCAATAGGAATAGTGAGAAAACTGTTGAGGATAAAGAAATTAGAGAAGATAAGGAAGCATATGAGCATGTTGATTTTATTAGCATTATAATATTTAAGTATCAGAAAGGGGTTGTTTATCCAGACTTTTTTCCATGGAATTTCATAAAGGTAAAAATGGTGAAGAACGTAATCTAGTAGTAGGTATAGTGAGAAATAAGGTGGTGGCATGTCATCATAAAAATAAAGAAAGAGTTTTAGTCTACAAACCTATGAGGAGGTTTAAGATTATCTAATATTAAGGTCCAATTAAAAGACTTTAAAAAGTAGTTATTAGGAGGCAACTTAACCAGTAAGGCTTATAGTAGTTTAGGATTTTATTTTAAGTTATTTTTAATTTATTATTTGTGTGCTTTCACTCTTTTTGGTGTTTAGATATTCTTTCTTTTAGTTAGCTTGGATGGTTTAAAGAGTAATTAATGTGAAATTCATAGGAGTTCTCTATTTCATTCCTTTCCTTGTTATGTGCATTTATGTTATTCGAACATCAAGGATGATATTTAGTTTTAAGTGTGGGGAAGGGAATAGAATATTTGTTAGCACACACTTGAATTATTGTGAATTTAAGAGTACTTATTTTGAATATGTTACTTAGAATAATTTTGATGGTTAGTTACTTGTTAATTGACATATTTTAATGCTATTGATGTAGGTGACATAGATGGTATTAAATAATTCTTGATTGACTTTATCTTTTATTTTTATTTTTGTATGAATTGCATGTGTGTAATGACCCTTGTACATAATCTTAGGTTTTTAAGAAAATTCTATATAGGCTTTTATGCAAATTTAGAATAGCGTGTTTAATTAAATAAATTAGGTTGTTAAAATTTTAAAAAATATAAACAAAAATTATGTTTAAATAAGTGAACATATATATTTCACTATGGTAACTTCATATTAAAAAAATGTTGAATTTAAAGAGTGGTGAGAAAGTAACCTAGTTGAGTAATCGGAGGTATTCATGACAAGGTATTTACTTTTGCATAAAAAGGTTAGGTGACCTCTCAAAACAAGCTTCTTATGCTCCTAAAACGATTGATTTAGGAAAGATGGGGCATAAATGCACTTTCCAAAACACCTTTGACCAAATATGTTTATGTATTTATATAGAACTAATTGGATGCTTAATTTTGTATATTAATGGTTACTATAACTAATCATATGATTATGTATGAGTTGAGTCATGTCATAGTTATGATTTAGTTAAGAAATATCAACTATGTTTAAGTGTCTTAGTTCATGTTTTAGTACCTATTTGATTTTCAGCTGCCTTTAGAATCATTTTAAGCGAGTATCTAAGTAGTTGCTTGAGAGCAAACAACATTTCAAGTGTGAGGGCATTTCATATTAGCTTAATTTATAAATATTATTAGAACATTGTATTCTCATAAGGCTTAGGCTTGAGGCTATTTCATTTAATTCTTAAGTTTAAATGTTTTAATTATTGAATTTGATATTTCTTACATGAGATTGTACAAAAATGGTTGTTTTTGTAGGCCTTGGATATTGATGATCATTGTGGAAAAGGTTACAGGATTCGCTGGATTGAAAAGAAAAAGGAAGGAGGAAAATAATGATAATTATAGGCTAGATCACAATCATGACCTAGGTCATGGTTTTGCTAAAGAAACATCAATTTTTACTATAATCCAGTGTGAAATATGGCTAGAGTCTCAGACGTAAACTCTACACATGTTTAAATGTGTTTTAGGTTTTTTTATGGGTTTTTGACACTAAAAAGTGTCCAGTTGACACATAAAGGGGAAAAACTCACTATAAGACATAAGATTGGTGGCATTCAAGAGGATTATTCAAGATTAAATGGGAGATTCTAGGATTAAAAGGATTTTTAGCAATAGTTGATTAAAGATTGAAGGGAAAAACTATAAGAGAATTAACTCTTTATGATCTTATTCTTCTTTGATTGTTATATTTATTTTTAGATATTTGAACTGATTTTTCTTTAAGATCTAAATGGTATAAATCCTAGAAACTATTTTTTAAATATTTTTTATCTGATTTAATGTAAAACCAAGATTTTTTTAGGTTTATTCATGAATACTATTGTACTTAGATTGAAGATTTTGCTAACAATTTCAATTCATTATTAGACTTGATATATTTAGATTGAGAAATCAATATTATGAAGAGATCAGTTTTAAATAAAAAGGATTACATGGTGGATCCAAACTTAAGCAGCATAAAATCCACTGATTAAATTAATGTATGTTCTTGGGGTTTTAATTCAAAAGAGATTCTAATTCATCAACTAAGGGATAGAAATTTTATTACTTGAACAAGAGTATAATTCAATTTAAGAACTTTATCATTGTAAACAAATTTGGTTGAATATTAAATTGTGATAAAACTTGAACATCTTAGGTTCTAGAGGGTATTCTTTATCTAGATTTGAATCTTACTAATTTGTATTTCTTTATGTAAATTGTTTTGGTTTGTTACCATTGTTATTTAGTTAATTTTAGTTTAATTAATAATTAATAAATAAATAAATTGTTTTATTATATTTGATAATAGAAAGACAAATAAAGTTAGTAGTTTTAATCCTCGTGGGAAAGATACTAGGATTCACCTTAAGCTATAATACACTTGCCTAATTGGTCTTAGTATTGTTTAGATAGCAATCCATACACATTTAAAATTGGTCATATATTTACATGAGTTTAGCATGGGAGATTGGTAGTTTTGGAAGGATTTTACATGATTAAAAGAGATATGGGAATTGATTGATGAAAGAATTTTCAAAATCATGATTAGGTTTTATTTATGATAAACTTGTGATTTCTCTCCTATCAAGTAGTATTATAAGAACTATTTAATAATAAGTGTTTGGACTAACAATTAGTATCAAGTTTAATTTTGGCATTAAATTAATTAAAATTTGGAATTTTTACAATAATTTTTTTTAACAATTGACTTTAACTCTTTTATAATAGTTGGTATCTTTTTGAAGGAGAGTGATAGGAGTAATATGTAAAAAGGGTTTGAGTGATAGAATTTGGGCACTTCATAGTGGTTTGAGTTATATGTTTTGCCTTACATTTGGTTTGCATATGTTTTCCTTAACATCATATGTTTTGTCATCATCAAAAAAAGGGAGATTGTTAAATCAATGGATGTTCCAATCATTAGTTTTGATGATCACAAAACATCTTTGTTAGCATTATATTTATAGTTTAGGTGACATTTAAAAGATAGGAAAATGATAAATTTGCAAGAACATGTGTTAAAGTCCAAGGAACATATTCATAAAGGAACTATTGAAATGAAGCGAGCATTGAAGTGAGATAAAAAAGGGTGTAAGGTTAAGATAACAAGAAGAAGATGGAATAGTTTTAGGTTTGTATTTTTAATATGAAATTCTTGACTTGATTTTATCAATGCTTGAAGGGCTCAAGAATTTGCACGAACATTTGGATATATGTTTTTGGTTAAGAGTTTTAAAGTTTTTTTATTGGATTTGCATACTAGGTTTACTTTAGAGTTTGCATATTGGTATAAAGTTTTACAAATAAGAGAAAATTAGGTATCAAGAGGAATTTTAGTAATTTATTTTTAAATAAATTCTCACAACATGTCAAAAGTATTTTTTTGGGAAGAAATTGAAGTTTGGTGAAGTTTGATTGAATGCATATGTGTATGTTTGAATTTGTTTTCATTCAAGTTTGATAGGAATCTTGGTTTTGAGAAGTTTAGGAAAAGATCGAAATGTTTTGATTTTTTTTTTGAGTTTGTTTGAAGTTGTTTGAGTTTGTTTGAATTTGTTTGAGTATGATGAAGTAGTCTTTTTATGTGAAAATTGGTTTTAAGAATGTTTGAGAAAATTTGGGATGTTTTAAAAGTGATATAAATTTGTTTGGAATGAAAACTTTCACCAAGAGTTTAATTAAAATGTTTTGATGTTTAAAACAACTTTTAAGAAGTTTTAAAACTTGTGTGAATTAGTTTTAAAGTGAAAATAATAGTTTTAAATTATTTAAGAAAATTTGGATCATTTTTGAAAGAGGTTGGAAGTTGTTTAAAATAAAAATTTTCCATAACTAAGGTAAATTTTTTACTTGAGTTAATTGAAACATCTTGGCAATTGAAATAGCTTTAGAAATATTTTCAAAAATTATATAAAATGTTTTTTTTGTAAAAGAGAATTTTTTAAAATTTTAATGAGTGAGTTGAGAGTTTTTTAAAGTGAAAGTTTTGAAAATGAGCTAAACATGTAGTGAACTAAGACACAATTTGTTTTCGAGCTTAATTATGATGTATTGGTATTTGAAATCATTTTTAGGAATATTTCGAGATCGTTTGAATTTATTTTGGAATTGAAGTTTTTATTTTGAGTTGAATGTGGATAGATTATGTAGTTAGTACTTGCTAGAAACTAATTTTTTAGGTGATCGGTCGACTAGCACTTACTGTTTTGTTGATTAGAGCTTGGATTTAAAGACCATTGATTGGCTAATGTATAAGGGTCATCACCCACTAGTCAATTGACTGACTTAATATCATTAGTTGACGAAACATCAAATAGAATAGGTAATGGATAGTTGTTTGACATATTTTTTTAATTGTGTGTACTGTCTCTTTTATGTTTCTAACAACTATTTGAGCATGGGATGCTTATAAATAAATGGTGTAATTACTTTAAAACAATAGTTATGGATGTTTGACGAATAAATTAACATTTAATGATTTTTTGGATTGTTTATGGTTGGTTTATGATTTTGAGAGAAAGAGTTGTGCTTGAGTTTGCATTTGCTGCATTTTTAAACCCTTTAAGTATTATTTTGATCTAGTAATTATCTGGGTACTTGAGTGGAGATTAATAATTTGATTTTTTTTGGGCTTGGTTATTGAAATTAAAGTTGTTAATTTTAAGTTTGAGAAAGGGTCATTTTACACCCATCTAGAGAAGACTGTTTTAGGTTCCTCTTCAACCTTGAAAAAAGATTTGTTGAGTTATTCTTCATCCTTTTTGTTAGATTATTTTATAATTAGTGGCCCATAAGACTTATTAGGCTAATTATAATTAAAGGTGCCTAGTATGACGATTACTAGGCCTTAAAGAAAAATTTAAATTAATGGGTCTAAGTGGCCTTTCCCTCTCCCTTTGAGCAATGTAGAAACAACAATTTCTATTAAGAGAAGCTATAGAAAAAGTTTCTTAACCATCAGAGAAACTAAGGAAAGAACAATGGCAGAGAGGGAAGAAAGCAATTCAAATTCATAACTGGAATTAACATGGATCAAGGTCTTTCCATGAGGTGTGATTAAGTAGTATTAGAGCATGGTTACAACATTAGTTCCTTTTTTCATATATATTTTTTGTGAAAATTATGGTTCTGGTTATGATTTTGAGAAATACAAGTTCTTTAGACGTTAGTAAGAATATGTTGTTTTATTTTGTGTTTTTTTTGTCAGCATGTTTCTTTAAACAAAATTTCAACTAATTTTTAATTCACATTTTGGACCTCAGAGCTTCTCGCATACATCAGGCTACCGATTATACTAAAGTATAGAATATTCTTCATAACTTCCTTTTAAACTTCATTCTTTACACATTGTACCAAAGATAATTTTTCTCTATCGAAGATTAATTCTACATAAGGTTTAAAATTTTTCATGTTAAATCTTTACGACAAAAGCTCTATGTATGCCTCTTATGAGAAACCCAATAAGTTTTAGGATATATCTTGATGAATTTGAATACCTAGGACAAAAGATGCTTTACTAAGATCCTTCATATCAAAATGTTTAGATAAAAGTTACTTAACAGCATGCAATATACCTAAATCACTTTATGTAAGTAAGGCCTCATCTACATATAAAAATAGAAAAATCATGTTACCTCCTTTAATCTTGTAATGTTGGCATCTTTCAACTTTATTTTCTAGGAAATCAAATATGGAAACCATTCTATCAAATTTTACATACTATTGACGAGAAGCTTGCTTTAATCCATATATGACTTCCTTAATTTACATATTTGATGACCCATGCCATCCTATTAAAACCCTTTAGGTTGTACTATAGAGACTTCTTTATAAAGGTCTCCATTCAGGAAAGTAGTTTTAAGATCCGTAGGTCTCCATTCAGGAAAGTATTCTTAACATCCATTGGATGTATCTCTAAATCATAATAAGCTACTAATACTATAATCACTCCAAATGTATCCTTAAAGGACACAAGACAAAAAGTAACACTAAATTTAATTCCCTCTCTTTGAGAGAAATTTTTGACCACTAATCTGGCCTTAAACTGCTCAACCTTACCCTAAGAGTCCTTCTTAGTCTTATAAATTCATTTACAGCCAACAAGTTTACAACCTTGAGGTAAGTCATCAAGTTCTTACACTAGATTATGCTTTAAATAATGCATCTCTTCCTTTACTGCATCCCACCATAAATCCATATGGGAATAAAAAAAATTTGTAAAAGTTACTGGTTCAACCATATGACCTATGTCATGGTCACTCTCTCCCAAGTAAACTATATAGTCAAATGAAATGTTTTATCTACTCACTTTACTAGATCTACTTAATACAGCATAATTAATTAGATCTTGTGCTTCAGGAACCTCATCATGTGTTTGTATTGATTCCTGATTCTATTCGAGATAAACATCAAGACTAGGATCCATTGATCCTAACTTGATGGGTTTTAGATATATAATTGTATTCGTTTGAATACTACCTCCATCTAAAATACTAAGATGAGAAATTTTATCAAGTATATATAGTTTCTGATTTTACAATTTTGAGTCCCCCCTCTCTACAGTAAAATTTATAGCCTTTATAGTGGTTTGGATATCTAATGAAACAAGAACAAGTAAATCCATGATGCAATTTATTTTCAATAGGATATAATCGTAACTTAGCTTGACAACCCCAAACACAGAAATGAGTGAGGAAAGGTCTCCATCCCTTCTGCAACTCAAGAGGGATTTTAGGAGCCAATTTACTAGGGACCATGTTTAAGATGTATAAGGCTACTTTTATAGCTTCATCTCAAAGGTATTATAGAAGGTTAGTCATACTAGTCATACTTTGCATACTCTTCATCATATCCATTAAGGTGCAATTTTACCATTTAGCTATATCATTTTCTTAAGACTACCTAATATAGTAAACTTAATATAGTAAACTGAGTTACTATTCCATTGTTTTCTAAATATCTAGTAAACTGGCCCTTTTTTTTGTCTTGAAATGCCATGCTTTCCATAATAATCTCATCCACAGTTAGATATAATAATCTTGATTGATTTTCCCACTTATTTATTGGTTTCAGTCTTAAATATTTTGAACTTCTTAAGTACCTTATACTTTTCTTTAATCAAGAATACTTAATCATATTGAGAAAAAACATCAATAAAATTCATAAAATACTTAGATTTACAAATTATGTTCTAGTAAAGGTCAAAAATTTCCATGTGAATATTCATCTATAAAAAAATTAGCTGTTAAAAAAGTACAATGCAAAATGAAATAAAAAATCAAAAAGAAAAGAAAATTATATTTATAAGCTCAAAAATATATATATATTAATCCAAAAAAATAAGTTATAATGCTTACTTAGATTCATAAATTGTGTGTGAGTAAGGGTAAAAAAATGTCCATATGAATAATTTTTAATAAATTAGAACTGCGCCTGAAATTTTAATTCTTTATCTTAATCATTTTACCTCTACAACAATCAATATATGCCTTCAAATTCGTAAAATCAAGAGTTGAAAGAATGTTATCTTTTATCAATCTTTCAACTTTTTCTTTAGAGATGTGACTTAATCTTTTATTCCACAATATATAAGATTTATCGTTTATGAGAGGCTTTTTAGAAAAAACTTTTTCAGCAACATAAGAAATAACGTAAAAATCATTTGGAGTCAAACATATCTTATATAAACCATATGACAAGAAAGTAGTACCAATATATTTTGTATCAAATGAAAATTTAACACAATAGTTATTAATCACAAAGATATAGTCTTCCTTTTTCCAAAAATTATTAAAAAATCAAATTCTATGCAAATGACAGTATATAAAATGTGTTTTATATAACAAGTTTGAAATTAGAATCTAAATTTAAACATATAACTTTAACAAACTCTACTTCTACTTCTTCATTATTGTCAATCATTAGTTTTAACTCATCTTTATTTGGCCTCCTCCTTGTTATAAACCCTTACATTATAGAAGCAACATGAGTAGAACCTTTACTATATAGTCACTAAGAACCAAAATTGGCTATAACAATATTAGATTCATGAATGATAAAGGCAAATGAGTTACTTGACTGATCATACTTTTCTATCAAGATCTTATACTTTAGATAGTCCTGTTTCCTATACCCTTTTTTATAGAAAAAGAATTTGAACATTTTCACAATTTTATGAGCCTTTACTCTACTAGTATGATAACGTTACTTTACCCTTTTCTTTAGTTGTGCGAAGAGCTATGTTGGCATTCAGCTTATCTTCCTCAATTACATAATGAGAAATCAGAGTATTAACCCTATAAGCTTCATGATAAATGATAAAGGCTGTCAATAAAATACCAAACTCTAGAAGAAGGATGCTGATTGCTAAGTGCACTATTAACCCATCGGTGATTGGAAATTCCATCTTTAAAAGTTTCTTCTGTATGTTCACTATATTAATAACATATTGCCTCACTCCTCCATCCCTGTGTATCTTATAAAGAAGAGTTTCTTTATTTAAGCATAGATTTCTGCATTGGAAGAGACTTGGTACGTTTCTACTATATACCAAAAAGTTCTTTTGCTATAGTCATAGCAAGAAGTCCTTTAGAAGCATTTGTAGGAACAAAAAACTTAATCATTAAATAGGCTAACATATTTATTTATTCTTAAGCCTCAAGAATTGTATTATTGGAATTAGTGCTAGAAGGTGTGATAGGAGATGGCCTTTTAGTAGTTAAGGTTAAGAAAATTTACCTTTAGGTTTAAAGACATTGGCCTTACCCTTTTCTTTAGTAGCAAGAAGAGTTATGTTGGCATTCAACTTATCTTCCTTAATCACACAATAAGAAATCAAAGTATTAACCATCCAAGCTTTATGATAAGTGATAAAGGTTGTCAATAAAATACCAAATTCTAGAGGAAGGGCGCTGAGTTCTAAGTGCACTATTAACCCATCGGTGATTGGAAATTCCATCTCTTAAAGTTTCTTTTGTTTGTTTGCTATGTTAATAATATATTGCCTCACTCCTACCATCCCTCTGTATCTTATAAAGAACAGTTTCTTTACTTAGGCATAGATTTCTACATTGGAAGAGACTTGGTACGTTATTTCTATATTACCAAGAAGTTCTTTGGCTACAGTCGTAGCAAGAAGTCCTGTAAAAGCATTTCTTGGAATGAACCTCTTAATCACTAAATAGGCTAACCTATTTATTTATTTATTCTAAAGTCATAAAAATTACTATATTGGAATTAGTGCTAGAAGGTGTGATAGGAGATGGCCTTTCAATAGTTAAGGTTGAAATGAGGCCAACCACTTTTAAAGTAAATTCTACATCTTCCTTCCATTTATTAAAGTTAGAACCAGTCAAATTTTAATCTTAACCCTACAATTGTTCATTGGAAAGGTGATTAAAAAACCAATAATGTATTATTAGAATGTAGAATAATAGTTATACAAAAAGTTATAAAAGGTATATCAACCAAGCATCCTATCTATACATCATGAAACACCTGTGGGTTGAATTCATAACATATAAATGAGACCTCCATATAAAAGTCATCAGAGTATATACCATTAACTCTTGTGATTCTATCATCTATGAGTATATAGATCACTTAAGCAATGAATTTCCTCTACCAAATACCTTTATACACATTTCAAGTTTCATACAAGGTCAACACTTATAGGCAGAATAATCTAATACAAAATAAAAGACATCCCCTGACATGCAAGTAAACATAGTTTTAAAAGGTCACTATGATGACTAAAATCTCATTAGCATTCAAACCACTTCGTGAAGTATAAGAGATACACATGAATGTTATCCTCACGTCCAAAATATATGGGCATATGTAATATTTCACCATCATATATTGCTAGTAACCATATCTAACTAAATAATGTCATAAAATAGTGCTAAATCAATTATTAATGTACTTATATTGAAAATTTTTAACAATAAAAATATTTTAAAAAATAATTGATCATGCAATAAAAAAATGAACCATATGAGACAATATAGTCATTTTTATCTCCTTTATTTCTAGTCAATTAACATGAAAATCATTTTAAATGGCTCTTATAAATTTATTTAAACATTTTTTAAGTTAAACCTCTATTATTATTGATGCAAAACTCAAAAAAATTAAAGACTTGAGTTTATATACCTACGGGATCCTAAAAATGATCCAAAATAACTTAAGTGACTATTCTGTAAAATTTAAAAATTTTGAATTTTTTTTGTCCTGTAATGGATGCAACATCAATAGTCAGTCAATGTCCACATCAGTGCCCATCAATATCCAATCAGTATAAATAGATGATTTAGCAACACAATCAATGGATGACAATAGGGTGATGTCACAATGGTATTAACATAAGGGAAGGGATTGTGTGGTCCTATATGCATGTCGTTAACTACACTTGGTCAACAGACCCTCGACGATTGTGGCACATACGCCCAATGTGCCTCCAAGGGCAAAGCTAAATTAGGCACGTGTATCACATGCACCAAATGCGCCTCACCTACACATGTTCGACAGCTTCCCCAATCAAACTGTGTCTCGTGTCACTTTATCAGCTCCACCCAACTCCTGTCTCACTTGCCACATGTGCGTTTCATCTGCTTGACATCCTTCTTCTCTAGCTCTCCTCCAACACATTTTTCAGACTTTTTTCTTCCATTTTTTGCATATAAAAGCCATTTTTATACTTAATAACTCATAAATTACTTACTTCCACCCCTTATGGTTATTTTCTTAATGATTTAAAAAAACCGTAGATCCATAGATGGAAAAATAGGGTTTTTTTTTAATTTCTAGATGAACATACAACATCTCTAAACATAAAATCATATAAATATTGTTGTTTCTAATATCAAATTATAGAACTTTATTTTCAAATAACACCAACAAACCTAAGATCATCCATATAAACATGTGAAAGTTTAGAGAAGCATACCTGATTTGCTATCAATGATTTATGACTTGATGAAATCCATACCAACGCCTTCAATAGATTAGTAAAAATAACACCAAGAACAAAAGAGGGAGAAGAAGAATAATAGAGAGAGAGAGAGGCGATAGAAACTTTATAAAGAATGTGCAAAAACTTTTTTTTTTCTAATGCTTGAGCTCTATGATGGTTTCAAGTAACTTAGCATCCAACTCTATATATAATAAGAGGAGGATATCTAACACTTAAACTTATAAATAATATTTTAGGAGATAGTTCCATCACATATCTAATAAACTACTTGATCTACACTAATAAAATAATATTTTCATATAAAACCACATAATTATCTTTAATTCAAATTAATAGTAAATTTAACTTAGTTCAATTAATATTTATCCAGTTTTAATGGTTAAAAAATTTCTGTCAAGACTTACATTTAATTGTTCAAAGAGATTTATTTTTAATTCCAACCCACCAACGCATTATTTCCAATGTTTGTTTTTGTCGTGAAAGACATTTTCTCTACCATCAAGGGAGATAATTTAATACGTCTTGCAGTTTATTATGGTGACGGGTGAGAAGTGCTTGCTTACTAAGGTTTTAGATTGGGGTTTATGGTGAAAATTAAATCACACAAGGATGTAGTTTGATAATTATCACGACTATTGTTAAAGGCAATATATATAGTAGCATTATGCTATATTAAGGCAAATTGCAGAGTCAAAACCATCACTGTGTCAGCATAACAGAACCAATTATTTATCCATAGTCTACAAATTATAAAATAATATATATATTATTAAAATAAAAATATAATATATTAGTATATAGCTTGCAAGTTTGCAGGTTGGGTAATTTTTTCCTTATTTAAAATCTTACTTCCTGCTGCACGGACGTTAGTTGGCTGCTAAAGTGACAAGAGATGCAGAAACTACCTGGAAAAAAGGATAGTCAGAGGCTTGACTCCTCTTTCACGTGAAAAAACAAACTTGTCCTGAACCCCATCAACAGCAGAAACAAGTTTCAACTAAACAAAGTCTTCACATATGGCAACATAAGTCAGAAACGAAAAAGGAACACTACCAAGAATTTGTGGCAGATGGGTCCGGTTGAATTGGGGGACACCATCAGGTATCTTCCTGGAAATAATGATCCAAATAGAAGAAACAAGGCCAGGAGGGCCTGAGCGTACGGCTTTAGAGGGGTCAAGCACTAGACGACTTGTGAGACTACAGTGAGTTAAAAGGGGAACAATTCTAGAATTGAAAGATGAAAACATGAGTTTTGAATTCCATTCTCTAATCCATTACATCATATTTCATTATATTGCTCATATTAATTATGACCCATTCTTATTGCTCCTCCACATCTTATGTTCTAAACTTTGAGGTCGAAACGGTGAAGTGAAATTTAAGAGAAATTATTTCTTGTGGCATAATAGTTCAGCCTAATAAGTATAAACGTGTTTTCACATAATAATTTTATTTTTCTAGTAAAAAACAATCCCTTTGTTAATATCTTTTCTTCAGAAAGAGTATGAATCGTTTCATTTCATGAAATCTAATAATAGTTGTACAAATTAGATTTGGAATTTGAAACCTAACTTGCATCTAGAAAAGAAAGAGTGTGAATCAGAAATGTCGCACGGTGTCAAAAGAGTAATAAACAATAACATCATTTTAAGACTATCTAGTAGCAAAAGGAACAAGAAAGGAGAAAAGCCGGAATGAAATATATTCTAAAACTGCAAATTTAACACATCAAGATTCCTCTCGCTTATGAGGCAATGTCTGCCTTATCCAACCTATGCAATGGCTTAACTACAATCTTCATCAATGAACACTGAAAAGTTGGCTACATTTACATAATTCTACATACCGAACGAAAAGTCTCAGATCTGTAAGATGATTGCAGTTACAAAATGTAGTCACATTACTCCATGACAGCCAGCTGAATCAAGAAGTACTGCTTTGATCTGCTCTGGTAAAACATCATGTCCTTCCTTGCATTGCTGATAAAGAAGAAAAGAGAATCACGCCAATTGATAACAATATTATCAAAATGAAAAACATGTAAAACTCTTCAAAGCTAAAAGAGAAGGATGGCCTCAGTGAAGGTTACAGACTGATCATAAGAAATGATGATACAAAATTGCCAATTTTTTGCTGAAGTTACAATATGACAATAGTAGAGCCGGGTAGCTTTTTAGTATGAAAACCAAAACCATTGACCTCATTAGGAATTACCTAGAATACAAAATACCTTAAATTATTATCATCAGTCCATGGTCAACACAAGAAGTAGTATATAGAAAGATGATTGCTATAAGTGCCGTCAAAATCATGAATGTCACCACGAGCCTCGTAACACAATAATACTTATTCTCCCTCCCCAACATTGGTAGAACTTGATTTAAGACCCTCACAAACCAAAAAATAAGAAAAAGTAAATAATCAGTTATAAATCAAATAATCTGCTTTCATTCAAGTACAATAATCATCCAAGCCAATTCTAACTTGTAAGCAGAAAAGAAATGCATGGTATATTGCAAAACATCTCTTGTTGCAACTTCAAACTGCATGTAGAAGCAGAAAAAGACACCTATAGATGAAGATGACAACTGGAAAGCATCATATTCTAAATAATCCATGATTTCTGATATTATCAAGCAAGAAACAAGCAGGGAAACAGTCACATTCTGATTTAAGATGCAAATAGTGATACAATATGCCTCATAGCAAACTGAGAGTGACAAGAGTACCTCAGCTCGGAACACGTCCAAGGCAAAACCATTGAAACAGCTAATGACAGCCTGCTGAATGTCCAACCCAAGGTTGTCCAGAGCCCTCATGGTGGAGAGCAAGAGACCTGGTCTACGGGAACTGAATATGTGAATATTGACTGCTCTTTCTTCCCTCAACCCAACTTCCACCTGCAAAACTTCATTTAGCAGGTGAGAACTTTTCATTCAATTATCAAGCAAGCTAGTAAATGCAGACAATGAAAGTGTATATTATGTTATGTCAAACAACTCAGTTTTACACTATTAGTCATATCAAGAGGGAAAATGCCCATCATTAAATCTACAACCATCTAATGTTTTACGTTCAACACCCATTTTTCACTTAGTGAAGTTTCTGTGAAGTAAATAACAATGTATAGATTTAAGTTCAATGGATGCCACAGGAAACCCAATGGCAATCTGAAGTTCCACGACTATGACTTTACAAGAGTAGAGACTAACAAGAAAATCATGCATTTAATAAAGAATATACATCATATTGTATAGAAATAATGGCATTAAATACAATTTATTCAATCGTGTTAACAACTAAGAAAAAGAGAAACCGTAGACTTAATGGAAAAAGTGAATGGCTAGTTGTGATATTTCAATCCGTCCATGTTTGTGCATGACTGAAATGTATAGTACTGTTAATATACCTAACTCATATCTTTTAAACAATAAATTTGGATAAAAGTTACATAGATAAAAATTTAATAACACCTTTGAAAATGTGGCTAGAAATTTAACACATATAATAAAAGTAGGAGTAACAGCTAAAATTCCAAGACAATTTATGAATTACGAATGAAAATGAAATTTTTGACCTATCAGTCGACCGAACCATCTACATTAGTTGATCGAACATTTGAGCTTTATCTATCGATCGACCAAACCTATCTATTTAGTTGACTTAACTACTTTTGGTGAATTGAGCCTCTGGGGACTGTAAAAATTAAAAAAAAACATATAAACAGTGAAATATAAACCATAAACAATTGAAAATCAGAAAAAAGAACAATTATCTAGTTTTCAGAATCCATATAGTTTTTGTCTTGGGAAAGTTGTTGTTTTTGTAACCGTATGAGAAGTTATGTACGTGGTCATAACAAAAATAAGAAACATGTCCATGATAGCCACAATACGTGCAAAATAATGGAGTGTAAGTCCTATATGCATTCCTATAATCTATATCGAAGATCATTATACAAACCTTGCTGAAAATTTTTCCTAGGATGCTTGAAGGTTTTTCTATCATTAAATCAATGTTGGGAGAATTTTCTAGGTTTTGATGTGTATTTGAATGCATGATGCTTATGTTAGGGTTTACTAGACGCATTTTGAACATTCTTAGGAGTATATTCATCTTTTAAGTTCTTTGCCTTCGCAAAAGCATTCTTACTAGTTGATGCTCCATATTTATTACTATACCTTAATCCATTTTTATCAATTTCGAACTTTTGAACACTTAACAAAGTATCTAGATTTCCTTTTCCCTTTTTAAAAATTTCAAGTGATTCCTTAAGGGATTCAATTTCTTTCTTTAGTTAACTATTTTCATTTGCTAGCTCATCATTGTCTTTATTAATCAAGTTCATATCATTTCTAGGTCATTATTTTCAAATTTACATGCATCTAATTCCTCTAAAGCTTTCTTATACTTATCATACAATTCCTTATTCTTTTTAGTTAATTTTTCTATGTGTTATAAAACTTCTTCATGCGTATAATCACATTCAACTTCACTAGGTGGAGAATAGACCTCGTTGGGTGCCATAAAACATATGTTGGCTACTTTTTCTTCTTCTTCGGAGTCACTAGATTCAGACCAAGAGATTTTTAATGCTTTTTTTTTCTTGAAGTCCTTTTCTTTCTTCTACCCCTTCTTTTCCTTCTTCTCTTCTCTTCCTTCTTGTTCTTTTCAGTGGGGGCATTACTTAAATGATCTTTTACACCACACTCAAAATATGTTGTGTTAGATAACTTATATTTTGAATAAGAAGTAATTTTTTGATGTGTTGAGGCATTTTATATAAACTTCTTTAGCCTTTTTGTGATGTATGTGAGCTCTTTATTTTTGTTTACAATCGACGATTCTTCATTGTTACTTTTCTCCTTTTTATTTGCTTTGAATGCCACATTTTTCTTTCTTGGCGCCTCTTATTCCTCTTAGATGTTTTTCATCTTTGTCTCGTATGTTAGAAGTAAACCGATGAGCTCGTCGAGAGGAAATATATTGAGATCCTTAGCCCCTTATATCACTGTCACCTTTGTTTCTCATGTCTTTGGTAGGGACATTAATATTTTCCTACATACTTAGACCTTTTAATGCACTTATAATAATATTAAAGTGAGCATATATTGAAGAAATAGTCTCATCATGCATCTTACAAAAAAGTTTATAATCATGAGTACGCATACCTATTTTGGTCTCCTTGACTTGATGTGTACCTTTATGAGTAATTTCAAGAGTGTGTCATATATCATATGCAGTTTCACACTTTGAAA
>JAOXYD010000006.1:12363801-12376109 GCA_028565735.1 Pinacopodium congolense
TTATAAAAATTTTATCTCAATAGTTTATATTTTTTAAAAAAAATTTCGGTATTTTTCGTTTTTTTTTAAACTTTCATGTATTTTTCATTTTTATCAAACACCTTCTTATATTTTTTATTTTTATCAAACACCTCATGTATAATAATTGTCACGCCAACTGCTATATCAGTCGTCATGTTAGTACAAATGTACAGTCATTACTGTCGCATCAACACACCCGTCACGTCAATTATCACGTCAACATAAAATAGTTTAAGGAGATATTTGATATTTTTATTAAAATACAGAAAAGTTTCAAATATTTTTAAAAATATAGAGAGATATTTGATAAATTATAAAAATGCAGGGTTTAAAATGATATTTATTATTATTTTAATCTTTTCCAATTAATTTACTGTAGAAAACAAATGTATAACGGCAACGCAGAGTCAATCGCATGACTTCACACAACATTATTGATTGGTCAACGACTCGTCTGGCTCTTACCTTCTACGCTTTTTCTTTCCCTATAACTTGACTTAAGCGTACGCCGTTCTTCTTCTACATATTCGCGCATCTACCATTTTCCTGAATGCCATCACAAGTCATTAAGGCTTTCAAGAGAGAAACCCGTACGATTCATACAATTTGAAATTATTAAACAATTAAAACTTGTCAAATTTAAAGTTTATGCTAATATCTCTAAGAATATTCTCATCACAAGCAACAAATACTTTATTAAAAATAGGTATCCAATATTTTCGTATGAATTAAGAATTAAATTAAAATAAAAATTAGTACCGTACAAAAATTAAATATATATTGACACAAATATGACTAGTAAAATAATAATTTTTATTCTAACAAATTTTGATTACAAAACTACAAAGATTTTAATATTAATAAATTTACAATAAAAATTTATTTGTTATCATAAAAAATATTTACTATATATTAATATTAAAAAATTTTATAAAATCAATTACTTCTAATATTATAAATTATAATCACATATAAACGACGCGAGGGTTTTGCCGAAAACATTTCTCTCGGCGCCTCTCTCTCTTTCATTTGCTCTTACGCAGCAATTGGCAGTGAGAGATAGGCACCATCTTGTTAGCTCTCTCCTTCTCCCGGCTCTCTCAAAGTATCTTCAATGGCTTTCTCAGATTCGTGTGGACAATCTCTGATCCCAAGCTTCCTCTACTCTTCTTCTTCTTCCAAACCTTTTTTCGTCTCCAAACTCCTTGACTCCTCTCATGCTTTGCCGGCGGAATCATCCAGAGCCTCCACCTCGGGCGATGGTTCCTTCGTCATTCCCGCCCCAAGTGAGCCTAACAAGAAGATCAAAATGTATTCTCCGGCTTTCTACGCTGCTTGTACCGCCGGCGGCATTCTCAGCTGTGGTCTTACTCACATGGCGGTTACTCCTCTCGATCTCGTCAAGTGCAACATGCAGGTCTCTGGTTTTTGCTTTCCGTTCTCTGCTCATTTTTGCCTTTTTACTAAGTATGAGAGCAGATCTGTGTTTGGTTGTGAGGATCTATCTTTACTCGTTCTCATCTTTGCTTCTCTTGATGCGTTTATGTCGTTTTTACTCATCTTGTTACGATCATTTTGGTTATAGATCGCTGGCGTGTTTTTAGGAGCTTGACTTGAGCTTTGCAATGTGGTTGTCTATGGATTTTGATTGTTCTTAGCACTATATGTTTCTCTGTCCGTCGTGTTATCAATCTCTTTAACAAGGATCTGCTATTCTTTTCAATTTTTCATATTTGATGTTATCCTTTTATTCAAACTCTATTCGCCTTACGTGATAATCTGCATATGTTTTCATTCTTGAATATGTTGATTGCTGTGGTGAATTTTGGATTAGCATGATCTGCGGATTGTTCAAGATGCCTGGCTGTGTCTGCCCAGAGCCGTTGACCAGATTGACCGCGTTTGACTCCGGTGGATTTATTTGAAGGATATAAAAGTTGTTTTAGAAAATTTTGTAGCTATGTTTTGATTTGGGTAAAGGCTGAAAGTAGGTTTTTGCCCCTAACTTTTGTACGAAAAATTTGGAAATTACTTCAACATTTTTTCATTCAAAATAGACTGAAAAACGGTGACGGCTAAAATTTGCCCTTCTTTCTTTTAAGAATCTAAGAAAAAATGCGTGTTGAAACAGTGGTGAAGGGAGAAACAAAATGAATAGGGAAAAGCTTAAAAACTGGGTGGGTGGGTCAGTTTATTAGATATCAGGTAGGGTTATAATTATTTTAGTTTATTAATAAAGTAGGTCTTCTTATATTTATATGACAATGTCACGTGTCTAGTAATTGATAACTACGCAAAATTTGATAAAGAATGATAATAGAAAGGTTTATTTTGAATTTTTTAGAAAGCTCGAGATTTTCACAGAAATTTAAAACCTTAGACATATTGATAGAATTCACAAATCTACTGGAGATGTTAATGTCTTTTACCCTTTTGATTACTTATCAGATTTGTTAAGTGATTTTATTTCAGTCTTGAGGATGATTTTAGTATGCTGTATTCTTATATACGACTATATCCATGTTATGTAGATTCAATGCATTTGTAGTTTCTTTCTATCTGATGCCCTAGACTAATATCTACTGAAGAACTAGAGATAGTATTTTTCTATATCTTATTTGAGACCTTATTCTATTAACATCTTTGGGCTTCTATTAAATTGAGTCACGGTTTTAATATCTGCAACCTGCTTTTATTAGTTCGGGATTATCATAATCCAAATGAATGATTGTAGAAATCGTTTACCTGTCTTTCTTGCCGTATCCCTTTTCTACAACTGGACATGTAATACTGCATATGTTTCTATATATTTATTCTTCTGATGGATAGTAAACTGTTACTGCTTGGACTATTTTCCAGATTGACCCTGTAAAGTACAAAAACATTACATCTGGTTTTGGAGTTCTGCTCAAAGAGCAGGGGGTTAGAGGCTTCTTCAGGGGTTGGGTGCCTACCCTCCTCGGTTATAGTGCTCAAGGGGCCTGCAAGTTTGGATTTTATGAGTTCTTCAAGAAGTACTACTCTGACATTGCTGGGCCAGAATATGCTGCCAAGTATAAGACCCTAATTTACCTTGCTGGCTCTGCATCTGCTGAGGTGATTGCAGATGTTGCACTTTGCCCCTTTGAAGCAGTAAAGGTTCGGGTTCAAACTCAACCTGGTTTTGCCAGAGGTCTGTCAGATGGACTTCCCAAGTTTGTCAAATCTGAGGGTGCATTGGGGTATGAATATGAAAGTTGTTACTGTTTTCTTTCACTAATATCCTTTAATCTGCATTTTGAATTATGTTTCCATGTTGTTCTAGATTGTACAAGGGGCTTGTTCCTTTGTGGGGACGACAAATCCCATGTAAGCCAATCATTTCTTCTACTTTTATGTTGGTTATTGAATATGTGTAGCATGCATTTATTTTCTCCTTCGGTTTCTTGAGAAATGCAATCTTTGCTGAAATTTTTGTTAATCATATGTTTCTCCCTTCCATGCAGACTCGTTCTGTTTCTGTTTTCCATTTTGCACTTATGTACCCATTTTAAGCTCAATCTATAGCAAACAAGATCCCCCTTCTTCTTCTTTTATACACCTTTTGTGGAAGGGTGCACTGTGGAATCATGTTTATTGAATCTGCAGTCTACCTACGCTCAACAGCCTTTTAAATACCTTGATGTTTGTCCCATGATTTGAATGTTTATTGTCACATTTGTGGAATGGCTAGTAGGGGTTCTTGGTGTATTGATTGTTTTGTCTGCAGATACTATGATGAAATTTGCGTCTTTTGAGACTATTGTGGAGTTGATTTACAAGCATGCTATCCCTACACCAAAGGACCAGTGCAGCAAAAACCTACAGCTTGGCGTGAGCTTTGCTGGTGGATATATTGCTGGTGTTTTTTGTGCCATTGTGTCTCATCCGGCCGATAATCTTGTTTCCTTCCTCAACAATGCTAAAGGGGCTACTGTTGGTGATGTGAGTGCCACCCTTTTTACTATAATTTTTGCTATATTCATTGTTTTGTTCTTGACTACATTTTTGTTAACACCGATATTATGATTGTGCAGGCTGTGAAGAAGATGGGTGTATGGGGCCTCTTTACCCGAGGACTTCCACTACGTATTGTCATGATTGGTACTCTTACTGGAGCCCAATGGGGTATCTATGACGCATTCAAAGTCTTCGTGGGACTGTGAGTACTCTTGTTTGTCTGCCTAACGCTTTGTCTCTTTTCTGTGCTTCGCTATTGAGTTGAATTTCTTTTCGAGTTTCAGGCCGACCACTGGTGGTGTTACCCCTGCCCCTGCCCCTGCAGCCGCTGAGCTTGCGAAGGTTTAAGTGATGAAGGATTGGCAGGTGCAGATTTTGCTTCTGTTTCGAGAGAAGTAGATAGACCAATAAACAATAGGAATTGAACTGCTACAGTGACCCTGGAGCTAGCAGTGATTGTTTTGCTTCATAATCCAAGTGCAAATTTTTTGTCATCGACTGACTAATTTTGTTATCGGGAGAATGGTTTTGGTCTCATCCTCCCAAGTGTTGAATACTTTTGCTAGTGACGTGGTGAAGTTATTAATTAGAACAATAGCATCCCCAGTCGATTCAAACAAAGTAATAATGGGCGAATGTGGGGATACGTTATGTACTGCCCAGTTTTGCATTAAATGAGATGCATATACACACGTGGGTATTAATCCTTGAAATAATTTGCATTGTTTGTATGGTCAACCGATCAAGTCAGCTAACTGTTTGTGTTTTAAAGTCGCAGTTGCCTATCAACTCACGTTTTGATAGCATTAACTAACCACCTTGGCTTAACTCCTTTTTTGTTCTTGTAATTAGTGCCATGATCTTAGGAATGTTGTAAAAGTTACTTGATGATAGCGAGTCTGTTATAGCCTAGGCTATAACTGGTAAAAATACTGAATCGATAAAACACGAAAATATGTAGAAAGGTTGAATTTATAGACGTTAAATCTTTGTATCTCTTAGTCAGCTTTATATTATCTAGTTTTTAAAACATTGGTTGTAACTTCAGGGTAAAAACCATCATATAAATTCTAATATTTTTATTTATATTTAAATTAAAACTTAACATTTCAAAACATTTTAAAAGAATTCTAAAGGTTTGTAAGTTTTTAAAAAGAATTTTGACATTTTAAAAATGTTCAAAATTACCTTTAAATTCAATGCTTAATAAAAATTAGATTATAATTTTTTTAATATTTTAAAATATCAAGATTAGAATAATACTTTTTGTCTAACTTTAAATGACAATTTTAAGTGATATAGAAATCCACTTAAACTTAGAGAGTAATCATCATCTTAAATAATTATAGTACAATAATTTCAATAAATTCAAAATAAAAAATTAGGTTGAGCTGAACTTTTATTCCCCATTCTTAAGCACTATGCATGCTCTTGAGGTGTTATATTATAGCCAATACATTTGTTTAAATTGAGCTTTCAAGCTATTGCCTAATTGATAGTTGTAATTAGTTCATTGATCTTAATTAGTAAAGTTTAAAATTTAAAGGTTTAATATTGATATAGAATTATAAGAAGTTGGAATTATAAAAAATTTAAAATAAAATTTTTTATTAATTTATAATAATAAAATTGTAATTAAAATTAAAGTATATAAAATTTTAAAATATTAGTAATTAATTAAGAATTATTAAACAAATGATTGTATTATTTTTTAATTTTAGGGTTACTTTTAAATATTTTTAAAACATTATGGTTACTTTTAAATATTTATGAAATATTAAGGTCTAATATGAATATTCTAAAATGTTAGGATCTAATATGAATATTAGTTAAAACTTTTAGGTTTAAAACACATATTTTGCTGTAAAAACGTTAGGGTTAGAATGATACTTTTTGTTAAATTTTAAATGATAAAAAACCCAATTAACTTAGAGAGTAATCATCTTAAATAATTATGGTACATTAATTTCAATAAATTCAAAATAAAAAATAAGGTTGAGCTTAACTTTTATTTCCCTGTTCCCAGCATTACGCATCCCCTTAAGGTATTATATTATTGCCAGTACATTTGTTTGAATTGAGTTTTCAAGTTATCGTCCAACTGATAACTGCAATTAGTTCATTAATCTTAATTATTAAAGTTTAAAATTTAAAGGTTTAATATTGATATAGAATTATAAGAAGTTGGAATTATAAAAAATAAAAATAAAATATTTTATTAAATTATTAATATTCTTAATTGTTGTGCTAATTATTGTGACTAGTAATAGGCTATTCTTTGCCTTTAAAATAGATTTGACATGTTACTCTTAACATAGGATAAAGAAGATTTGGATTGAGTTAATTCTTGAATGTGAATTGAATTGGATTAGACCTTAATTGTGCATTGACATTTCATATTACATTTGTTGTATTTGAGCCCTTGACTTATGTTAATTTTGATCAAAGTTGTCATAAGTTATATATTTGGTTTAAAATTCGAGGGAGCTTGGATTATGGATTGTCTTTGTAGGACAAAAATTATAAACTTTAGTTATATTGAAAATGCTCCTTTTTGCCATAAAAAGATTATTGTATCGGATTACTCTTCACCCACTTAAGTAATATTGTGATATGTTCCTCTTAACCTTAGAATCAAGATTATGATAGGTTCCTCTTGGCCTCTAACCAAGATTGTTGAATAGGTTCCTCTTGAACTTTAATTAAGATTATCGAAAAGGTTCCTTTTGACCTTTAATCAAGATTGTTGGATACGTTCCTCTTTGCCTTTAATCAAGATTGTTGTAAAGGATTCCTCTTAGCCTTATAATCAAGATTGTTGTAAGGGTTACTCTTCGCCCAATTAAAGTATGATTAGTTGTTCGTGAATTTCCAATAAGTAGTTGGAGAGATGACGTAGTTTATCTTTGGGGTAGACGAACCTTTTATAAATTCTGGTGTTCTTCCTTTCCCTTCTCTCTTTATATTTATGCTCATTGTTTTTGTTTTATTATTGCTTGAATTTGATTAATATTGGCATAAGCATAATATTTCATTTATGTTGAATTTTGGTTTAGAGATTGCATATAATTAAAATTCGCCTAAGATGTTTAAAGTGTTTTAATTTGCTAAGAAATTTTTAAACACTCAATTCAACCCCCTTTTGGGTGCTATAGGGCTTACAATTGGTATCAGAGCCTTGGTCTCACATTTGCAAAAATTTCAACGAAATTGTAAGTAAAGATTAAAAATGGCACCTTATTTTGGTTAAGAGGGTTTGAATATTCATAGCCACCAATTTTTGATGGTAATGACTTCTTGATGTGGAAAATTAGAATCAAATTTTTTTATTATTGGTCAAGATTTAAATTTATGAGAAATTATTTCAAATGGCTCTAATGCATTTTCGAATGATCAAAAAGTTGTTTCATTGAATGAAAAGGCCATGCATATCCTACATAATGTATTAGAGATGTTTGTTTTTGATAAAGTATCCTTATGTAAATTCGCTTTTGAGATGTAGTATAGGTTGGAAAAAATATATATAGAAGGCATTGAAGAAGAACAAATGAAGGAAGTAGAGAAAGCTAAAGATGAGGAAGATATTTCAAATTCATGCCTGTGGTCTTTGTGGAAGAAGCTCCATCATCATCAAATGTTCAAAAGAAAGTAATGAGGTACTCTCTAACTCAAATGATGATGAAAATAATGATGAATTTGATGAAATCTCATTTGATGAATGAGTTAAGGTTGCAATAGCTCTTAAAGTGAATAGGAAGAAGATTTCTTCCAAGTTTAAGTAATGTAAGAAGTTGTTGAATGATCTTATGATAGAAAATTAGAAATTAAAGAATGATTTGCATGTTATAAAATTTAAGAGTGTGAATATTACTTAAAATGATTATATGATTGTATGATTGAAAATTATAGATTAGTGAATTTGAGTGATGGTTTGAAAAAGTAATTAGACGTATGTTTACATGAGAATGAGAAGATGAAAGGAATTCATAATGTGATACAATCCAAGAATGCATGCATATTAGAAATTGATAGATTGAAAAATGAAATGAATGCCATGTTAGAGTCTAATAAGAGTGTGGTTATTGGCATGCATGATAATAAGCATGATTTGTTGTATGAAAATGAATCTTTAAAGAAGGAAATAGAAGCCCTTAAAGAATTATTGTCTAAATTTATAAAGATAAAGAAAAGTTAAATTGCATGCTAGGAGGCCAAAAAAGTTCTAATGATAGGCATGATTTAGACTTTGTTGATGAGAATGCTTCTAAAGATGCTAAAACCATATTTGCAAAGATCAAAAGTTTACATGATAAAATTTTGCCAAAGCCCTTATTTGATAATGATGCATCATCATCTAAAGCACATGCTAGGACATCATTTAAGAATGTCGCATTTTCATCAAAATTGCATGCTAGGAAAAATAATCATGCGTTCATATATGAATCTAGTTCAAAGGTAAACAAGAATGTGCATGTAACCAAAAATAGGCATAATTTCTTTAGAAATGCACAATTATTTTATAATGATGCAATTTGGACCCATGGTAGAAAAAGAGGTTCTAAATCTTCTCATTTTTCTAATGTGCATATGCATAATTCTAGAAAAGGATCATATTCACATCTTAGGAGAGATTTACATCGAAGAAATGACATGCATACATTTAGGTCTCATGATAGGTACTTTATGTCTCTACATTCTCATTCTCGCTATAAGCATATTCTTAAGGCTAGAGGCATTTACAAATCACATCCCAGGAGGTCATATCATTAAGAAAAGAATAGGCATATGTTTAAGTCTCATGATAAACCATTTAGTCAAAATAGGCTAATGCACACACAAGCACCTCATATTCATTCTCATACATTTAGAAATGTTTCTTATAATTATTCTAGGCAATCAAACATATTTCATTCATATTCTAGGCATAACATTCATCAAAAGGTGATTGTTTTAGACTTAGAAATGCATTTAAATATCATGTTAGGCAAAATGACATGTTTCATAGACATAATGACATGATGCATTCTCATGACTCTCATATACATAACTACCATCCTAGGAGAGTTAATTTTGATATGAAAAATGCATTTAGGCATCTAGATAACAGGATTCATAAACATATGCATAAAGCTCCATATGTGTGTAATTTTTGTGGTAAAGTTAAACATTTAGATAATTTTTATTTTGTTAAATAAAGAATGTTTAGAAAAACTTTGAAGGTTTGTGGGTACCTAGAAACCATTAGTTTCTTGTTATGTAGGTAAACATATAATTATTACTAAATTGGTGTCAAGTTAGGAACCAAGGAAGTGGTATCTCTATTTTGAAGTAGAAAGTGGAAATATCACTATGAAGCCCTCACATAAGCTTACCAAGAAGCAATATTGTTGAACCAAGTGAGGAGTTAAAGAATTTGGAATCAAATGGTAATGCAAAAGGACGTATTCCTATGTCCGTATTTGATAGCATATAGCCTGACATGATTTTTGAATGATTGTGTTTGATTTGAAAAAGTTGACCTTAGTTGTTTATTTTGAATTGAACAATTGATTCATGTGTTTAAGTGGAGCCATTGCATGTTAATATTAGAACCATTATATGGTAATTAAAATTCATTGCATAATCTTTGAATAAACTTTGAAATGAGCCAATGGATATTTAGTATTAAAGCCAATGCATGTTAGTATTAGAGCCATTGAATAATTTCAATAAATATTTTCAAGAGCCATTGCATGTTATTAGTAGAGTCATTACATGTTAGTATTAATATCTTTGCATAATATTTAAAAATTAAAATTTAAAATTAGCACATTGCATTAAAATTGATGGATGAATTTTAAAATAGATATTTTACATTGATTTTAGCATATAACTTGTTTTGAAAAGGATGAATTGAACATTTTTTTAAAATTAGTATCATGATTTGATTTTGCAATTGGTATAATTTTAAAAAAAATTTCGATTGGTACCATATCTTTCATCTTAATTGGTATCTTACATTTGGTATCAATTGGTATCATACTCTTACAATTGGTATTACTTTTAATTTTTACAATTAGTATAATCTTTTTACAATTGTTTACCATCTTATTTTACATTAGGTATCGTGTTTTACAAATGATTTGCATAATTTATAATTGATATCATTTGTTATTAATCATTCCTTTTCAATTAGTATTGTGCATATTTATCTTTGAAAAAGCTTTAAGATAAATACTTTCCCCTTATGTGATTAAATGTTTTCAAATGCATAGATTTATGGGGAATATATCCTTTTTATATAAAATTGGTTTTGGATAATGTTTTCAAATACATAAACTTAAGGGGCGTTTGATATATTTTGGTTTAAGAAAAGTTCACATAGCATTAATGCATATTGTTTAATTTTAATGCAAAATATGCATAAATATGTTGTTCTTATGTGATATATGCATAATGTGTGTTTTTAATTCAAAGATGCATTCTTGAAGTTTAATAATACATAAACATGTGTTTTGACGTGACATTGCATAATATGTGCTTTTGATGCACAAAGGTACATAGTATATGTTTTTAATGTAAATATGTATGATATATGTTTTGTAATGTTTCTTTATGCATTTTCATCCCATTTCATGTTTAATTGTTTTATAATGCATAAGTGCATGCATTTATGAGGAGCATTTCATACATTTGGTATTTCTTTTTAAAGATGCATGAATTAAAGGGGAGTATGTATAAAGAGTTAGTTCAATTTGTTTTAAGTTTCTTTTATGCATTAGTTACAATTGGTCATCCTTTTTTATGATGTCAAAAAAGGGGAGAGACAAGTGTGATATTAAGATTGAATGTGAGTTTCAAGTAAAGGGAGAGAGTAGTATCATTTCATAATGCATGTTGCATTCACATGAAAAGTGTTGCAAATATATTTTATATGCTCTTAATATCACATGTTTTGTCATCACCAAAAAGGGGGAGATTGTTGAACCAAGGTGGTTCTAATAATGTGTTTTGATGATGTCAAAACATTATTCTTACTAATGTCTAAGTATTTGATGTTTATAAGATAGGTTGATGTGTAAAGTGTAAGATTATATATGTGGAGCATAAGGTAGAAGAGCCATATTAAAGATATTGAAGAGTAAGGTAGAAGAGCCATCTTGAAGAGAATGAAGAATGGATCAAGCATTAAAGAGTTAGAATAAAGCTCAAGTAATGATCAAGCTTGAGAAGCTTGGAGATCAAGAGAACGAAGATCAAGTAGTTTAGAAAGAGTGTAAGTGTCTTAAACTTGTTCTCACTCAATGCTTGAAAAGGGCTCTCACATTTGCATGGACATTTGCATATAAGCATATAAGAGTTGAATTGTGGTTTTAGTCATTACTTGAACTCGATTTTAGCTTTGACATTTTAGGAATTGAATTAGAATGACATTTAGGCCATATGTTTCATAATTAAGTTGGATTGTGAGTAATTGACTTAACGTATGTTTATTGATATGTTTAAGTACTTTAAAATATTTCTTAAGTGTTGGTTATGTATATTTGAATTTATTTGAACATCTTTGTGTTATGAACTTATGATGTATAAAGTGATTAAAAAGGTTTTAAAGTTGGTTAAAATGAAAAGTTTTTATAATCAAGGCAATTCTTATGTTTTAAATTGATTGAATTGTTTTGATGGTTTAGACAACCCTTCAATTATGCTTTGAAACTTGCTTGAAGTGTTGTTTAATGTTAGGAATTTGTTTGAAACATTTTTGAAGTTGGTTTAAAGTGTTTTTCTCATGTTTTCTAGACATAAATGGCGCGGTGATCTTCATTAATGGCACCTTGATGAAGGGCCATTTATCCCCCCTTGTCTAGAAGCTTCAATGGTGGTGTATTCTATGAACAACGATGCCGTTGATCAGCCCAGAAGGTGCCGTTTTACTCATAGACTCTAACAGCTAGTTTTGGAGTTTCAGACTAAAAAAATTTTTAACCTCATAAACGGCTAGTTTTTATTTCTAATGACTCCCAACCTTTGCCAACTCTATATATATGATTCCTAAACACTTTTAAGAAGTTTAGAACCTCTGAAAAACGAATTACAAGATCAAATCTCTCAAATACTCAAATCTCTCTTAAGTTTCTATACAGTTTTTGTTCAATCCATAGTTTCATGTTTTAAATCAGTTTCTTATGTTGAAAAATTTATGTTTTCTCTTAGTTTAGATATATACTAATCTCAGAAACTACTTATTGGAAATTTACTAACAACAATCTTGGTTAAAGGCCAAGAGGAACCTTTACAACAATCTTGATTCAAGGCCAAGAGGAACCTTTACA
>JAOXYD010000006.1:12380950-12392978 GCA_028565735.1 Pinacopodium congolense
GATTGAGACTTGGGAGACCCTTGTGTGAGAATTAAAGGAGCAGTTCTTGCCTTACAACACATATAAAATTTAAAATTGTATAACACAATATATTAAGAGATTATTTTATAAATTTTATAATATTTAAGAATTATTTTATAATTTTAAAAATTAATTAAAATGATACATAATATTTATAGGTACCAGTACTATACTATACTAAAACCAAATTCTTTACTAATATAGTATTCATAAGATTGGAGTATCCTGAGAAAATAAAAATGACTATGATGTGATAACCCTTTAATGGAGATAATCCATCTAGATGAATAATGTGATAATTGGTAATTTAGATAGTTTTATTTATATTGGTAATGTTATCACTTACAATCAAATATAAAAACCTCATACAATATAAACTAATGTAATAATAGAGAGTTGGGATTCCTCTCACGAGAAATCCTTACGTTAGTAATTACAAAATACAGGAAAAAAGGAAGGGGGTTTAAATAGTGAATCAAGCAAAATTTAATCAAAATATTAAATAAAAAATAATTACCAACAAAACAATGAAAATTGGACAATTAATAATAATAAATTTTAGCCAACAGTCTCTTTTGTCATTGAACTTATGTTGATCATTAATATTAAATATAATTAATTTATTGTTTAAACATTCATCATAATAATTTTTTTGCATCTCCTCTTTAGTTTAGTTAACTGAAACATGTATTCAAATAAACCCTTATTAATCAACAATTTGGATGCGATCTCATATTTAATTAATTAATAATTTTATTAATAAAAAATTAATGAACTAGGCAGCATGTATACGATGTATATTTATCCTAAAAAATCATTTTTTCCATAAATTATGTCCGTAACTTAGTAGACAAAAATCCTAATTATTATTTTTTATTAGAGGAATTGAAGGTCATCTTATCTAATCTAACAAATGATTAAAAGGATTCATATACTAGTTGCGCATTTAACAGTAATATCAATCAATCAAATAATAATCTAAAAAAATAATTAATACTTAATTAATAAAAAAATTTTAATTGAAGAACAAAGGTCTCACAAAAATTAAAGTTCAATAACTTAAGATCCCTTCAATTAAGAATAAAGTTTTAGTTACCTCACATTGTGAGTTTTTTCTTAGCTAACATTTATGTTGTCTATTTTTTATTTCTCTACTAAAGTTTCTGATGGTTTCTTCCTCTACAGTGACATGTTTTAGCCTCCTCTTTTTAGTCTCCGTCCTCTTTCTACTAATGTTGTCCTACTACTAATGTTTTCACACCCTTATTACAGTTGTCGTCCTTCCTTCTTATCCAGCTCACTTCTTCCTCTCCTCTGCTCACGTTTTTATTTTCAATCCCTCTAAAAATATTTTCCTTTTTTGAGTCCTACTGTCTTTCAAGCTCTTTCCTCACTCGCTAGATATACATTAAAATCCAAAGCAGAATCTTCAAGATCATCCTTCCAGCTATCATATATGTTTCATCTGCCCGAGCCCATGTGTAATTAGCTTCAACTTCATGTTTAGCTCTTTTCTTTCCAAAATTGCTATCTTCTTTCTATATTGTTTCAACTTATACCTTGGTCATAAAAAGAAATTTATTTAAATTAAGTATAATATTTTACCATATAATCAAAGAAAATTATCATATGAGAAATACAGACACTAATAACTCCCCTACAGTTAACCTTTTTACTCACCCTTGAACGTATTAAACCTAATCATTACACTCTATCAATTTGTTTTCAAAGAGACCATACACATGTAATTTTCTAAACTTTGATAATCTCAAGATTCAGCCTATTGCATACATTATAATTGGTTTTTCACTAGTACACGTAGATAAAGTCAAATTAGGACACCATTGACCAAAAGCAAACACAAAACAGAGATAAGCACGTTATTGACTCATTTCACTCAAATTTTTATGAATTGGTGTTTAGCTCAAAACTTTCTCTAAGAGATCACTCTACCACATATTTGCAATTTCACCAATATTCTTTTACACAGAATACATGCTATCATGGATCAAAGGAATTTTATTCCAAGTTGTAATGGGGCTTAGGTTTAGGTGGGTCATAAAGGTTTGAAGGGTTTCTCACAAGTATTCACAAAGCACTAAGTGTATAGGGATAACTAAATATAAAGTGATTTGTGAGACATTTATCTAATATAATTAACTTCCCATCTCTAGCTATTATTACCATGTGTGATTCTTTTTCTTCTTCTTTTCTTCTTTTGTTTTTCTTTTTTGTTTTAAATTTTTATTACTTGAAGAACACTTAAGAGTAAGGAATAACAATAGCAACAACTTATTATAACACACAACATAAGTAAAGGTGTCCCAAATCATTTAAGAATAAAATGTAACTCAAAGTCCCATACTATAGACATCAAATACTCACTACTTCATTAGAATTGTGATTAGATAAGGTTGATAAGATTTTCAAGTTTTAATATAAGGTGTTGAATTCAAGAAATAAAAAGGGTTTAAGGCTTAAAAGGGGTTAATAAAGGATAATGAATCGAGTAACTCATTTCAGTCAAAAGACTAAAAAACAAAAAAGGTCTTAATCCACACAACATACATCCAGTAGTGTCAAAACTATTCACGACAAGTTTTGAAGCTAATCTAATTAGGGGAGCATTACATAAAACAAAGAAATAAAATGACTTTGGAATCTAATTATTTAGACTCAAATTTTCACACGGGCTTATATAAGAATCTATCATAATTTTACACACTATCTAACCACTTAGGTGTCAAATTTTGACTAAATATATGTAACTAGTTTCTTAAATCAACCATCATTGGTTCACCTTATACTCAAATAGCCTAGTTCAAATTTAAGCACATAACTTAGTCTCATTATAACTGTTATGATAGACTTTCACAGTTTAACACACATCACATGAAAATAAAGGAATAAGAATAAAAATAAAAAAACAAGGTAATAGCAATTTTTTATTTCGACAAAATAACTAAACACAAAACATAAAATACACTGTCACACATTCATTGTTGCCTTCCTTGTAGAAAAACAGGTAATGATAAGTGTTAAAGATTAGGATATGCTAGCTATTGAGGCATTAATTTTAGTGGATCTCCATTTTTGAAGATGTGGTCTATATGCAAGTTATATAGCAGGTCTATGAGGTGAAAAATTATAGCCATCATCTTCATTGAAAGGACAAGTCAAATCTTGTACAAACACTCACAATCCAAGAGTTCCATCTATCAAACAATAGTAATATTAGTATTTTCAACATTTAGAACTTCTACATTAACAGCAAATTGAGTAATATATGAATCTAAGATTAATGCTTAGTTATGCTTTTGTAAAATAGAATTCATATGAACAAGCATGCAAAAACCTAAATTAAGTTGAACATTGTTTTCCATATACCATTAAAAGAAAATTTTAGTTTTAGAGAGTATACCATCAGTTTTTCTACAACCAAAAAGAATATAAACAAAAAAAAAATGATACATGTATTTCAGGGTTGGTTTTTTAAGGAGATATGTTAGAACTATAAGAATTATAATTCTAAATATTAATAGATCATTTAGACCATAAGGCATATGGACCAAATGCAAGAAAATAAGCACACAACCAGTAAGAAATGTGTCACTAGTAACTACAAAATTAGGCTTAAATTTCATTTTAGTACTAAAAGAAGTAACAGAAAATTAAAACCACTTATTCATAAACCTACATTCTATCATACCAAGTTCAATCAAGTTGAATTTTAGGTCATCTAATTTGAAAATGAAAGTGGCATAAAATTCTTAATTCCACATATGTAGGATATCAAACATTGAAATATTATTACCATCCCATTCTATCCATAAAACTCTCAAATTCAAAATGCAAAATCAAAGCACCTAGAGTTTCAGCATGTATATACTTAGAGGGATTTATATGTTGTTCACACACATTTTCATAATGCTCTTTATCAATTTTCTAACTAAAGGAATTTTGTTCACTAATTTTCAGTTGTAGTCTACTATTAAAAACAATAGTTTTATCTTTTCTTATTTGGCTATAAGGGGTAGGAAGATCATCACTTTTTAATGAAACATCAACATTGGTCCCTTCTACTCTTGCTTCTTTTACTTCCTTTATCCTTGCCACTTCTTCTATTTCTTCTAAGTTTTGTGTCCTCTTTACTTCTTACTATGGGTGAGAAGTGCTACTATAAGAGGAATTAGACTCATCAATGTCAACTGGGGGCGATGAATGTAAAGGTAATGGTGGAGAATCTAAAAAGGAGAGTGGAGAAGGAGTGTCTTAAATGTCTATAAGGTTAGTGGCATTGAATGTGGGCATTTTAAGCCTAGTGGTTTGAGATGGTTGTTGGCTTTGGCAGTATGGAAGGAGGATGGCGACCACTGGTAATCTATTGGGGAAGAGGATGTGACCAGTGGATTGGTGTAAATTAGGTGTTAGATGGCATGGTTGGGGGGAGTGGATTTGTGCAGTTAAGAGGCTTCAACATTGTGGGTTGCTTGATTAATGGGTCTTGAGATGTGTGGGCCCATTTGGGTGAGGTGGGGTAGTGATGTAGGGACAATGAAAGGAGGCACCTTAAGTGGGTTTCAAGGATTAAAAGAGGAATTTAGGTTTTAAGATTTGGGTAGCCTCAAATTACATTTTTATCCTGAATTAAAAATCAGTTTCTTAGTAATTTACCCTTCAGCTTTTAATTTGCACTTTTCCTCTCTATAAACAATTTAAACCCACGTTCTTTAGAATATCATAACCATAAAAATGTGGCTTTAAAATTATCAAAGCATCATTGACTAACATTTCTTTACCCCCTCAAGCTAAATCTTTATTTTAAATAACACTACTTATATATTCTCACACTTAATCTAAGAATAATACTCTTAAACATAATAGATGTAAATAGGGTTAAAAGAAACTAACTTTTTTTAAAAAAAATTGAAAAAAAAGTAAACATAAAAATAAAAGAACTTAAATTAAAAGAAATCTTAGATATCTCTCACGACCGCTTCTTTAACCTTATATTAATTCGATGAAAAAAAACTAATTGAGTTATTTAGAATAAGCTGGCTCAATCAATTTAATTTCTTCTGCAATCTCAACCTATAAATTCTCATAATAATGTTTCAATCGATATCCATTAATTTTAAACATTTTAAAAGTGTCTAAACTCTGAATTTCTACTATACCATGTGAAAAAATATTAGTAACAACAAATGGATCTATCCGACGAGATCATAATTTACTGGAAAAAAACTTTAATTTAGAGTGAAAAAAAGGACATTTTGATGTATGGAAAATTATTTTATAGTCAGGATTTTGTTATAAAAGGTCTTAGTCTTTTCTTTATAGATTTTAACACTCTCATAAGCATCATTATATATCTTTTTCAACTTTTACAGTTACAAGTTTCAATCATTTCTAGCCTCAATTAAATCCAAATTACAATGTTTTATAGCATAATAAGCCTTGTGTTGTAATTCTACGGGTAAATGGCAAGGTTTTTTTAAGACTAACCTGCATGACAACATACTCATAGGAGTCTTACAGACTATTTTGTATGCTCATAACTCATCATTCAAACGCAAACTCCAATCTTTCCTATTAGGATTAACCACTTTCTCCAAAATTAATTTGATTTCCCTATTAGAAACATTTGTATTATCTACTTGTTTGGGGATGATATGCTGTTGAATTTGATATTTAACATCATATTTCTTTAGTAAAGTCTCAACAATTCGGTTACAAAAGTAAGTACTACGATCACTAATTATTGCTCAAGGCATTCCAAACTTAATAAAAATATTATACTTCATAAATTCTACAACAACATTAGCATTATCAATATAAGTAGCCTTAAATTTCACCCATTTCGAAACAAAATTCATAACAACAAGAATATGTCTTACTAAAAGAATAAGGGAAAGGCCCATAAAATCAATTCCTAAAATGTTAAAAATTTCATATATCATTATATTTGTAAGTGGTATTTGATCTTTTGGTCCTAAAAAACCTATTATTTAATGTTGATCACAAGACTTACAAAATATATAAGCATCATAAAATAGTTTAAGCTAAAAAGAAACTACATTCAAGTACTTTAACAATTGTCCTTTTAGAACCAAAGTGCCTACCATACGTAAATGAATGATAGAAATTCAATATAAATGGAATTTAAATTAAATACTCATCGTCTAATATTTTGATCAGAACAATATTTTTACAGATGTGGCTCATACCATACATAGTATTTAGTCTTTCTTTTAATTTTTATCCTTTTCAACTCTTGATAAAGTATTAGGCAAATATTTGGTAACCAAAAAAATTAACTATGTCATCATACCAAGGTATTACTTATTAGGTAGCAAATAAATGCTTATATGGAAATTTATCTTTAAAGGTGTCTGAATTTGTGTTTAAATGACTAAGGTGATTTATATCAAGATTATTAGTTCCTTTTTTATCTTGTATCTTCATATCAAATTCTTACAGCATGAAAATCCAACAAATAAGGCATGACTTTGCTTCCTTTTTGGATAACAGAAAATTCAACGTAGGATGATTTGAATAAACAATTACATGTATACCCACTAGATATGATCAAAACTTTTCTAACCTAAAAACAATTACCAACAATTATTTTTCTGTTATTGAATAATTTTTTTAGGCATTATTCAGCATTATGGAAGCATAGTAAATTACATGTGGCATTTTGTTTGCTCTTTGTCCTAAAAAAAACCCCACACTCTATAATCGCTTGCATAGCACATCATCTTAAATGGAAGACTTCAATTTGGAGGCTGAATTATTAGGACACAAATCAACTTCTCTTTCAATTCATTAAATGCTTTCCTGTATGTTTCGTCAAACTGAAATTCTACATCTTTTTAGAGTAGCTTGCATAAAGGTTTAGTGATCTTCAAAAAATCTTTGATGAAGCATCGATAGAAACTTACATATCTAAGAAAAGAACAAAGTTTCCGTATACTAATAAGTTAAGGAAGAGACTTAATAATTTATATCTTGACCTTGTCAACTTTAATTCTCCTAGAAGATACTACATGACCTAAGATTATTCCTTGATCAACCATAAATTGAAATTTTTTATAATTTAAAATCAAGTTAGTTTCAATACATCATTTAAACACTTTCTCAAGGTTAATCAAGCAAATATAAAAAGGCCTCACCATATACTATAAATTCGTTCATAAAAACTTCAATATAATCATTCACATAATTAGAAAAAAAAACTTACTATACACCTTAAAATGTGGTTGGGGTGATATATAATCCAAATGGCATCCTTCGATACATAAAGGTGCGAAAGGGATATGAAAAAGTCATCTTTTCTTAGTTCTTTGGTGTAACTAAAATTTAATGATAACCTAAATAACCATCTAAACACAAATATTGAGTTTTTCTTACAAGTTTTTCAAGCATTTGGTTAATAAAAGAAAATGGAAAATGATCTTTACAAGTAATAGAATTTAACTTCTTATAATCTATATAAACCCTCCAAGTATTTTAAACTCAGGTGGGTACCAATTAACCTTAAGTATTTTCCACAATGATAACTCCAATTTTATTTAGAACTATCTGAATCGGACTTATCCATTTATTGTAAGAAATAGTATAAATTATTCCAATGCCAAGGAGATTCAAAAACTCATTCTTAACTACCTTCATCATTATTAGGTTAAATTTTCATTGGAGTTGCCTAATTTCTTTAATTTTATCTTCTAGTAAATTTTGGTGTATACAAATTCATAGGCTAGTTCCTTTCAAATCAGCTACAATCCATCCAAAAGGGTCTTTGTGACTTTTTAGCATATTAACTAATTATTTTTCTTGCAAAGATATCAGTCTACTTGAAATAATAACGAGAAGAGTTTCTTTTTTACCTAAAAACACATATTTGACGTTACTTAGAAAGGCATTCAACTCCAATTTTGGTGGCTATATAAAAGACAACAACAACTTTGTGTTATTTCTAGTTAATTCCCAAAAAAAAGCATGTTTTTCTAAAAATTTGATCCTCTCCAAAATTTGAATAGTGGTATCCAATCCTTTAAGGATGATTAAATGATCAGATAATGCATGTAATTCGATGACATCCAAACTATATTCCAACATAGTATATAATTTGTAATTTGTCTAGTCTATCTAATCAAAAGGTTTCTTGAACTAAAATATTAAGAAAACTCACAAAAACAATAGAGAAATCATCATTAGGAAAATTCATGGCATCATAAATATTAAATTTAATCGCATTACCATTAAATTCTATAGTTAAGGACCCATCATAAATATCAATTTTTTTTAGAGGTTTTCAAAAGTGGTCTTTTGAATAAAATTATAATTAAAGTGGATGAATCTTCATTACCCATCTGTAATACATAAAAATTAGTAGGGAAAATTATATTATCGACTTTAACTAAAACATCCTTAAGAACACTTTTAAGATAGGTATTAGATTGATCATCAAGTTGGATTATGGCACTAATTTATTTAAAGGCCCCATATTAAAAACATTTATAAATAGATTGAAGTATAATATTAATTGACGCTCCCAAATCCAACAATGATTTATCAATTTTTAGATTACCTATTTTGTAAGGGATTGTAAACATACTTAGATCTTGATATTTATGAGATAATTTCTTTTTAAGCATAGAAGATACATTCTCATCCAATTGCACCTTCTCACTGTCACTTAACTTTCTTTTTGAGGTATAGAGTTCCTTAAAAAATTAGCATAAAGAGGTATTTATTTAATAGCATCAAGTAAATCGATATTTACCTATAACTTGCAAAAAATTTTTAAGAATATCCTTTTCTTACTCATTCTTTGATTTGGAAAAAAAGGTTAGGAAAAGTGGTTGCACACTAAACTTAGTTGTGAGAATGTAAGGATCAGCCTCTTTTTTCTCTTATGGTTGCACTAGAACTTCTTTCTCCACTTCTTCTTCTACCTCTAGCCTGGAAACCTTTGGAGTGAGTTCCTTTAAGTCCTTATCATTGCGAAGTGTAATAGCACAGAAACTTTTTTTGGAGTTTACCCTGGGTTGGAAAGGAATTTTTCTTGAATTTTATACTTCCAATCGTTTAACGATAACTATCATTAGACTTATTTGAGTCTCGAGATTTTGTATGCTAGCTTTCATGTCTTACCAAAATTTCAAGATGTTTTGTTGAAAATTCAGAGTATTGATACCCAATGTCTTAACTATATCTTCTAAAGAATTATTTTCTCTAGGACTTTATCCTGATTTTTATTGCTGCTTAGGCATTAAAGGTTGCTTATGTGATTGAAAATTTGAACATGTTTGTTGTTCTTGGTTGTTTTCATAACGAAAGTTTAGATGATCTCATTAACTTGAGTTATATGTGTTTAAAAATGGGTCATACTTCCTTCTAAGAAAACCACCCATTGCTTTGGTTTGTTCAACTTGATCTTCTTGCAAGGTAGGACACATATCGATTGGGTAACCAACTATAAAACAAATATCACAAGTTTTAGCTTCCTCCTTCCTTGATACAACAAGTTGGCACACCTAAAAAGTTAAATCATCAAGCCTTTTTTCCATTGATGATACTCCCATTTCGTTAACATGTCTTGAACCATAATTAGTCTAAACTCCAAATTATTGGGAGTTGAAAGTTATAATTGCTATTAAATCCCATACAACAATTGATGTTTTGTTAACTAAAGCCCTTTTACTTACATCCTCAATCATATCAATCATACTCCTCTCAATTGTTAAAAGACCCTAATAAAAGTACATAATCAACAATTGGTCATTAATTTGGTGGTAGAAGCAGCTTGCACAAAGTTTCTTTTATCTTTCCCAATATTCATATAATAACTCTTTAGTATATTGTCAGATGCTATATAACTCTTTTATAATATTGGTAGCCTTAGAAACCGGGGAAAATTTTCTAAAAATAACTTCTTTATCTTCGCTCATGTTATGATACTTCCAATAAACAAATAATATAACTAGTCTTGGGTATCATCCTTGAGAAAAAATGAAAAAGTTCTCAATTTTATTTGTTTTTTAGTGACATTAGTAGGCTTCATCCCTATAAAAAGCACATCAGACTCTTTTAACTGTTTGTAAGGATCTTCTTTTGGTGTGTCTCAGAATTTAAGTAACAAATGAATTAGCCCCAATTTTAACTTAAAAGTATTATTGTCACCCAAATTTGGAAAAGTGAAGCAATAAGGTTGTTGATCTTCAGTTGGAGCAGCAAGTTCGAGTAAAATGCAATTGACAACCATGCTCTTTTCTTTTTGTCATTCCTCTCTTAGTTCTTTCCATCTTTCTTTCGTTTTCTTTTTTAGCACCTTTATTGTTTTCTCTATTTCAAGGTTGAATTGTCAATTTTTATATTGGTTTGAGCGCATAACATATATTCATCATCAAGAACTCCTCGACAACTATGCCAAAATTTGGTGATGTTGTTGTCTATAACCAAATTTAAAAACTAACTTCCTACAACATTAACTAATGTAATAGTAGAGAGTTGTGATTATTCTTACGAGGAATTTCGATGCTAGTAATTACACAATACGGAAAGGTTGTTAAATAGTGACTTAAGCAAAATTTAATTAAAATATTAAATTAAAAATAAGTAACACCAAAACAATAAAAAACTAAACAATCAATAGTAGTAAATCTTTGTCTATGCTCTCCTTTATTATTGAACTTTTGTTAATCATTGACACTAAATATAATTAATTTATTATTTAAACATTAATCATGATAATTCTCTTTACTGTTTTTTCTTAGGTTTAATTAACCAAAACATGTATTTGAATTAATCCTTATTAATCATCAACTTGGATACAATTCCAGATTTAATTAATTACTAACCTTACAAATTAAGAAGATCAATGGCCTAAATAACATACATATGATGTATGTTTAGCCTAAAACATTATTTTTCCTATAATTATGTCCCAAACATATTAGCTAAAAAATCCTAGTTGCGACTTTTGATTAGAAAAATTGAACATTAATCTATCTAAATCTAATAACTGATTGAATAAATTTACATACTAGTTGCAAACTTAGTAGTAATATCAAACAATTAAAAATAATTTAAAAAATAATTAATATTTAATCAATAAAGAAACTTAATTGAAGAACAAAAATCTCACAACAATTAAAGTTCAACTTAAGATCCCTTCAACTAAGAATAAAGTTTTAGTTATCCAACATCATGCGTTTCTTCCTAGCTAACATTTTTGCCATCCATTTTTTTCTTGCACCAACTTTTTTGTTGTTTTCTTCCTCTGTAATGATGTGTTTCAGCATTCTCTTTGTAGTCTTCACCTCTTTCTGCTAACTTTCTACTGTTGCTAACATTTTTACTCCCTTGTTGGACCAATTGCCATCCCTTCAATTTTGTCTAGCTCACGTCTCCCTCTCCTAATTACGCACATTTTTTCTTTTTTTTAATCCCTTAAAAAATATTTTCCTTTTTTGAGTTCTATTGCCTTTCAAGCTCTTTCCCTTCAAAACACATGAATAAAAATTCCTTTTCCTTTCCTTTTAATTGCACCCGCTAAATATATATTAAAGTGTATATATCAAAAGACCCCCTGTATTTTTATGATTTATCAAACACCCCCTATGTTTTTAAAAATATGCCAGACCCCCATGAATTTTAACAAAATTATCAAATACCCCCTGAAAATATGCAGGGTTGACGTGGCGGGTTGACCGTGATGATGTGACAATGGTGATTGGGCAGATGTGATGATGTGGTGGCTGACATGACGAGTAACGTGGTAGATGATGTGGCAGTTACTGTACATGAGGTGTTTGATAAAAATAAAAAACACATGGGATATTTGATAAAAATGAAAACCACAGGGGGTTTTTTGATAAAAATGAAAAATACAGGGGATACCTAAAAAAATTAAAAATACAATGATTTTTTGAAAAAAATGAAAATTATTAAGATAAAATTTTTATAATTAAGAATAATTAAAATAACCATTTCAATGAGA
>JAOXYD010000006.1:12399477-12412878 GCA_028565735.1 Pinacopodium congolense
TTTAGTTAAAATCATAAATATAAATCTCAAAATAATTTGATATGTTAAATACAAAATTTATTATGGAGATATGTGAATATGGGGGTATTATGGGCATTATATTAAAAATATAAGGGTAAAAGAAACTAAAAAATAGGTTTATTAATTGTCATTAATTGTTCTGAAAAATCTACCTGAAAAAGCACTCTTTTGAAAAGTTCCAAATTTAAACTTCTTAAAAAACTGTATTTTGACTGCCAAAAAAGTCATATTTATTAAAGAAGTACTTTTTAATTCTACAGCCAAACACTTATGTTTTAACAAAAAGACTTTTGTGATGGAAAAAAGTGCTTATTAACCTTCCAGAAGCCGAATCAAACAAGCACTAAGGTTGAAGAAAGAAAGCATGCCGCAAGCTCGCATGGGTAGCTGATTGTTGCATGAGCCTCCAATTTTTTTTTAAATAGAAAATAAAATAAAAATAATTAAAAATTAGTTTCTAACTAATATAAAATTAGAAATTAATTTTCTCATTAAAATAAATTAAAATGTTTAGTTGAATAGAAATTAGTAATGAGTTTTCTAATTAATATAAACTAATTTTTTAGTTAAGAAAAATATTTTAAAAATAAGTTTTCTAATTATTGTAAACTAATTTGTGGAGTTGAATTAGAAATAAGTTTTATAATTGGAAGAAACTAATTATTTTAGTTAAATAACAAATTAAGAAATAAATTTCTAAATAGAATATAATTGAAAATTAATTTTCTAATTAAAGTAAACTAATTTGTTTAGTTAAATAAAAAATAAAAAAATCTAATTAGAATAAAATTAAAAATTAGTGTTTAAATTAATTTTGATTAATTTGTTTAGCTAAATAAAGAATTAGAAATAAGTTTCTAATTAAAATAAAATTAGAAATAAGTTTTCTAATCAAATTAAACTAATATTTTTAGTTAAATAAACACATTTCTAATAAAAATTAATTATTAGAAATATGTTAAATAAGTACTCTAATTAAAATAACTAATTTGTTTAGTTGAGAAGAATTAAAAATACTTTTTAATTATATCAAAATTAGAAATTATTTTTCTAATTAAATAAATTAATTCATTTAGTTGAATTAATATTAGAAGTTAGTTTTTTAAAAATAATTAGAAATTAGTTTTTTCAAAAATAATTAGAAATTAGTTTTTTAAAAAATAATTAGAAATTAGTTTTTCAAAAATAATTAGAAATTAGTTTTGTAATCAAATAAACTAATTTTTTAGTTGCATAAAATTATAAATAAGTTTCTAATTATAATGCCATCAACTTTTTATTTTATTTTGACAACATACTGATTCCCTCCCTTCAGGGAGGTTAATTAAATTCTATACTTGATTAGAGTTTAAGGTGGACATCTCTTCCATCATTGCAGTCATCCATTTTTCTTTAGTAAGGATAGAAAGAACCTCATTTATATTCTTTGGTTTGTCTTCTTTTTATGGGATAATCATGTGAAATTTCTCTTCAATTACCAAAATTGATGTTATGAATTATTTCATAATTACTTTGACATAACTAAGATTCTTGATAAACAAATTCCCTAACGTCATAATTATTGTTACTTTGATTTGACAGTATAAGTAAAGTTTTTAACGTTGAGCATATGAATTAATCTTGAATCAATTCTTCACTTTTTTTTTATGTTGCTCTAAACTAACTTGTTGGCAAGTACACAATCAACAAGTAATATAGTGGATTCAATTAAAAGTCTGGAATGTTGATCTCACGAAGAAATAATATAAGTACTAGATCACTCAAATTAAAATTATCTAGAGAACTCCAATTTGATTTATGAAATTTAAAGACTACAAAACTATTCTAGAAAGCTTCAATCAGTGTATAAAATTTCAAGATTGTTTTACCTAATTTGAATTAATCAGTCACGATTCAAGTTATCAATGAATTAATTAAATTGACATTTGTATTATTTGATCTAAGGTATCTTCACTGAATCAAGACATATCTGTGGTTAACTCAATGTCTTATTTTTATTGGTCATATCCTAAATTTGGTTATTTATTAGAGTTAAATAATAGGTATAAAGATCAATAAGTCTAATCCTAAAATTTCTCATTTCAGAACTAGCACCCTCGTGATTAACCAAAGTCTGATTATTCACTTATTTAAACCACTTTGTTTATTGATCTTTCTAATAATCAAGGTAGACAACAATTAGATCCTTAGTTATCTAATGATTTTGTCTTAAGTAATCAAATTAAGATAAGCATTAAGCTTTCAAATAAATAAAGAACATATTAAAAACCATTCATAAGACATCAATTAACTCATTTAATAACCTGACCTTAACTAAAAATCAAATTAATCATGCATATTAATCAAAGAATATGAAATATAAAAATAAAAACATAGCTTTGATTAATTTATTATTATTATAATAATAATAATATCAATTAACTCATTTAATAACCTGACCTTAACTGAAAATCAAATTAATCATGCATATTAATCAAAGAATATGAAATATAAGAATAAACACATGGCTTTGATTAATTAATAATAATAATATTATTATTATTATAATACACAAAATTAAAAGTTTAGATATTAGTAAATCACATCCCCAATGGTGTTATAACTCTTAATCACATGTATGAAGCCTTTGGAATCCATAAAATGGCTTGAAAATCTCAATTACAAATGATGAAATGAAAACCTAACTAAAAACAACTTAAACTAACTATGATTTGAAAACTAAGAAAACTAATATGTTTAATTGCTATAATTGATGCCTAAAATGTTTGGGAAAGCCCTCTACATATAGGCAAGGAGTTATTGTAAGTGAAAGAAGAAAATAAGCCACAAATGTTAAAGAATCTGTTAGAAAATTGTGTTTACATCAATGTGTTCGGTATTGTACCGGTACCAGACACCACCGATACAAAATTGATAAATTCCATACCGGATTCAAATACCAGTCAATATTGGTCACTATCAGTCGATACCATTCAGTATCGGAAAAAAATAAAAAAAAATTAAAGAAAAATTTTGTATTTTGGTCTTTTCAAGTTTAAAGTTAAGTTAAAAACTACATAATATAATACATTTATATACTATTTTGTAAATTTTATAAAATTAAGAAATTAATTTATAATTTTAAATAATTATCCGAAATGGTACCGATATTAACTAGTACCGGTACAATACCATTTTTTAGGTCAATCCGGTACCGGCATTGATACGATATTTAATACACTGATCTACACCTACAACGACGGTTGGACTTCGATAATCAATGATGCCATTGATGAACGATGAAACTACCGTTGATGATCTGTTCTAACATCCTTCAACATAGGTTGTTAGAGACTTTAACATGGGTTAGCCAAACCACCGTTGATAGTTTGGGTTGTGATGATTTTGCATCCTTTTTACATAATTCCTCAATTATTTACATTAGCCTATAAATTAAATATTTTCAAATAATAATTAAATAATTAAGTACTAAAATAGGAACAAATTTATATCAAATAATACTTAATAATACTATTAATTTGACATATAACAATTCTTCCACATTGAAGTATTTACTTGTCCTCAAGCAAACCAATCCATCATTAATTTAAAAAATAGAATATATTCATAGAAAACATGTCCAATTCATCAACGCAATTGTTAAACGCTTTTCCTTTATCATTCACTTTCAATAAATGCATCAAGATGTTATAATAATTAATAAAGCATGTCAATTACCAAGTAAATTATGTTTCTTAGAATTTCAACCTAAATCATAAAAAATATTTTTAAATATAAAATTAATATATACAAAGTAAAATACATCATCATTTAAATAAATTCACATATTGTATTCATTAATAATATAAAAACACAAATGTGAGATTTAAAAGTTTAGTTAAGGAGTCATTTAGTCTTTTTCTATGAAAGTAAACACCTTATCATCAACAATCTCAGCTATTTAACTAAATCACATCATATTAACTAGATATTAGCATCACTCAATACCTTCAATATTTTTATCAGTTAAAAGTCAACGAAGTAAATTTATTTACTCACTTATTATCAACTTTTTAAAAACTTACTTGTCTTTTTTTAACTGAAACAAGCTGATGAAATGTTTAAAAAATTCACAAATCATTTAGGAATATATGTTTTATATATAAAAAAATCATAATGATCATTAGGTATTCATTATCCAATAACAAGAAGAATTTCAAATGAATTTGTTAATTAACATGATTAATTACTAATATATAATTTCAAATAATAAAAAAATAATTGAAATTAAAAGGAAAAATTTTCAATAAAAAGTAAAAAATTTGAAGAAATTCCACAAATTATATACTATAAAGAAAAAGATAACAAAATAATATGTTATAAGACAAGAAAAACTCAAGTGTGATAAAACAATATCTCTTCCCCATAGTTAAATTGAACATTGTCCTTAATATTTATAGATTGAAAATAATGCACAAACGTGAGAGAAGGAAACGGAACACACACATATGATATGATCGTGATAACGCTCCTTTGATATGAATTGCAGTCAACTGAAAATTAAAGAGAAAAGATAAAAACACCGAAATCATAGTAAAACATGCTCCACTATATATACATGTGTTCAAAGTATATCAAAGGAGCAAAATACAATTGAAATAACATAAATAAAACGAAAAACAATGAAATACAACCGAAAGTAACTTTAAAAAAATAATGTCAACAAACTAAAAGCAAAACATCCAAGAACAAAATGAAATATCAATCCAAAGGTAGCTAACTACTATAGCTCTAATCATAGGATAGTTGATGCTCCCACATCTGCTCCATCTACTGCTCTAGGCAATCCATCCGATCATAAATAGTAGCTAGGTCGAATAAAGCTCATAATGAAGCTTCGAGATGCCAGAATCAAAAAGACCCACCATCTATAACAAAGTCGTCATAATGTCATCCTGAGATTGAGCAGAAGGAGGCACGAAAGCATGAGAAGTTAGAGGCAAAGGTGAACATTCAGTGCCTTATTTACATTTTTTGGTTCACCTTCTTTTTATAGGATAATCATGTGAAATTTCTCTTCAATTTCAAAATTGACAATAGGAATTATTTCATGATTACTTTGACATAACTGAGATTCTTGATAAACAAATTCCTTAATGTCACAATTATTTTTACTCTGATTAGACACTATAAGTAAATTTTTTAACTTTGGTGATATGAATTAATCTTGAATCAATTCTTCATTTTTTTAACGTTGCTTTTAACAAACTTATTGACAAGTGCACCAGTCAACAAGTAATATAGCGGATTTAATTACAAGTCTGGAATGTCGATCTTATGAGGAAATAATATAAGTACTAGATCACTCAAATTAAAATTATCTCGAGAACTCCAATTTGATTTATGAAATTTAAAGACTACAAAACTATCCTAGGTTTTAAGTCTAGAATGTCGATCTCATGAGGAAATATGGTTGGTTGCTCCTTAATCTACAATCTACAAAGGATACAACATGAGACATTCACGAAATAAATGTTCATGCCATATTATTGTGTCTTTCTTACACTCACTACAATCATGAGCTCAATGACCTTTATTGTCATGAGTATAACGTTTTATTCTTTTCTTTTCATTTTTCTTGAGAAGACATTTTCCTTTTAATGTTGGTTGAACTTGGTCTTTATGAACCCAGAGTTATATGGTGAAGCCTTTTATTTCTCTTCCACTTGAGCCCATAATAATGTTTAAGTTTTTAGTTCATAGCTCCATGTAAACTATAATTAATAACATATACCTTACAAGTAAACCTAGAGTTTTAAGAAATTATTTTTTTAACATAAAGTACCTCAAAGCAACCTTTATCATCTTGATTTCATTAATGGGTCAAATCACATTTTATATGCCTCCAAATCTAAGGTAGAAATTAGATTATAACTTGCACTTAATGCTTGTCACACAATTTAAGACTATCATCTTTTAACTTAGTTATCATATTTGAAATTTGGCTCAGATGCCTTTGCATCAACATAATTAAGATACTTATTATAATTATCAAATTTTGATAACTTGTTACCCTAAATTAGTAATAGAGGCACTTTTAAAATGTGCAGTTAAAGCGAATCCTGTGTCCTTAGCATAATCATATTTTCTAAACTTGCGTATTATACCATAAACTACACTACTCAGCAATATAGTGCAAGCTCACAAGTTCGACTTTTTTTTTAATTTTTCTATACATCACAGTCTCTTTTTATATTGGTTATTTGATTATACTCAATATGGTTATTTTAAATGGTTCAAGGGCTTCTTACTCTTTCAATATATATATATATATATATATTGGATTTTATTCATGTTTCATGTCTCATAATTGTCACAACTCAATTTCTTATCTTGTTAAGTTTGATAGCAATGCCCTTTGATGTAGTAACCTTATTCAAAACACTAAGTTTTTACAGTAAAGAAGACATTATTACAATTGCATGTTATTATCATATGATTCATATATTGAGTGAATAATTAGAATTTTAATTACTTATAAAATTGAAAGATCATGTATGTAGTCAATCATTATTCTTATAATAATTAAATTCTAATTAACATAATCAAATGTATTTACTTAATAACAACTTGTCTTTAATCCTCTTTAACTAAACAAATTAGTTTTTCTTTAATTAAAAAATCACTCCTAAGTTTCTTTAACTAAACATATTAGTTTATTATTAATTATAAAATTTATTCTCCAATAATGTATGTCATGTTCTTCATATGAAATTTTAATAATAACTTGTCATGTTCTTCATATGAAATTCTAATCATAACTAATCTTTTATTTTCTTAAGAGATACACAACCATCATATGAAATTAAAATTCTTTTCACGTATAAAGATAAAATCACAAATTTATCTTTGGATCTTTTAATGTGCAAGCAATGATCATTATCAATTATATTAATATCAGTCAAAATGATTACATTATGAAACGAATATACCATTACCTTGATGATTGCTTCAGGCCATAAATCAATTTCAATAATGGACATATTTTTATATTATTGGTCTATCTCAGTAAAGTCTACAAGTTGTTCCTTAGAGATTTATTTTTTTAATTCTTCATCTAGAAAGTAATCTTTAAATCCATTTGATATATTTCAAGATTTATATTTCCTACTATAGTCAAAATGAGATGAATTGCAGTAAACTTGACAATCAAGATCAATCCCAAAGATTGAGATTTTGGGATTGTTTCAATATGAATAAACAGAAGATAATCACTTATGTATTACTTCTAGATTTTCACAGGTTAAAGAAATTCATGACAGAATCCTTTCTAATCCTTTCCTTATTTTATTAGTTAACGAAGAACTCTTTCATCCCTGTAGCTTTTTATAAGATATTTTTGTTCTCTCTTTTTTCTTAATGAACCTTATCTTCATTATATTATCTTCTTTTGAATTTTCAATTTTTAAAATTTAAATTCAAACAACATAGATCATGTTCTTTTAAGTCCAATCGCATTATGGATGGACTGTTATTTATATCATCTCTCACTCACACATGATGAGATTAATCAATTTGAATTTTGCACATTCTCATATTTATTCAATAACCTATGTGACCAGTATAACCGATATACAACGAGAGTTTATTATCATATATTTATTAAGAGTATATGACTTCTCAATTAATGAATCGATCATTGAAAATATATAGTATTCATATCTTGCATTTTTACTCTCATTTGATCTCATTTATTCTCTTGCATCACTTTTGTATTCAATTCTCTACTTAAGAGACAGTGCACTTTTGAATATATTTTCATGTGAATCATCAATAAAAAAAATGAACTTCCTCTATTCTCAAATATCTTTTTAATTTTAATTAAATTTTCTTTCCTAGAATTGCTATATATCTTACATCTTACATGACCTTTTGGTAACAATCTAAAGTAATAAACCTTAAAATTAATTCCCAAGAACTGGACAAGAGTTATAAGGTATATCATAAGGTTCTTTTTAACCTCAAAAGTCTCACACAATGTAAGTTGAGATCTTATTACTTACATTAATCCTTTTATGGTCGTTACAACACATATAGGAAGAGTTATGTGCTACGATATTAACTCATTTTCTTTTATCATGTAAATCTTTCATTCATATGATAGCATACAGATTATAGTTTAAACATACATAATGTCTAGTTTGAGTTCATTTATCTACTATAATATTTACCTTTTAGAACTAATATCCTACAACTTAAGATAGATATAATAACCATTTGATTTCTCTAAACTAATTTCATTTTATCCTTTTATTTAGGATGTCATTAAAGATTCAATTTTCACTCTCAATTATCACCTAAATAATAAATCTTAGACCTTCATCATCTCTAGTCGTTATAAATACTAGAGATTATTGCTTGTGTGAGAAAGTTAATGTTTTATCTATCTGACATATACTTTTAACTTATGGAAAATAAGTTCACACAACACAGTTCTCATTGTAATGATACATAATCTTCAAGGTCAATATTCATTTGACATCTAAACATAAAAATGCAATGAATGAACACACAAGTACATATATTGATCAATTACATTTCAATATTTATGTAAATTCAGTGATTTCGCATGCCCAATGTATTAGCCTAAGGAAATTTATTTTAATCATTGGGTTAGTCACCATATCTCTTGTAGATATGTATCACAAGATCTTGTTCGCTTCTCTTCATGTAACTATATCTTTTATATAATTATACTTAATACCTTTATAATTGGTTTTACTATGATTTTTTAGATCTACAATGGAAGTAATCATCATTTAATTATCACAGTTGATTATCACCAAATCCCTATTGCTTTTAATTATTCTTAAACTAACCAAGAATTTTTCTAAGCCACATATCTTCTCATACTCCAACTGAGAATACTTTAACTTCAGCTTACATTATGATAATGCAACGTACGATTGTTTTTTACTTTTATATGATATTACACCATTATTGAATAAGAAAACAAAAACTAAGTTAGATTTTTTTTTAATCTAAATCATCTCCCCAACTTACATCCACATAACCTTGTACACACAAATCATTACCTTATTAATATAATGTATAATTAGCAATACCTTATAAACACTTCATTCTTCTCTTTACTACTTTCAAATGTGCTTGTCCTTTGTTAGAATAATATTTACTCGTCATCCTAACAGTATGACAAATATCTAATCATGAATACATTGTTATTTACATGAGACTTCAATTATACTAGAATAACAAATTTTTGTCATTCATCCCCTTTATCATGCTATTGACAGGTAAATTTTCTTACTATTGTATTAATCCTTAGCAATAGGATTATTAATCAGTTTGCAATCTTGAATATAAAATTATTTAAATATTATTTGAATATATATCATTCTAAATACAATAATCTCTCTAAACAATCTCTTTAAGTTTAACTCCAATAAGGTATGCAGTTTCTTTTATGTTATTCATCTTAAATTCTGATGACAACTAATCTTTGATTTGTCTAAAAGATACACAATCATCATAAACAATCAAAATTCCATCTATATATAAATATAAAATCACAAATTATCTTCAGATTTTTTAGTGTAAAAGCAATGGTCATCATTAATTATATTAAAATCATACAAAATAATTACGTTATGAAATGAATATACCATTACCTTGAAGATTACTTTAGGTCATAAATAAGTTTCAATAATTAACATACTTTTATATTCTTGGCCTATTTATGGGAAATCTATAGGTTGTTCCTTATAGGTTTCTTCTTTTAATTATAAATCTAAAAAAGCAATCTTTATATTCATTTGATGCATTTAAAGATCCATATTGGCTACTATAGAAAAAAATGAGATGAATTACAAATCGATTGATAATCTTGTTGCTAAGGATAAAGATTATAGTAAGAAAATTTGTCTGTCAATGCCACAAAAAAGGAGATGAATGATGAAATTTTATTATTATAATATAATCAAAGTCTCATATAAACAATGATATATTCATGATCAGATATGTGTCACATTATTAGGATGGTGGGCAAATATCAATCTAATATAGGACAAGCACATTTGAAAGTAATAAAAAGAAAAATAAGGTATCTAGAAAATACTGTTAGTTATACATTATTTTAGTAAGGCACAATCCATGTATACAAGGTTATATGGATGTAGGTCGAGGAGATGAATTTGATAAAAGGAAATCTACCCTAAGTTTTGTTTTCTTGCTTAACAATGGTGTAATATCATATAAAAGTAAAAAATAATCTCATAATGTAAGTTGAAGTTAAAGCATTCTCAGCTGTAATACAAGAAGCTAGGTAGCTTAGAAAAATTCGTAAATATTTTAGGCATAATTGAAAGCAACAACAATCCAATGACAATCAACTTTGATGGTCAAGTGATAATTGCTTATATTGTATATTCCAAATATTATAGTAAAAGGGTTAACCATATTTGTAGTTTTAAACCTTTTATTATTTTCTCAATTGAGCCCTGTACATTTAAAACTTTCTATTGAAGTCATATACCTATACGAATTAATCAAAGGCAGTCTTTATAGGACTTAATTGGAAAAATTGTGAAAGGTTTAGGATTAAAAAAATTATGAAAGGTCTAGGACTACAAATATCCAGGATAACCCTATTTATAATCCTAAACATTGCATAATTTTTCCAATTAAATCCTAAACCTTTTACAATTTTCCTAATTAAGTCCTATAAGGACTGCCTTCAATTAATCCGCATAGGTATAGGACTTCAATAGGAAGTTTTAAAAGTATATGACTTAATTGAGAAAATGGTGAAAGGTTTAGGATTACAAGTATGGTTATCCCTATAGTAAAACTAAGTATATAGATACTAAGTATAATTATATCAAAGGCATTGTTGCAAGAAGAGAAGTGAACATGATCTTGAAATAAATATCTATAAGAGTTATTGTGAAGTCACTGAGTTTACATATTTTCTTAGACACATATATTAGGCATGCGAAGTCACTGAGTTTATATAGATATTGAAATGTAATTGATCAACCATTCTATATATATGTTTACTCATTTTATTGTCATATTTAGATGTCAAATGAATATTGGTATTGAATGATTATGTGTCATTACATTAAGAACTATGTCATGTGAATTTATTTTGCATAAGCTAAAAGTATATGTCAGACAGATAAAAGATTGGCATTCTTACATGAGCAGTCACTTCTAGTATTTATAATGACTAGAGATGAGGTATGTTTAAGATTTATTATCTATGTGATAATTGAGAGATAAACTTAAACTATTAATACCATCCTAAATAAAAGGATAAAATAAAATTAGTTTAGAGTGATCAAGCAGTCATCATATCTATCTTGAGTTGCTAGATGTGAGTTTTGAAAGATGAATATTAGAGTAGATAAGTGAATTCAAGTTAAATATTATGTGTATTTGAACTATTATCTATACATTATTAAATGAATGAAAGATTTACATCATAAAAGAAAATGAGTTAATATTGTAGCACATCACTCGTATTATGTGTACTGTAACAACCATAAAAGGATTAATGTAAGTAACAAGATCTCGACTTACATTATGTGAGACTCTTAAAGTTAAAAGGAACTTTATTATATATCCTTATAACTCTTGTCCAATTTTTAAGAATTGAGTTTAAGGTTCATTACTTTAAATTGTTACTAGAAGATCATACAAGATGCGATTTATAAAGCAATTATGGGAAAGAAAATTAAATTAAATTTAAAAAAGAAATAAGAATAAATGAAGGTTATTTTTTAATTGATGATTCATATCAAAATATACGCTACGGTACACCATCTCTTAAGTAGAAAAGTGAATACAAAAGTAATACAAGAGAATAAATGAGATCAAAAGGCGAATAAAATTGCAAGATATGACCTCAGGTATAGCATACTATATCTACTCAAGGATCAATTCATTAATTGAAACGTCTTATACTCCTGATAAATATATGATACTGAGCTCTTGTTGTATATTGGTCATACAAGTTATTAAATGAGCATGAAAACGTATAGAATTTCAATCGAATAATTCCATGTTATGTGAATGGTAGATGATATAAATAATAGCTCACACATGATGGGGTTGAACTTAAAAGAATATGACCTACATTATTTAAATTTTAAATTTTAAAAATTCAAAACAAGGGAGTACAAAGAAGATAAAGTTGATCCAAAAAAGGAAAGCTAAAGAGATGAAAGAGTTCTTCATTATCCACTACAATAAGAAAATGATTAGAAAGGATTCTGTCATAAATTTCTTTATCTTGTAAAAATTTGAAAGTAATTTGTAAGTGATTATCTTTTTTTAAATAAAATGATCTCAATCTTTGTAATTGAGTTTGATATTCTAACAAATTATTATTATTTGAAGGACCAAAAGTAAATATTTAAAAATGAGTTGGTTTTAGAAAACTTAATTGATTCTTATAAAATTAAGTGAGCTTGCTTGAAATTTGTTATTTAGTAGTTGAATCAATTATAGTTCTATCTTTTACTCCTCAGGACTTGGAGTTTACCTTTAAGATTTATGCTTTAGAACTAATTACGGTCGAAAGAACAAATGTATTAACAATATCTATATATATATATATATATATTGTTTACGAGTTTTAACTAGCTGAAATTTAATTGATGAGATAATCATAATCTCAGTTGATTCGAGTTGTTGTCATCTGTCAAATCAAATATTTAGTAACACATGCATATAAGCATCATAGGGGTTATGTCTATAAACATCATTTCATAAAGCCGAAAGTTGCAATTAACCAGAAATTCATTAGGTGTAGCTGTCTAAAGATGGAGTGAAAAATGTCAATGCAAATGGTAGGTGGCAGATGGGTCGGGTCCAATATGTCCAAGGAATTAAAGGTTGTGTATTACCAGTGCATTAATATCAATTCGAGACGACGACGATGAGACACAAACGTCAAATCCAACCTAATGCAGACTTCAAAATTGAGAATATCAATTGGAGACGAGGACGATGAGACACAAACGTCAAATCCAAGCTAATGCGACTTCAATATTCAGAAAAGGGTGTGACTAGGAAGCTTGGCTTTCTACAGCTGGTGTGAGCCGGTGTGAGTCTGACGTCAGATTCATCTCTTTTAAATTAAGGCTGTTCAGTTCTATTTTTTTTTAATTTTTTAATTACAAAAATAAAAAATAGAATAAAAATATTTTAAAAAATACACTAATATAATATAAAAATTTTAAAAATAGTATAAAAATTAAAAATACATAAATTGTAATATAAAAAATATATATAACTAAAAATTATAATAAAAAATTGAATTACACGGTTAATAAAATTTTAAATTTATTATTAAAATTTTCTTATTTTATCCTTATT
>JAOXYD010000006.1:12417772-12439780 GCA_028565735.1 Pinacopodium congolense
TGAATGAATGTTTGTTATTATGCACCTTTGGTTATAGCTTGATTAATGAGTTAATCATGTATCATTGTAGATCAATGAGTTCGGATTCAGATTCACCTATTGAATCAGACGATGACATTAACGCGACAGCGACGCTAAACATTTTTCATGAGGATGCGTTGCATTTAAGAAAACAACCATGTCTCACGTCCGCACTCACTGGACATGAGTGGGTGTTAGAACTTATCAACGGTAATCCGAATCGCATATATGAAAATTTAAGAATGTCTGCTACAAAATTCTTAAATTTTTGTTATGAGTTAACATATTTGGCTGGTTTGAAATCAACAAGGAGTGTGACAGTACAAGAACAAGTGGCAATGTTCTTGATGACCTATTGGTCATAGTCACACCACACGAATGAATGCAGAGCGTTTCCAACATTCAACAGCCATCGTATCCTAACATTTTCAACACGTGTTAAAAGCAGTGGTTAAATTAGCCAAAAAATATATTGTTCCACTGGATTTTAATCGAACGCCGAAACATATTCGTGGTAATGTCAAATATTATCCGTACTTTCAGGTAAACTCCTAACCAACATATTTTTGTAACCATTGTGTGAGAACGTCAACTTTATAACCAATTGGAACGTTAACTGATTTGTAGGATTGCGTTGGAGCCATCGATGGCACGCATATATATGCACATATTCCACCGGATCAACAGATACCCTACAGGGAAAAAAAAGTTATGCCGACACAAAATGTCATGGGTTGTTACTCATTTGACATGCGTTTTACTTATGTTTTAGCAGGGTGGGAAAGTACCGGTAATGACGCTCGAATTCTTTCGAAAATTGTAATGAATCCACATTGGAGATTTCCAATGCCCCCAGCAGGTATTGCCTATGTGAAAGACCTTATGAGTTGTTATTTAACGAAATTAACGTTTCAGCATTCACATGAGGTCATTTATTTGTTGTTTAGGGAAGTACTATTTAGTCTACTCAGGTTATGCAAACTTGCCTGGGTTCCTCTCCCCATATCGAGGTGAATGATATCATTTACAGGATTATTGAGGACAGGATAGACCATCCAGTCTACAGGAATTATTTAACTATAGACATTCCTCATTACGAAATACAATTGAAAAATGTTTTGGCATTTTGAAGGCAAGATTTCCCATATTGTCTAACATGCCTCGATACAGTTTGAGGAAGCAAAAGTTTGTTGTCATGGCGTATTGCGTTATTCATAATTTTATATGCTCCTATGCACAAGTTGATGATTTATTTGATGATTCGATCGAAACTATCATTCCCCACGGTACAAATGAAAATAATGCCACAAGTTCCCAAGTTGAGTTCAATTTAACTCCCACGCAACAACGGGCTGCGTCTCGTTTTCGAGATGCCATTGCTACTGAAATATGGATTGCTTATCTTCAAAGGTAGTCTTATTGATCATTGTGCTATTTATGTATCTTCATGTATCGTTTGTGCCATGACATTATGTAACGTGTTATTTATATATTTCATTTTTTCAATGACATGATTGTATCTTATCTTTGAACTTATACAATGTTTTGTTATGTTATCTGTATTATTATTAATTAATGCATTTATAGCAAACACGTTATATATGATGTACCATCCGACGTAATGTAATCGAATTATACTGGCTTTATTTTGGTTACTCTAATATCTAACCTATATCGGTTGCTATAATATCTGTTTTCCATGGACTTACTATCAAAACAGCTACCAAAATCCAAAACTGATAACAATAACAAAAAACAGCAACTAGGGCTATAAACTAAAAACAACAACCAAAGCCCACAACTAACAACCACAACAAAAAACCACAAACTGAAGCTGAACTAAACGTGACCTAAACTTCAGATACTACTTTAAAAGTATCACAAACCATTCTCAGCAATTGGTTATATGGATACATGATCTTATAGGAGTGTCATGAAGTCGTATATCCTTCCTACGGAAGAATGGCAACCTTATGAAGAATACTTCACTGCAGCTGACGACAAATCGTTCAAGATTAATCTCATTACAAAACGAAGGATCGGGATCAAATTCTTTCCAAATTGCATTGTCTAGACAAAAGTTCTAGGCAGAAACCTTCCTGGTCCTAACATCCTTATTACAATGAAAGTTTATTGCCAAGCTGAGAAGTTACAAATCCTAACCCAAGATATTTGTTATAAGCAGGATTTTCGACTCCATAAAGAAGATCATAACATCTTTGTATTACAAGATGTTCCCTCTAGATATAAAGATGTTAGAGAACAAATTTTACAATATTATCCAAAGAGTCATGACCAGTTCAACCATCCTCATCTTTTATGGAAGAATTTAGACTTCTACGTTTAATTTCCTTTAAAAAAGAATGAGAACATTAATTCTATCAAGGCAAATCATCCGAGAATGAATCTAGAAGACTTAAAGATGGCATAAGAAGAATGTGCTACTCTTTTAAAGTAAGGACTGATCGAACTAACCCAGTCAGATTGAGAGTGCCAAACTTTCTATGTAAATAAACGGGCATAACAAAAGAGAGGAAAGAATAGGTTAGTCATTAATTATAAACCTCTAAATACTTTCTTACAAGATGATAAGTTTCCTCTGCCTAAGATCAACACGTAAGTGTTATTTCTCAAAAAGGCTAAAATATTTTCTAAATTTTATTTGAAAGTTGGACTCTGGAAATTGGGAGTAGACCTAATAGATAGGAGGACTAAGATGGCATTCTGCATTCCTAATGCCCAGTATCAATGGACAGTTATGCCATTTGGGTTAAAGATTGCACCATCACTATTTCAGAAGGCCATGACCACGATTTACAAGCCCATCTTACAAAGTACCTTGATCTATATTGATGATAACCTATTATACTCTCAAACCTAAAAAGAGCATTGAGCTCTATTATAACAATTTTTAGATCTTACTAAAAAGTATGGGATCATGCTTTTAGCCCTAAAAGTCAAATCGGATTAACTCAGATAGAGTTTCATGGTATAAAGTTTCAAGATGGATTTTACCAGCCTGATCCACACATATATGGTAAATTATTAAACTTCCTGGACATAAATCTTACGGTTAAGTAAATCCAACAATTTCTAAGGATTATCAATTATATAAGATATTTTATTCCTCGTGTGTTTGATCATACCAACCAACTGTCCAAATTAATTAAAAAGAATCCACCACCTTAGGGCCCCAATCAAACAAAGACAGTCCAGCAACTAAAGAAGATTACTCAGTATCCACTTCCATTGAAGATTCCTGATAAAGGTAAAAGAATCCTTCAAACTGATGTAAGTGAAGATTTTTTAGGAGTTGTGCTTATAGAGGAGATAGACGGAAAAAGTTTCTATTGCGAGCATGCTAGTGAATAGTTTAAAAATTCAGAAAAACACTACCATGCAATCTACAAGGAGATTTTTGTAGAAAAAAGAGATATAGAAAAGTTTAACTTTCACCTCTACCTTTATCTCTTTATAATAAAAGTGTATAATACATCTTTTTCTAAAATCTTACATCATTGTAAAAAGATTTTGGCAAATAGCCAATTGCTCAGGTGGAAGGATTGGTTCTCCCACTATAAATTTTAAGTTAAACACATTAATAGGAATTATAATATCTTAACAGACTTCCTCTCTTATTATCTAAAGACTATTCATGTCATTACTCCTAAATTTCTTCCTCTCATCCTTTCCATGGCCAGTCAATCAAGTACCACTAAGGTGAAGAAATATTTCCTTCCCATTTGTAGAAGTCCTACTACCATTGGTGAAATTATTTGTCTTGCATGAGTAAGTCTTTTCTACTACCTACACATTTTCCTTCAACAGCTTGGCACCCATTGCACTCCATCTCTTTTTAGCCTACAAACACTATATCACACTGTGTTCTTCTTTAATGGCCCCTTAATATAACATACCTTGTTGTATCTCTGGGTCCTCTTAGCTCTGTATGCCTGTGCCATTTCTTTCTATCCCTTGCGCATCTACCAGCATTTATGCGATAGAGAAAATGAAAACTCCCTCCTATGGACCTTTCTGGAGTAGTACCAACCACTGATGCGATGGAAATCCTAACTCTCTTAAGTGATTGAACATCTTCGACTATGGGAGACTCCGATGGAAAAGCAAAACACCCAGTGTTTCTTTGTTCTTCATCGACCTAATAGCAAGGCACATGATGGATCCATTTATACAGACAACTAGGTATACTTCTAGCATATTTAACTCCAGTGGTCACAATATAAGGAGTATGTTCTCAAAGCCCTTAGAGATTTCCTAGACGACTTAAACCATATCCTAAAGTATGCACCACCATCAGTCACAACAACTATTAGACCTTACCCAGGAGAGTTCATCCTTGATGAGCTTCAAATCCCAAAGTTTGAAATTCCAGACTCTGAGGGAGATGTTGCTACTTTTGGATTTAACATTTTAGGACCTGGGAAAATTTTAAGGCCCTCTACATCTACCGATTTGCAAAGAAATTCCAAACAGTCTTACGATAGACCTCCAATTGAGCTTAGATATAACTAGTCCATTTCGATCAACAGTCTCTGTCTTCTAGGATGCCAAAGGCCCAGATGATGACCTCCTTTCATTGATGAGTCAGTACTTGAAGATTTTCTAAAAAAATTGAAAGCTGACGAAGCAAACCCCAGCAATAGGAGGAGAAAAGACAATGACAGTTACAATTTTAATTCCAGTGCATCCTCATCCAATATGCAGTTATGGCAGGAGTCTATTAGAAAATAATGGAATCATTAGATTCCTTTATGGGACCATGTAATAAATGTTATTTATCTTTATGTTATTATGGGTGCCTGTATGATAAGACATTGTTCTTATCTCTTTATGATAGGATGATAAGACTTTGATCTTATCTCTTTCAATAGTGTTGATAAGACATTGTTCTTATCCTTAAGATATAATGATATGACATTGATCTTATCTATCAGGTCTCTGTTTTTTTATTTATTTATGTTCCTTTGCCTATGAAAACAAAGGTTCTTATTGTTAAGAGTAGTCAAGAGAGTACGAATCAGAGCATTTTGGTACTATGTATAGATCATCTCAAGCGGAGACATCCGGACTGTTGCTAGAATACCTTTTCTTCTATATAAGGTTAAAACTATGCGAATGGCCTCAATATGGAGATGTGTATAACCCTGTTCTCGGTATAAAGTAACCAGTTCAGAAGGAAATTTTAGGGTGACATACTACTTTGTAGAAGTGGATTTTAATCCACATTGATCTAATCTGGAGCCTTGGATCAATTCTTTAGAGTGAGGTCTATAAGTAGAGATTAAGGAGCGAATACTTCTTGTGATAGATCTATTGCGGTGGTATAAGCTATAAGGGTTTAATAACAGAAGCCAAGTATCATTGATTTTTATATCATCGGGTAGATGGGTAATTTCTACAAGATTTTCTATATTATGAGAGAGAGTGCACTTTATATTTTTTAGAAGTGGTCCTAATAAAAGGGCTAAAGAGAAATGTAAATGATTTGTTGATGAGGTTGAAGTTTCACTTATGATAACTAGGGTTCTCTCTCTACTCATACTTATCAATAATAACTTTACCACTATCACAAGAGAAACTTTAGGCTTTGATACTTAGTAGTATTGTACTCCTAGTGATAAATCTATGGTGGTAGTATAGGCTATAAAGGCTTAATAACAGAAGCTAAGTGACTCAAATAGCTCTATATTAATTATAGATTGAGGGAGAATTATTAAATATTCATAAGTAAATTTATCCTACATTAGAAAGAGATATAACGGTAAAACAAGTTATACACATTATAAGATCACTAATTTATTGTTTTAAAGTTTTAGGTTGATTTATTATATATGAGTTTATTTACAATCTAGTTCATTTTCTCCTCAAACACTCACATACAATATAGGATCATTAATCTGTTGCCTTAAAAATTTTGAATTGACTTTTTATAGACGAACTCACTTATAACCTAATTCATTTTCTCTTTAAGTTCTCCAGAACCCTTCAGTTAACTGATATTTTAGTGAAGAGTAAGGAGATGATGGTAGAGAAATAAACTTGTAATCATAATGTCAGATTTGATGGCAGAAGGACACCAGTTAGGGTGAAATGATCTAATATAAGCAACTACACTATAAACATGAGCAGCAGACACAGAAGTTCACTGGTAAATGTGAAGTGCACATGTCTTAGGTCATTAGGGATGTCTGATATTGAGAAATTAGATGGACATACACCCAAGATATCTATTCCAGGAGTTGTTATATCATGCTGCAATGAATTTCCTTTCAAAATCCTTTTTTTTAGAGAATCTGGAGAAAATATATGTTTTGAGAAACATGGTGTGAAAGTAAGAACTGCAAATAACCTTCAGAATCTCAGGTACAAGAATATTTGGTCCTTTTAAAGAGAAGGAAGCAACCAAAAGAGCAGGAAAATCTAGGGTTGCTATAGTTTTTAGTATGTTTCCTTTTGGCTCTCTGTAAGAAGAATGCACATCAGGAACATTATAATTCAAACCAATTGTTTGAAGATCATGAGTAAATTGTCAGGATAATAAAAAATTATTTTTACTTTGTTGATTCATAATAGGATATAATGGATTTGAAGTCCTATTCACTCATAGTTGTCGTAGGATAAGAGTAAAAGGTTGATTCATCTTCATTATCAATATGACTACCAGTCATTATTGTTCCAACTGCACTAGGATTAAGAACATTAGGATTAAAAGTAAATATGTCACATAGTACAATCTTCCCTTTTATCAAACGTCTTTCAAGACATCCTTCAGAACACTACCTACAAAAAAATTCGGTATGTTTATTGACGTTTTTAGCATGAAATTTAGTTGAAGCTTTAAATGAAATTAGGATGGATCATACTGAGATGATTCCTTGTCACATGTACTTGAAACATTCTGTCCATATACAAGAGGAAATATTTATTCTGTTTAATGTGAAAGGATTAGTTCCCAATCCTTGTTTGCATAAATTCCATCAAAGGTTGTTACAGAATAAAATTTATTTGTTGATGCATGAGATACAAGCTAGTGATGCTTACAAAAAGTGTTTTATTATTGCTAAGAATGAATTTTTCGACTAAACGATGATCCATGCTACTTGTTGCTATGGTCATTAGCCATGTTGACATACTTCTAAGTGGAGGCTACATAAATCCAACACCATTACCTGCTACATGTATTATAAGTACTCCCATTTCCATTGAGTGGAAAGCTCCGATCACGATTACTTCTTTATCAAAACTAAATGGTCTACTGGGGTTAAGTGAGATTGATATAATGTCAACTCTATTAGCAATAGCATCATCAAATCCTGCCAGGATAGTTTCTTATGAACATTCTACACTATAGATCTTATCTACTGCAATTCTCGCTGAGGGAACACCTCCTCTTGCAGTGCCATTTGCAAATCCTAAAAAGCTTGCATTCTGAATAATGTTCCCAATTGCTAAGGAGGATACAAGTGTTCCATGACCATCAGGATCCCTTGCACTTGTATCCAGACCGTTATATCTCGCCCTAGTGAGTTTGTTGTCATAAGCACATTCTTAGAGATTCATTGATTATTACAAGCACAAATACTGAATATTCAGGGGTATTTAGTTAAGCTTTAGTTTTTAATTTTCTATTTTCAAAACACTGAAATCAAAGAAGAATACGTTTTTTAAATTCTGATTTGGTTTTCTATTCTTAAAATAAAAAATCCAAACAAAAATAGGGAAATTAAAAAATTGTTGATCCTTTTAGTTCATTTTCTTACATCCATTTTTTATTTATGTTTTTTAAATATGAAAATTAATAAAAGTTATTTAAATCAGTTTTTGTGCATCTTTATTAGTTTTTATGTGTTTTTTATCGATTATTTTATGTTTTTTTCATTATTTTATATTTAAAAAGAAAATAGAAACAAGTAACCAAACCAAACAAAGGCATTATTTTTTACGTTTTAAAAGCAAGTTTCTAAAATAAAATTTTCTATATTGAATAGTTAATATAATATATTAATTAATGTTTAATTTTAAAGTGTATAAGAATATTTTGGTATAAGAATTTAAATTTATTTAATATATAATTATCATTATTAAATTTATTTTTTATCACAAATTTCAACTGAAGTAACTTTTTATTTTTAATTTTTATTATAAATTTCAACTACTTTTAAAAAATAAAAACTAAAAATATCAGATATAAATTAAAGATTAAAAAACAGAAGTAATACTAAAAGCATTAATATTAAGAAAAAAATATCAAGAAATAAAGAAACCATGTTACTTGTTATAAGAAACGTTTTTGCCACCATTGCCATTGTAAAGACCATTCCATTTCTTTGGAGGAGGTCCAAAACCATTGTCACTAAAGCTCTCTGATTCAGGCCAGATCCCCCCATCAAGTATACCAATTATGACATACTCTCAACAGAAGTGCTTCTTTTGCTTATCTAATAAAGTCCCATGAAATCCCATGATCTTGTTGTCTGAAGTTGGTAACTCTGACTAGGAAAAATAGATACTACTTCCTCCATACTTGCAAGTATAGGAACCCAAAACTTCAATTTCCTGATAGATTCAAGATAAGACTTGTCCTGATGCTATATTGTAAGCAGTTCTTTTAAAGCTATAACTTGGGAAGAGAAAGGTCTTCATTTATGATCAATTTGGTCATTGTATTAATAGTATTGCATTGGAAAAATACTTCATAAAGATTTCTAATGCAGAACACAAGTAGTCGTGTTACAATTCAAAAGATGTAGGAGATTATCTTACTATACTTAACTAGCTAATTTATGTGTCTCTTCCTCAGTAAGCTTCGTCGCGAATCCATTGAAACTTCTCCTATAACTTCTAATTAACAAATTCTGTGCATAACTAAATTCATAGAGAGAAGAGAGGTGTCAAAATAAAAAATTGCAAACTTGGATTTCATAGTCAGTAGGGTAAGTTGTTTTACTTGAAACCTAGGACACCCTGTAGCATATTATGGTGGTGTGTTGATGGTGAGTAGTTTTCTTGAGGGAGTAGACCCATGTACACAATATAAACCTGATATACATAATAAGGAACAAGAAAATGTATCTCAAATACTAGTAAAATGGTCAATTCAATGAGAATTGTATTATATTATGGATTCTATGAATTTACCTTCCTATCTTTAGCTTCAGATCCATGAAATAAGGTCATTGAGAAGAAGAAAATGCAGGCAGCATGATATAACACTGAAGCCATGGTTTACCCCTAAAAATAAAAATTACTTTTATATTTCTTATACCATTTAAGTGATAAGGAGTGTTGAATTTGGAGAATAAATTGGTACGAATGTATCATCATACCATATATAGTGTATTAAAGCCATATTGGAAACTAAATAATATCATTTTATTATGGAAAATCACTAGATAGGTATAGGTATTACCATTATTGAAAAAGATCTATTAGATATGTAACAACTTTACGTATTTAATTTTTTAAGAATTATAGTGTGCATCAGGGGTATGGGCATGTAGATGAGTTTAAAGTGTAAATTCTTAGAGTTAGATATGAGAGAATTACTATATAAAGAGAGGATCATGGTTATTTGAATTATAAGAGTTTAACCAAATGTAAACCTTGGTCTAAGTGATTGGACCTTACTATTGAATGACTATCCATCACGGGCCTAATCAGATTGGGTAGATTTTAAGCATGGCATGAACTAAGTTATTTGAATACATCAAATATAGTTGTCCAAAACTATGGACAAGTTGAACTTCTAATAATATTTTTGTAACCTTATTTCATCTTGTAGTGCTCATTTTTAAGTGATTAATGCTTAAAAGAATAAACAACAATATGAACTATCTTGTTCAAGTTCAAAATGACATGTTCCATGTGAATTTCTTAAGAAATGATAGAAACCACACCAAACATGAATTGTTCTATTGGAGAATCGTTGGTATCATTGTTTATTTTTTAAAATTCAACTTTATATTCACTTCATTTAGGTATAATCTTCATCCCTAACATTAACCATTTTATTTATATGTTAAATGATTCAATAGCTTATCATAAAGTTCATATAAGCATTAAAACATATTTGCCAAGTCTTAATAAACATACATGCATCTTTATAATAGGATGAGGATATAGTTTTATATTTAGTTTAGTATAATTTTACTACTGTTAGTAGGTAAAATAGATAGTTTTATGATATTTTTACTTGTTAATAGTGATAATTGCAGATATTTATTAGTTCTTTTTATTAAGTTTTAGGTTTAGTCCAAAATTTGGGTCTATGAATACAAATGGGTTGATTTTTATTGTAATTAGACAAAAGTTAAATAAGTCATCAATGTAGCACCATTATTCTTATTGTGAAGCGTCATTTATGTGCGAAAGAAAAGTTAGAAGGTAAATGATGGGTTTAAAAGGTGTCATTGTATTCCAAGTGTACTATTATTTAGTGCCAAATTGAAGATAGAAAAATAACATTTCCTTAAAGTTGTTTCGTTTTAGCCAAGTTTTAAGTGTCATTTTATTTCTAAAAATATGAGATAAAAGAAGTGTTTTAAAAGGAAAAAAATGACTAACCTACCCTTTAGATGTGTTTAGCAGCCACTTAAAAGCCATATCTAAAAAATATTAGAGAGAAAAAAGAGAAGAGATTCTTCTTGGAAGAAGAGCTGGCATGTGTAGAGTTTTCTAAAGTAGTTAAATTAGGGTTTTAGTTGCTTTTATTCTTTCTATCTTTGAATTGGTGACTTAAGAATTCATAGGAGCATTCAAGATAGAGAGAACAGTGGAATTTCAACGAAGATATATAAGCATTTCAATTATATTTTAGTTAATTCTTTTCTTCTTCATTTGTACTGACTCTTTATTTTATTTTTTATCAATGAATATTTGTTTTCTTATTATATTTTTGTGCTTATTATTGACCATGTGTATTTAAATTTCTTAGTCAAGGTTAGGAAAGTAGATAGGTTATAAATGAGTAGTTAGAAGAATTAAGTGCTTAAATTATCTGCCTTAAACTAATAAGTTTAGTTAAATTGTTGGATAATTAAAGAATTGATATCCATTAGTTTTTAGTTATTGAAAAATTAATTAGATAACATCAATTAAATTTAGAAGTGCACTAAACTCTAAAGTTTATTGTAAGGATTCTTAAATATAAAAATCTTAAGTTTGATCTTCTTGAATTTCACATTTAAATAAGCTAAGTTTAGAAGATTAAAAGTATTTCTATGACTATTAATAGTTTTTTGTTTAAATGAAGATTATCTTAAATCTATCCAACACTCAACTACTTTAAGGACCGTTTGGTATCACTTATATTTTTTTTATTTTCTATTTATTTTCTATCTTTGTTTTTTTATTTTTGTTTTGTTACAAAAACAAAAACAAGTTTGATTGAGATTGTAGTAAAAAAAATGTTTGGTAGAAATATCTAAAAAAAACAAGAAAGAAAAATCTATTTGGTTGTATGATCTTGTAATTTTATTATATTTTTATTACATTATTATATGTTAATATTAAATTTTAATTTATTTTATTTCTTATTAGATCATATTGTATTAGTTAATAAATTCTCATTTTCATTAGAATAAAAGAATTAAATATTTAATATAATTAAATGAATTTAATTATAAATTAACTTTATATAAGAGGATTCCAAAATAAAAATAATGAAAGATACTCATCAAGTGATAATGCTTTAGTCCTTACTAGTAATATCATATAGAAAAAGAAAAATACATCAATTACAATTACTATTAATATAATCATTCAACATTTATGTACCAATTTCATCTCGTACTCAAGACATACTTTGAAGTTATGCTAGTGTAGTATTAAAGTCCACTTGAGAATTTGCATCTTCATTTACACATTCAATAATATGATCTTCAATTTTTGCATAACTGTCAAATAATTTATCAACCTGCCCATGCATCTTGATAAAATTATGTATAGCACAACAAGTAATAATGATATATCGTTGCTTCTTCATATGATAACTAGGTATGTTTAGGAGTATATGGAATCCTACTTTTAGAATGGTAAAACACCGTTCAATAACATTTCTTATTGAAGAATACCTATAGTTAAATAATTCTTATGGACCTAATAGTCTTCCTTTACTTCTATAATCTCATAAATAATATCTTTGACCCCGATATGGTGAGAGAAATATAAGAATATTAGTATTACCAGAGTCTACCAAACAAAACTTACCTTAACATGTAAAAAAAATATTCACAAAAAATAATAAAAATTAATCATAATTACTATCTTAATTGAAAATAATGTAATACCTTGGGGAGGCATTGGAAATTGGTTAGCTGCATTTGCGATTTTTTCTAAAAGAATTTTAGAATCATTTGTAGTACCTTCCCATCCAGTCATTATATATGTAAAACATATGTCAAATGAGTAACAATACAAAATATTTTGTGTTGGATCAATTTTTTTATCCCTATATGTTAATTGTTCATCTGTTGGGACATGTGCATCGATATGTATACCATCTATTGCTTCAACACAATCTTGAAAAATGAAATGACATTGTTAAAATGGGCATAATAAAACTAGTAGCAAAATATATAAAAGTAGTATATGAAAATATAGAAAGCATTTTGAATTACGTTGAATCATTTTATAAAAGATGATGGAATGATCAATTATTTTGCAAGACAAATAATTACATAGAAGACTTTATAAAAATACTTTGAAATTGTCCAAGTCGAATGTTAAAAACGATCTATATTAACTATAGTTATTTTACTATGCCTAATTGTCATAAAAAAATTGCAACTTGTTCTTCCACGATCATATTTTTGGTTAGTTTTAGCTCTCCAACACTTTTCTGCTCATCACATAAATCCAAGAAAATTATTTTGGAAATTCTTAAATTCTCATAAATCCTTATAAAATTTCCATTCAAAGTTCTAGTGCCTAATCATGACCTAATAATGAAGAAGTTCTACATGGTTGCTTATATAAACGAAAATACTCATTCTGTTCCTTAATATGCAAAGTAATTGATCCTTTAATCAATTCCTTTTCTGAATTTGTATCGAAATCTGATAAAGAATCTTTGTATCTACAATGCCAAAACATTCATTGATTAATAAAGAATTCAGATCAATTATTCATACAAAACATCCACAAAAAATTCATAGATTAATAAAGGATTCATAGAAAATATCCATACAAAACATTCTAAAATGTTCAAATCATGAAATAGTCCACAACATAGAAATTTCTAAATGAGTTCAATTCGCAGCAGCATGAAATAAAACTATAGAGACATAACCTAATCCAATTTTCTTGCATCTGTAATCCTCATAAAAATCTTCCTAAAAGTTGAAAAATCATGAAAAGCCTTTATTGCGCATCCTAACCTCCCAAATCATGCAAGACATCCACACATTCAATTATTGAATTAATGTCATTAACTGATGAAGCTCCATTATCTGCATTAGCTAGAGATGCCAATTTTTTCTCAAGTAATTCTAACTTCTTCGAATTTTTAGTGATTGCAAGCAACACATTTTCTAGAGCGATTGTGTTTGGCTTCTTTGCTTTCTTCTTATTTGGAGATTTCCACTTCTTTGAAGCAAGACCTACAACTTCTTCTTCTTCTTCTTCTTCTTCATTAAGCAAATTGCTTTGTTCGTTAATTTCATGCTCTCCCTCATCACTCTTTGATGGAGATTTAGTCAATGGATGTGCATATAAGCCCGTTATAATAGTATCTCCAAAAATAAAATACAAGTCTGAAAATTCCTTGTATCCTCTTTTCTTGAACCTATGAGCCATTTTATGTACCTATAATTATAACATATATATATATGATAAAAATAATTCACATTTGATATTAATAAACAAAAACTAATTACCTTAAATAGATTTTTCCAACATTCATTTGTTGCATTAACTTCACTTGTGATAGAGTTATAACCAATTCATGTTTCCTTAAGTAAATTCTTAAAATTCTTACATCTAACCCTTAATGCATTATATTTGTTCCTCAATTAAACATCAGTAAAAGCTTTATTGAATGTTGCTTGTAGACCTGCTTTAATATTCTTCTAACCAAATTTGGAAAAAAGTAGTAGTTTTTCGATTTCCCTTTTTCACTTCTTCAACCATTAACAAGATTAAATGCATTTCGATTGCTTCATTCCACCTCCCATCATTTTCACTTATCTCCACACAATCATCAGAAGCATTCATATTGTTTAAAATTTCCATTACTAAAAAGTAATTACAAGTGAAAGAAAGAAAAAGTGGACAATCAACATCACATTTTGTTAAATCCAAGGAATAAAAAAATAAAAGAAAAATTATAAACAACTTGAAGATTATGCAAGGAAAATCTAAATATCACATTAAACAATAATTGTCTCAATTTATTAATAACAGTCCAAGATGATTGAAACAAAATAATGTTTTTTTATTGATTGATGAAAGTATAACAATAAAAAATAGAAGGCACAAATAGATGAGTATATTATGGATATGGATCGACCAAACTACAAAGCAATTGAATGATGGGAAAAAAACTTCGACAATATGGATGAAAACACTAACAACCAAACTACAAAGCAATTGTAATAAGGGCTACTGCATTTTGCAACTTGTTTTATTTGCCAGATTATGATACATAGACATTCGAATCCTTGTCACAAACCCACAAAATTAGGGTCTGTGGCTTAAATCAAGAAGAAAAAACAAAATAAAAAAGTAACCTCTCATCTTCTAAACCCATGCTGCACCATCTCTAACACTTCACCATCCCACCTAACAGTCCTTTTTAATCCCTGTAATCAACCTCGCTATACCAAAAAGAAAGCCACTCACAAGCAGCCGCGTCCTCCCTCCATCCAAATCACAGTCGTAACCCCCCTCTAACCAACCACACTAAACCCCAGCACCAAAACTATCTCTCAACCCATACCACCCTTTAATCACCAAAGACAAACTCACCCACCAAAGTAAAGCAAGGTTTGGTTTAGCATCAAAGAATCATATACAAAGAAAATAAGGTATGAAATAGCTAGAGAAAAGACCTAAATGGACCTTCGAGAAATAAGAAAAAACAATGATTGTTGATGCAAAACACCGAAGATACGAGAAAGCAATGTGAACGTCGATGGGTGAGTAGAAAGATTTTCCCAAAACTTGCCTACACCACCAAATCTACAAAGAAATGCTTATAAATGAGGACATTTGTTGAGATTTACCAATAAAATGAGGAGAAAAAAAGATGAAAACTATCAAGACTCATACCTTCGTCGACCATTGGGGCAAACAGAAAGAAAGAAGGAGCAAGGAATAAGGAGGTAGACAACAATGAAAATGTGTTTTTCTACTATAGAGAAATGCTTTTCCTATTTTAAAAATGTGTTTTAGAAACATAGAGAATCCTCCTCTTTCATTTTTATTTATTCAATTTCATAAACACAAAAATGAAACTAAACTAAACTAAACACGTTTATTTACATTGGTTTCCGTGATAACATAAATAAAAATACAAAACAATAATCATAAATGGAAACAAACAATCCCTTAGGGCCTATTTGTTTCCATTTATATTTTTTGTTTTTTGTTTTTATTTTCAAAAATAGAGAAATGTAGGAAAAAAATGTGTTTGCCTATAGTTTGTTTTGTTTTTCTGTTATCAAAATTAGAGAAATAAAAATAAAAATAGAGAAATAAGAAAATGATGTTTTTTTGCATTTTGAAAATAGATTTTATAATAATGAATATAATCTATTGACTAATAATATATTTTTAAGGTGTATAAAAGTATTTTGATCAAATAATATATTTTGATTATCATTGTTAAATTATATTTTTTTATAAATCTCAACCAAACATGTTTTTGTTTTTTGTTTTTTGTTTTTTATTACAAAGATCAATCAAACAGGTTTTTTTTTCTTTATAAGAAAAATAGAAACAGAAATATAAAACAACAACGAAAAAATAGAAGTGTTATCAAACGGCTCCTTAATTAATTAATCTATTAAAATTTGAAGTTTTAGATTGATCTGATTATTGAGTGAGTTCTATCTCATTAATCAGTATTTATATTGAAAGTTAATTTATTTACTTTATTTATTTTTTAAAATTTTTATCATTCATCACTTGGGATTTTATGGATAATTAAATTTTGATTAAGCTAATACTTATATCTAGATCCCTATCGAGACAATACTTAATATTCATCATTTTATACTACTTGATAATATGGTGTACTTGCCTCCGGGTCTCATATTAGGATTAGGAACAGACCAACAACTACCTTGTGACATTAAAAAAACTTATTTTTGTAGTATTCATTTCATGACAAGAATTTCTGAAAATTGGTCGTTTCCAAAAATATTTTTCCATATTTGGTGTCAAACATTTTTTAATCAATTAAGAACAATATTGGCATCCCATTGTTCAAATTGACAAAACTTACTTTGTGGAGATTATAGTATTCAATAGCAATAAAACTTGGTTAACTCTGTTTAATCGTAAAAATAAACTAAAAAGTTACAATTTACATTTGAAATGGAAGATTTCTGAGACCGAAGCAAATCGCTTCAGATTATTTAAATTAATAATTGATAATTCATGATTAAATATTTAGATTAAAGGAAATGGTTTTGAATAGTGATTAATTTAATATAATATATATATATATATATATAATATGGAATTGTAAATTTAAAGCCATGTTTTATTGACAATTTTAAAGAAAAATATTATTTGCTTTTCAATGGCAACCTTCCAAACTGATTCAATTTCTAGACAGGGCATTCTCTTAACACACACAATAATTGACTCGAAAGCCTGTGATGAAACAAGTTTAGTACCTAGAAAGTTTTTTACCGAATCTTGTAGTGACTTTTAACTTCTATTAGGAGAAAATTCCATGAGAATTCTTGGGAGATTTTTTGTTTTCTTGGACTTTCCATTTCTTTGTATTGAATATGTAAAATTCTGGTTTGAAATATTCATTTATTAGAGTATCTCATGTTCTGATATTCATGAAAACATAAAAATTTACTGCAGAATTAGAATCAGTTGATTGCAACGATCAACCATGAAAGATTCTTAGATTCTTCTTCAATGCAACTATATAAGTTCACTAAACAGAAGCTCAGAACAGTATTCTACAAACTAATCTAGTAGTGATTATTAGACGAGTTCATTCTCCATACAACTTACTAAGTATCAAGAAGCAAACTTTAGAACAATTCATTTCTATGTCGAAGCAACTGCAGAATTTACCACCCTGCAGTTCTTTCTGATCTGTCCACTTGATCCCGTGAGTGGGCTTATATTCCCCATTTTGATCATGGAATTCACAAATGTATCAAAGAAAAGGTTTTGGTTACTGTTAAAGTTCTGAACAAGAGTTTTGGTTGTTGACACAGCCTCATCACTGGAAAACAGAATCTGATCAGAACTGAGAAGGCCCTTATTGTTAACTAAGTTCTGAAAATAATGGTTGTCGAATAGGTCGGTCGAATTCCGATCGAGAGCCGTCGTAGAGTTTCCGTCACTGCTTAGCGGACACAGATTTTCCAGGTCAGTCGCCATACTTGTTTCCAGTGTAGGATCAGCAGCACCAGTTCCTGAGAAGTTGAACAATCTATTGCTGAAAGTGGCGCATCTCGCCAGTCCAATTGTGTGAGCACCTACATATGAAACAATTAGCTGAATCCCATGAAACCATTTCATAAAAGTTCATTGATAAATAATACAATCTGACCCTTAAATTTTTTATAACATTCCAAGAGCCGGGAATCCGGGGGAATACTCCCTGATCGTTTCTATCAACTTTTTGTCCCAAAAACATAATACTTAAAACATATTTGCTCAATACCAAAGAATTGAATATGGAAGTGGGGTTACCTGATAAGGAGACAACGTCTGTGATGTTAAGGCCGACAGCAGCAAACTTGGAAATGATTGTATCAAGTGGTTCAAATGGAGAAGGAAGTCCATTGTCTGCTCCTGTCTGGTTGGCCACCAGACCATCTCTTCTTCCAAGCAAAACTTTCCATGAAGGTCCTCCACTCTGCATGAAAATAAAAAAATAAACAAACCCAGATAAGGAAAACCATAAAAGGATGAATTATCCAAGTAACTCCTGCCCTAAGGTCGAGTACAGCGAATTCAATGGAGTACCAAACTAAAAAATAGGAGTATCCAAGCAAAAAAATCATAGCCCATGAATGGTTCCGAGCAAAAAATTATAGCCCATGAAAGGTTTAAGTAACAATACAAAGAATTGCATGTATTCATAATAGAGTTGTGAAATGGGAAGTACCAAGACTACAGAATCCCTGGCAGCTATGGCGAGTATGTCAGCACAAGAAACAATTCCACTGCATTGACTCTCTAAAGCACTTTTTATATTATCAACAACTTCAAATCCTCTTGCAGAGTTCAGGTTTGGAAGTGCAAACTTCTCACCATCGCTTCCATCCAGCAAAACTGATCCATCACAACCCTAAAACCATTATCACACAAAAGAGTAAGGTTCTCCATGGTTGTTTAAAAAGTTGACAGAAGTTAAAGAGAGTGATTAAGAGATCTCACATTTACAAAGCAATCATGAAAATGAAGTCGAAGCAGCGAAGCGGCCATTCGCATTTCGACCTTGATAGCTTTCATTATTTCACTCCTCACTGTTTGGAGAACTCTTGGACAGGTCGTGGAATAGTGATCAGTTGTTAGTTGGGACCTCACAGCTGCACTTAGCATCAGAGATATCACTAACAATGAGTAGCCATTGCGGCTGATAATTGGCATCTTCATGTCTGCGTGACCGGATGACAAAACGTGAAGAAAAAAATTTGTATCTTGGTGGATGATAAAACTCTGGAAGAAGATATACATATATTTATAGTCCAATGCCACTGAGTCATAAGGCTTAGTGACACTATTTATATGATAAATGTATGCAAGTGCTGGTGATGTATGGTGGCTGCAGAACTGAGTGCTGTTTCACGATTCAAAAGCTGCAAATGGCACCTGATATTTGGATTTTGACCTAACGGATTAGCTGATATTAAATATCACCGGCGAGCCAGGGAATGGAAAGAAAGGTGGGTTCATAGTTATCACATCAGCTGAAACTTGAGCTTTCCATGAAAGTTCATGAATCAAAGCACCACTTAAGAGCACTACTTCACGCATGCTGCGGGAAGAATTATTTCGGCCGTAACGTTTTGTCAGTATTAGGGTTCTGACTATGAATCATGGCCTCGTGCAAGTGCGTCTCTTGTCATTCCTGACAAAAATTTCTCATGTGCACTTAAAAAATTAGCCGTGCTCTGGATTTAACATAACCTGTGGACCCATCAGAATTGAGGGTGCTTGAACCAGACATTCTCTTGCATGTACCATATAATATGCATTATATATTAAACTATTGGACCATATAACTGATAAGTAATGGTTATCCGTAATTATTACAGTGAAAAATGACTCAAATTTCTTTTATATATCTGTAAATAATTTAAAGTACGTGTACGTATTTAAGTCATTGTTATATTATGTTAACCGCAGATAATTACCATTTATCGACTCCGTATATTTTTTAAAATAAAAAAATGTACCGATTTCATCGTCACATAAGCAAAAGATTGAAAGAAACATAGATTATGCTTGAAGGAGCTATCAAGATGTTTGTGTTTCCTATTAAGACTTGGCAGATATGTTCTGGTGGTTTTGTGAAATTTATTATCAAGCTATTCAATCATTATATGCAGCGTACAGTGTAAGTTTTTCAAAAGGTGTAAGAAATCCTTTGAATATCAAAAGAAATTTAATAGAAATCTCAAAGTAATATTTAAATTGACAAAAGCTGCCTCCGAATAACTAAAAAAGGCAATATAAACTTAGAAAAAATGAAAATCTGAGGGTAAATTAGTCTTTTATTAAAAAAATAATAAAATCATGTTTTCATCTTCACATCAATTTCCTCTACTTGAGAAGGGCTTGTCTTTGAGTATGTAAAGCCCTCTAGGTATGATAGTTCCCCGTACTCGCGAAACAATTGATATATGCTACATTAAAGGTTTTGGAGATACTTATATTACCCGGAAGATCCACCACATAGGTATTATCATGAATCTTCTTTAAAATTATATAAGGGTCATACTTTTTTTGTTGAAAGTTATTGTAGGAGCCATCAAGAAAGCATTTCTTGTGTAAGAACATTATCACTTGGTCTCCCATGCTAAAAGTCTCCAATCGTCTGTACTTTTCAATTGTTCACTTATACCCCTCACTTGCCCCTTTGAATTTCTGCCTTATTTTTTCGTGTACTTCTACTACCTGCTCTGTTATGTGTTTGGGCAACTTAATCAAATTTAATGTATATTAGGTGTCTTAGTGTAGACAATGAAGAATGGGGCTTACTTGTAGTGTTGTGGATGACATTGCTATATGTGAACTTTACTTAAGGTAATGTTAAGTCCTATTACTTTGGTTTATTTTCATAAATACTGTTAATTAAAGTACCCTAGCCTCCATTTTTACATCAGTTTATAGATGGGCTATACCACTAAAATTTAAAGAAGAGTCAAATAACGTTTACAAGATGCGTAAAAAATAACTAAGGAACTTACCATTACAATCTGAAATAATAGTTTTAGGTATTTCATATAGGTGAACCACTTTCTTAAAGAACAAACAGGCAACGCCTACTACATATGAAGTCTTCCTATAAGAAAAAAGCGGGTCATTTTAGAGATCTTGTCAACCATGACAAAGATCAAATTAACTCCTTTTTAAGTTTTAGGTAGTCTCAAAACAAAATCCATCGATAAATCTTCTCATATTTTTTTTCGGTATAGGTAATGACATATACAATCTCGTATTCTTAGATTATCCCTTCGCTGTTTGGTAACTATAACATTTTTCTACGAATTTAGACATGCCCCTCTTTAATTAGGACCAGTAAAATTGCTCTTTGACAGTTTCCAATACTTTAACATGCCCCAAGTGACTTGTTAGTCGTTCTATGTGTAAACTTGCTCCCTTAAAGACGTCTTGGACAAGAACAATTATTTCTCATACATCAAGTACCCATCATTTATATAAAATCCATCAACTTATTCACCACAAGAAACCTTGCCCCGTATCTCTGCAATGTCATCATCATGCTAATAATCATCTTTCAATTGTTCAAAACCACAATTTATTATTAAGAATAAGCAACAAAGACGCCCTCCTACTTAAGGTAGTAGTGAATTTGTTTTGAACCTTAAATTTGTACTTTAACTTGACTGGAAAATTTTGCAGAAATTGACTCACCTCATGTATATGTCACTGTAAATCCATTTTTTACTATTCAAGGATTTTAAAGCTTTATGATCCACATACAACACAAATTCCTTGGCAACCAAGTAGTGTTCTCAGTTTTTTAGTGCTCTTTCCACTTAATAGAATTCTTTGTTATAAATACTCCAATTCCTCCTGACTTCATTAAGTTTTCACTAAAGAATGCAACTGGGTTTTTCTCTAGAGATTTGACAATCCTTATCTCCACTCCACTAGCATCACCATCAACCTTAAATAGCTTATGAAAATCTAGCAAAGTTAGCATTGGAGTTGTACACAACTTATCCTTCAGCAAAGTAAAGCTCTTATCTACCTCTTCTGCTTATATCTTCTATCATTGGTGCCATAATAGTACTGAAGTTTCTAATGAACTTTCAGTAAAAAGTAGTCAATGCATGAAAACTCCTCAACTCCCCCACATTAGTTGGTGTTGGCCACTCTTTGATTGCTTTAATTTTTGTCTCATCAACCCTTATTCCATTAGTAAACACCATATACCCTAAGAATATTAATGTGTCTCTTATGAAACTACAGTTCTTAAGGTTGATGTATAATTGGATGTCTCTCAAAGTTTTTGGTACATGTCACAGATATAACAAATGTTCTTCCTCCGAATGGCTGTAAGTTAGGATATCATCA
>JAOXYD010000006.1:12463768-12474081 GCA_028565735.1 Pinacopodium congolense
ACTATTTTTTTCTATATTTAACATTGCAATATCCCACTCTTGACCGATGTATAATACAAGTGAAAGTGTCTTTGCTAGGCGTAATATCGCGCTCTCTTTTAGTAAAATTACCAGCTTGTATGTCAACATGTCATCTCATTGAATAGAAGCTGATTAAAGGGTTCAAACTTTTCTTATGCATTCCATTTAACTGGACATTTTCAATATTAAATTCTAAACACACAATCTCACAATAAAAAAGCTCCGATCACATAGTCATGAAGTTGTTTTTCTCTTAAAAAAAAACCTCTGTAGCTTGAATAACACCTTATAACATAATATTGTTATTCAGAAAATTTTATTTCAACTCCAATTTTATTTTTTTGAACGAAATAAAACCAATACTTAGATAAAATTCTCAAAGGAACTAAAAAATTATGAATGTCTATGCTGTCAAATCTCTCTAAAAAGATCTCATGGAGCACCTTACCCACAAAAGAAGCAAATTTGGATTTTTCAAAAAATTTGTATCATTATATAACTCATACTTCAATCTAACATAATGGATCATCTTCCGTTCTATACCCAAATACAAAGTAGACCGGGTAATTAAGTTCACGTGGAAGATTTAACAAAGATTTCAAATTGAAATTGGGTTTAAAAAGTTGGAACTTTGTGGTAAGACATTGAAATTGGGGAAAATGATGCAGAGTAATTAGGCAAGGTAATTAAGAAATATTTGAAAAGCCTAATAAAAAATTCAAATCAAGTGATTAGGGTAAGTTTTAGCATTGAGATTGAGTGCTTAAAATTTACATGGAAAAAGTTGAGCAAAAAAATAGGAAATTATCATACATTAGATGGGGAATAAAAGAGATCCACAAAAAGAAGAGAATATCGGAAAGAGCATTTGTCATTTTTAATGATTAGTTTGCATAATTTAATAAGATGCATTTTTTATTTTCACAAATTATTATTGTAATTTTTCATTTTTTGGAAAAAAAGAAATAACGGTATTTTTTAATAAAAAGTATTTTCATATTTTGTTTCCTTTTTCTAGAAACTACACAAACGATCACGATCCACCAGACTTGCAATTCGAGAATAGATGTTATCAATGTCTAATGTAGCGAAATAAGAAATAAAAAATATCTTCTTTTTCATGAAAATAGAATCGAAGATGTTATATTTCATGAAAAAATAACAGGTGGAAAGAAATCCTATCTAGAAGAAGGTATAGTCGTAATTTGGTTTGAAATCGATGTCTCGTTGCACTGACACTCCACCACCGGAGCGGATTTGGGTCTTTGGCAGTGAAAAGAGGGGGGAGGAAAAGCAGAGATTAGGATACATGCATGTTAACCAATCAACGGTTAAGATGCTCTTCAACTTTTGTCCTTTTAGGGAACTACCAACCGTCCGATGAGAATCCTTAACTAAAGCAAATCATACTTGGGTTCATTTCTGGTTTTCGTTTTTAATTTATATTTTTTATACATAAAAATTAAAAAATTAATAAAAAATAAAAAACAATATATTAATGTGATATAAAAAATTTTAAAAATTTAAAAAAGCATATAAATATAAAACTAAAAATTAAAAATTAAAATTAAAAATAGTACCATACTTATCATTTCATTTTCAAAGCATAACCACCACCGATAACAGCAGCAGCAAGTAGGAGAGTTTGAGCCCGAGCTGAGTAGAGAGACAGAGAGGGAGAGAGAGATATACAATCTTTGTGTGATTCCTTTGTTCCTTGATGTGTGCGTTTTTCTCTATGTAGTTTGATTTGCTGTTAATGTTGTCATTATTACGATATTGTTCCTGCATGTGTGCGTCTCTCTGTGTACTTTGATTTGCTGTTAATGTTATCATTATTACGATATTTTTAAGATTTTACTGTTATGGGTATCTCAGATTCTCAGTTTTAGTAGAAGATCTGATCTACTGCTTCTGTTTTTTCCTCCATTTATTCCCCCCCTCAATTTATCGTTTTTATTTTTCTCTTTCGTCGTTGTTTTCAATCTCCGTAATCATCATTTTCTATAATCAAAAAGGAAATCGTAACCATCATCTCTCAAATCCATCAAGCCATTTTCCTTCACTTTATATTAGTCCTTTTGCTTTACTCTGTTCTTACTGTGGGAAAACTACTCATGTGCTGAGTTTTCATGGATCATTAGATCTGTCCTTAATTTACTTTGTTTTGATAAGGATCTAGCTGAAATTCCCAAAACCGTATCTGGGGTTTTTATTTAATGCGACTCCCTTTCGTGGAATCTTAAGATTGAATGGCGGCGTCTCTAACTTAGGTAAGGAAAAGATGAATTATTTCCCAGACGAGGTATTGGAGCACGTTTTCGGTTTCGTGACATCGCACAAAGACCGAAACTCGGTGTCTCAAGTATGCAAATCGTGGTACAAGATTGAGAGTTATAGTAGGCAGAAGGTTTTTGTAGGGAACTGTTATGCGATCAGTCCAGAGAGAGTAATTGAGAGGTTTCCAGGTCTGAAGTTCATTACACTGAAGGGAAAGCCTCATTTTGCTGACTTTAATTTGGTTCCACATGACTGGGGAGGCTTCCTCTGCCCTTGGATTGAAGCCTTCGCCAGGAACGGGGTCAGCTTGGAGGAACTCCGGTTGAAGAGGATGGTGGTGTCCGATGAGAGCTTGGAGTTGCTTTCACTGTCTTTTCCAAATTTCAAGTCTTTAGTTCTTGTCAGTTGTGAAGGGTTCACTACTGATGGCATTGCAGCCATTGCTTCTAATTGCAGGTAGCAATTTTCTTTTGGGTCTGCCGCGTACTTGTGTATATAAACATGTCTATGCCTTTTTAGTGTTTCCTATGTACTCGACCACTTTTCTTTCTTCTCTAGTTTTGTAAAGCTCAGTATTAGAATCCTTCTGATCTGGCAACATCTTTACTGTTGTTTTAGGGGTATAACACAGAGCTAACTTTTTCTTTTCTTAACCTGGCATGTACAGCAAATGAAAATCTTAAGATGTTTTTCAAAACAGTAATTTTTAACATGTTTATGGTAAATTTCGACATATGGGTTAAAGTGAATAGAAAAGTTTCACTCGGCATGCTTCCCGTCTGGATTGTCTTTGCATAGATGCAAGCAAACCTTGTATTTCTTGAATAATGGTGTGTTAAGCTGTGCCAGTTTAAGCATTCGATTCTGACCAACTCTTGCAGTTAATGTTGTCAATTTAAATGAGAAGAGCCAATAAAACCTTGCAACTATAGACAATGCAGTTTGATATTTTACCTTAGAGCTGAGATGTTGGATTATTTTAGTGATATATCTGTTTAAGGTCTTGGTGTCTGTTTCGCCCTTGTTTCTTTCCTAATGCTTTTGAATTTTCCTTTGCCTCCCTGTATTCCCTGGGTTACAGGGGGGCTTGTGAATTTGCAGCTTGTAAGATTCTTCTTACCTTGCATGCTTCGGGAGTGTCTGTCTTTATGACCAGCACTCCCATCTTTATGGCTGGCACTCGTGCAATTGCTAATTTAAAAAATTGAAGTTCAGAGATAAAGTGTTTTTCATTCATGGTTTTTTTCCTGTCCTGTAATTTTCAACAAGCTTGTTTTTGGTTATCATTGATCCTGTATCATGTCTCTCAACATAATTATTAACTTGGACCATTGCAAAAACCACAGAAATAACTGGTCTGAAACTAGGAGTAATTAACATGTTGGACCCAACTATTGGAAGCATGCCACTAAAAACTTGCATCCGTTTGTATTCATGTCAGGTTTCTTAGGGAGCTGGACCTGCAAGAAAATGAAGTTGAGGATCAAAGAGGCCACTGGGTTAGCTGCTTCCCTGAAAGCTGCACATCTCTTGTTTCTCTTAATTTTGCATGCCTCAAGGGGAACGTCAATTCAGCAGCTCTTTTGAAACTTGTAGCAAGATCTCCAAATCTTAGATGCTTGAGGCTGAACCGTGCAATACCAATTGATGCACTTGAAAAAATTTTGGCCTGTGCACCTCAATTAGTAGACTTGGGTGTGGGGTCTTATGTACATGACCATCAAAATTATCTGACCTACTATAAGTGTAAAGCTGCAATTAAGAAGTGTAAATCAATTGCAAGCTTGTCAGGGTTTCTTGAAGTTGGTCCTAACTGCTTGTCAGCATTTTACTCGATTTGTCCAAATTTGACATCGTTGAACCTCAGCTACGCCTCAGGTATTCGTGGCTTTCAGCTTGTGAAACTACTTCGACATTGCAGAAAACTCCAGCGCTTGTGGGTAAGTGCCTGTTGATCTCCTCTTCCAGGAGCGTATTTTATACTAATGATGTTTTTCAAGGATGACATTTCTTGTAATCATTGCAGATACTGGACTCCATTGGAGACGAGGGGTTGGAAATTGTGGCTTCAGCTTGCAAGGATCTGGAAGAGTTGAGGGTTTTCCCCTCGGATCCTGATGATGGGAACATGGGTGTGACAGAACGAGGTCTGGTTGCCATTTCTGTTGGCTGTCCCAAGCTACAATCAATTCTGTACTTCTGTCAGCAGATGACAAATTCAGCGCTGATAACCGTAGCAAAGAACTGTCAGAATTTCACCCGTTTTAGATTGTGTATTCTGGACCCTGCAAAACCAGATCCTGAAACGATGCAGCCGTTGGATGAAGGTTTTGGGGAAATAGTTCAGTCATCTAAGGGCCTAAAACGGTTGTCACTTTCAGGACGTCTGACAGACCAAGTATTCCTATACATAGGAATGTATGCTGAGCAGCTTGAAATGCTCTCCATTGCATTCGCAGGGGAAAGTGACAAGGGAATGCAATATGTTTTAAATGGCTGCAAGAAACTCCGTAAGTTAGAGATTAGGGATAGCCCTTTTGGGAATGCGGCACTTCTAATGGACGTGGGGAAGTATGAAACAATGCGATCCCTTTGGATGTCGTCCTGCGAAGTTACCCTTGGAGGCTGTGAGACCCTTGCAAAGAAGATGCCTAGGCTCAATGTAGAGATAATAAATGAAAACTACCATCAGATGGATTCCACCACTGATGATAGACAGAAAAAGGTGGAGAAGATGTATTTGTATCGGACTTTGTCGGGACCAAGAAAAGATGCACCAGACTTCGTGTGGACCTTATAGGTCCACATGAATTTAACACCGTTTCTTTTTTCTTGTGTTTTTGTTACTTTTAGAATTAGACCTTAGTACTAGTAACTGTTGTTTTACGAATACGACCCTGCTTCTAATGACTATTTTCGTTATTCAGGCTGTGATCATTCATTGTTGGCTTTAACAGATGGAGAACTTTCGTATTTTATATTAGTATAAATAAAAACCATTAGAACTTGTGACTTTAGCTGCAATGATCTGTATCCGATTCCCATACGAGGGCTAGATATCGATTGTTCCTCAAAAGTCGCAACGGCAATGGATTGCTGCTCAATTGAAAAGATACTTGAGTGCCATTTTAAGTAGCAGCAGAAAGAAGTGGCTTATGATGAAACTGACCTCACCTTACGACACATTTCGCTTAAGAATTAGACTGACTTATCAATTGGGATCAAATTAACTCATGTGTTGATCAAATTAACTCATGTGGCATGGTCTTCACACTAGCAATTTCACTCTTTATTCACTAAATAGGCTCAGTAAGTCATGTTTATAGGGATGGATCGCCTTTGGGCATCTGATGGGCATGGACACAACAAGCACAGTACAAAGGATGAATTTCATAGTCAACATGCGTTATGCATTCGATGATCTAGTAAGAAAACTAGTACAACAATATACATTGACCTTTATCTGCAATCTTACTGGGGGCTTCAATTGCAACTGGAAGTCCAGTAGCTCACAAAGCCCACGGGGAGTATTGTCATGCAAGTAGGATGTTTTGGGCAACCGCATCAGTACAGAAATTATTATTTGCCAGTAAAACGTTTCACTATAGAACTCAATTGTAGAAGATTTACATAAATAATACAAAGGAATTCAACGTATACAGGTTCTTTACACTTTTGGCCAAATTGAGACATTGTTCTAGTTATGTAGGAAAACATAAGCAAATACCCCCTTCAACATAAGATAGGGAGGGCAGTAAACAAGAATTACCAGCCACCAAATTTATTATCTGAACAATGTTGGAGAAACATATTGTTTTAGAAGCAGCATTCCTCCAAGATGCAACAGCAACAAAGCGCAGCCAAACTGCAATTTAGTCATTACAACATTAATAGTTTAAAACACAATAGGCGCACACCAATACTTAAAATCAGTTAAATTCCATTCCAATACTTAAAATCAGTAAATTCCATTCCGTAACAGCTAATATGTGTCACAAATAGAACAAAAATAATGTACCGTATTGAATTTGAATACCGGTCAATACTAACCATTTCGGCCAGTACTGATCAAAATGCACCGTACCTACCTATACCAGAAACTAAAAAATATTTTTTTTAATTTTTTTGAAAAAAAATTTTGTATTTCAACTTTTTGAGTTTAAATGTTTAATTCTTATTTTTTATTCTAAATATATTTATGAACTATTTTATAAATTTTATAAAATTCAAAAACTAATTTATAATTTTAAAAAATTATCCAAAATAATATCGATATTAACCGATACTGATACAATACCATTTTAAAGTCAAATCCGGTACCGGTAACAGTACCAGTACGACATTCAAAATTTTGCTTAAAACGTCAAATTTTAATGTGCTTTTTTTTTTTAATAAATTAGACATATAATTGCACAACTTTCTTACCTCAAAATAACTGAGCATTCAGCAATCCTGAATGCCCAGTAGCTAAGAATTCCTAACGACTCCAACAAGCATCAGGAAGTCACAAGGCACAAGGACACGTACACCAGTTAAATTTACAAAGTCAGGATCCAAACCACTGTGCACCTACTGTTACAAAATGCTCCACGCTCTTCTAATTATTCGGTAATGTGCTATTCATTTGCAACCCCTCAAACAGTGATGAGAAAAAGGCATGAATAATAAAGGCTAAAATGAGAATAAGCACTTCTAACTCAATCGAAAACATTACAGCAGGCAAAGATTATTAAATATGACTTCCATATCACAGCATAAGCCCCACTACCTAGCATTTAAATACAGCAAAAGAACCCAAAGGAAACTCATTGCCATTAGATAAAATTATAGGACCTGCAATCATCTTGATTTAATTCTACAATTCTAATATAATCTTTTTTAATTGTATACCACTAGAAATTTATACATCTCATTCTAGACTAGAGAAATACAGGAGATAAAAAGAGATTTATCTCATAAATAAAAATGGAAAAGCAAAAATTTGGTCCTTCTACTTGAGTCCAGTTCTTATTTCAATCTTTCTACTCAATTTTGTTGGTCAAAAGTAAAGTCTGCATTTAAACGTTTCACAAAAAGTGTAAGTAAGCCCTTACGAGTATTTCTGGTATCAGTTTTCACCCTAACTTTACTAAAATGGTACTAATTGCACCGTATTTAGGGTGTAGAAACAGTAACAGAAATAATGGTAGGGACTTAATTAGGACTTTTCTGGAATTTTGAGGTTCAAATCACGTCTTTGGCCAATATCTGAAAAAAACAATTTTTTAAGCTATGATCACATCTAGTGTGTCCAGACTGCCCATCTGTGACACCATGTAAGTAAAATTGACAACTCGATTACTAGGAACTTACAAAAAACAAACACTGTTCGGGTTTAGAGGATTATTAGTATTGTTTTAAAAACGATAATGTGCAACGTCATATCATAGATAATGACAAGGGCTTATTTAGACAATTTTGGCAAAGTTAGTACGATCCAAACCTTTGAACATTTTTGTTCTTTAAATCCTTTTAAGCAAGAAGTCTATTTGCTTCCTAATGTTTCAAAAAAAGTCTAACTTGCCATCATAGCGTTTGTAAAATTATGTAAATTGCCCTGAACACTAATTTTGTTGCATTTTGTTAGTTAACTGTTAAGTCTATATATGTGGCATGATAAATGTCATCGGAGACTTAACGTAAGACTAATGGAATGTTAACAAAATTGATGTTTAGGAGACAATTTACAACATCTTGCAAATATTAAGAGCCAAATAGCACCAGTTTACAAACGAAAAGACAAACTGCACCAGGTTGCCAACGTTAGAAGATAAAGGGATACTTTAGAAAACAATAGAGAGCAAGTTAAACCTTATTTGAAACGTTAGGGGATAAAATAAATCTCTTATCAATCCTTTTATAAAGTACAACTTTCCAATGCAATCCTTTTTCTGAATATCGTCAAAACTACAACATCAAGATGGTAAACATAAACTTGTTAGTTGCAATTATGGATGACACATGAACTATGTGCCACAACTCAATTTATATTGTCACAAAGTTTTTTATAATAAACAATATTAATCATCATATTGGTACTAAAATGATGTTATGTGTGTACCCTACAATTCAGTTCAGATACACAGATTTTTGAAATAATGGTTTACAATTCACATTAGTTTTTGCAAGTCCTTATCATACAGTATCATTCTTACCACAGATTTATATTACAACTTAAATTGGTCTTTGGTAAAAACATTCAAAGTGTCTACTAGGAATTTTATGCTTGGTGCCATCTAAAACGTACAAAATTCTATATGTTGACACCAGAAACTAAATCGAACCATTATCATAAGTACAAGTCAAAAAATTGAGTGGAAGTACTAAAATAGGAATTGAGATCAATGAATACTGCTGAAAGTTTGTTTGCCTTTGCATAAAAATTGAAGATATACCCAAAATTAATTATATCAAACCATAGAAAGTTTGAAAAGATTAAAGGAAAAAGGTCAAGTAGGACAATTGAAATTGTATTAGTACCCCAAATCATAGAAAGTTTGCACAAATTAAAGTTGCAAAAGGATCCAGGGACTTTGACATTTCAAATATTAGACAGAAACAAAGAGGCAAATTTATTCTTCAACTTGTCATCCTCACCCAGTGTTAGATCAGAGTACACCTTAAGCGCAAATCAAGTCCAGGAGTCAGCAATGACCAGTCAGCTTATGAGTAGTGTTTAATATAGTTGTGAATTTTATGATTCAACAGTTGAGAGAAAAAGCTGCACGCATGACCAAAGTCAAGACTCCCCAAAAAAGTTATATACGCAATTAATTTCATGTTCCAAACTTGTAGAGTAATTCTCCACTCTATCATGCATTAAATGTCCAGCAAAGATAGCAATGTCCATTTCAGTAAGAAACACACCCCAGCCTAATACAAAAGTTTAAGTGGTTGAATCTAATGTTTAGAAACTGTTCAATTTAATTATAAAATCTAGAAAGCAACCAACGAAATAAGAAAAAATATTTGACAATACCAAGATCACAGTAAGCAATCAGGACCAAAGTTTTGAATATCATATTGGTATCGATACTGGATTTAATTTTAAAATGGTATTGCACCATATCGTTCAATATCAGTATCATTTTGGATAATTTTTTAAAAGTATAAATTAATCTCTAAATTTTATAAAATTTATAAAATAATTCATAAATATATTTATAATAGAAAATAAAAATTAAACATTTAAACCGACAAGGTCAAAACACAAAATTTTCTTTTTCTTCAAAAAAAAATTTTTTTTTGGTTTTCATTACTGGCCGGAACACACTGCCGGAACGGCCAGTACCCAAACCCAGCACGGAACATCTCATTTTTGTTCCGTTTTCTGACCGGTTCCGGTATGAAATGTAAAACTCTGATCGGGACCAACCAATAACAAAAACACAAAATACAAGGAGAAATACTTGAATAACATTTATAGTGAGAATAATTAAATTCTACCAATTCACATAACAAGAGAACAGACAAGTAGTTTGCGGTATTTCTACATAGAAAAGCATCGCCTCTTTCATTCGAGGAGTCTCACTTAATTTTTAGTTTACTGTAAACAGTGTACAGAATATTGGTTAAAGTGTAGAAATAAACCTTAATATAACTTAGTTTTGACACATTTAATAAGTAAAGGATATTTCTGATTTATTATGGTTTAATTAAAAAATATATGAACAAACTGGTAAAACTATTTAAAAATTAACTCTCTTCCTCAATTGCATCCACTTGACAATACCTCTGCTTCTAAGACCACGAGCAGATACTAAAAATGAAGGAAACATAGTCTATAACCGCAACATAATTCAGGACATACGCAGAAAACTACTAAAAACGAGAAACAGAGAGAGAGAGATATAGACCATACCACCCTCGTAAGAAGGAGATGCAACCGTCGGAATCGTCATGATGATGGTATTGCCCGTAGTGGTGGTGTTGATATTGTGGCCGTGGAGGTGGCGGCGGGGGGAATCCCTCAG
>JAOXYD010000006.1:12479358-12497581 GCA_028565735.1 Pinacopodium congolense
TCATTGAATCATAAAGCAAGAGTTCCACAAAATAGTTCAAGAATAGCTCCTATAAAATATTTAGCTACTCATAATCCAAATAATCCAATAATATTCATGTTTTCCATGCTAAAAAGTAATAAAGAGAAGAAGAAAAAGTAATCTAGGTAAAGCTTTGAATGTTTTCTCTTCACTCCAAGGAAGTTGGAAAACTTGGGTGTCGTTTTGATGAGTTCCAAGGAAGACCTTGCTTTTTTCTTTTAGGAGCCACAGAAAAAGCTCAACCTTGCCTCTTTTGGATGTTGGCTAATGAATGCTAGAGGCTCCTAGGGTTTTGAGTCCTTATATGTGTCAAAAGGAGGGTCAAGATACTTACAATCCCATCTTTGACCTATCCAGCATCAGACTCGTTGTCATGATCGTGATAGAGTGCTCATGAACAGTGCTGTCACGATCGTGACTGACCTGATCTCTGCAGCTCTAAATACCCTTCACCCTTCACCCTTTGACCATAATTTCTTCTCCGGACCTTCGATTGAATTGAAATTTGAACTGGAGACTCCTAACATCTTAAACCCCCTCTCTACCAATTTTCATGGCCATCTGAGGTCCAAAGTCTCCAAGAAAGCCATCAAATTCACCTAAAAAAAATACTCTAATATGAAATTATGATGCTTGCAAAATCAAGTAACAATCTGCGTCAAACTATCCCTCAAATAAGCTCAAAATCCACCCTAAAACAATATAAAAAATAAAAAAACATTTAAACACTTAAAATATCATGCAAAGATGTAAAAGATAAAAAAGATGAAATAAATTAAAGTGAAAATACACAAAGAAACACCTAAAAACAGCCTAGAAACATAACCTAAAAGCACACTTATCAACTTCCCCACACTTAAACCTTTGCTTGTCCTCAAGCAAAATCAAACATAACCAATACATCCTATCAATTCATCTTCACAAGGATTAAGAGCATGTAATCTTTCAAACTTCGGCCAACTTAAATATCAAGCTACCCTTGGTGGCCCACAGTCTGCTCTTCTCATTCACCCTCTTGCTTGTTCTCAAACTCGACCATGTTGTGTCATACTCTTGGTGGTCAGTTCTTTCTCTATATTTTTCTAAATTTTGATTTCCTTTTCTGGGTTTAACGTTGTTTCTACATGAATTGGTTTTTGATTATTTATTTTCCTCGTTTTCAATTGGAAGAGCTGCTTCTTCTTCTTTAGTTCTTTATCGTTGGAACATTGTTTGGAGATGATTAAATTTCCTTGATTGAAGTGATTTTGGGGGTATTTGATTTTTGGAATTACTGACCCATTTCTGGGTTTTATGCATTTGTTAACGGCTAGGCTTTGTTCGTCTTGTTTATAGGAAATAATAGTTTGATAGCGAAATTCATTTTGAGAATCCTGCTTAATTTGTGAAATGAGTCGTGCATGAGGCATCTGTGTTCTGTAGCATTACTACGAAGATTGAGTAGAATTGAGAGAACTCCATATGGAGATGATAAAATCAGTTTCCTCCAGAAAACTGTAATTATATTGCGAGAAGTGTGAGACCTTTTCGTCTTTCATTCACTCTGTGCTATATATATATATATATATATTGGGGGTAAATAACTCTGTGCAATATTCCTTTAGAATTTAACTTTAGATGGCTTAAATCTCATTCAGCACAGGTGTAGAGGTTTCCTGTGACTGGTATGGGTTCTGAAGAAGAATCTGCCCTTGTTTCTGTTGTTAATGGATGATGTGGTTGGCTTCCTTGATGTCAGCCGTTTATTTCATTTTATACCGTAGAAGAAACATAATGCTAATTAGCGATGATCTCTAATCTTTTGAAAGGTATATGATTTTTCCTGCTTCTTTCAATATGCAAAAGAGCTGCCTAGTCTTAATGGGCATGCTTGGTTGCTGGTTTGGTTGAGGATTAGAATAGTTAGAGAAGGACTAAGCAAGGTAATGAATGAAATTGAGTTGGACTGGGAAATAAAATATGCAAGTAAAAATTTTCTGATCCATTTGGTAAAGATATTTTCTTTTGTCATTAGCTATCCCTTACTCAATGGTCGTTTCTGACTACCATGGGTGTAACCTCCCTACCACTAAAATCATGCTATAGATGATTCTCCCTTATTTCCCTATTCAGATGCTAAATTAAAAATTTATCTGTTAATTAATTATGGTCTGAATGAACTCTGATCTTCAGGTTAGTTTTCTTCCCACTTTGGGTTTTCCATGGGGTTGTTGCTCGTGGACGATTTTCATTACCTGCACCATCAGTTCCGCGCAATCGTCATGTATGTCACTAGTTTTATTGCCATATTGAGAGATTCACCATGAAACTAAAATTTTTGTTGTGATTATTTGGTGGGTATTTATGTCTCTGATAACGTGTTATGGTTTATAATGTCCACATGACGTTTTGAATCCATTATCCAATTTTGTGGATTTGAATCATCGGAATCTATTACCACGAGACAGTGGGCACCATGCCATGCAGTTGTGGCATCACCATTGCTTGTTGCGTTTGAACTGCTCCTGTGTATATATCTCGAAAGTGTTTATGGTATATATCTACTTCTTTATAAGAACTCTTGGAAGTGTTTGTTTTGTTTGTTTTTAGATTTTGCAAATTTATAAGCTTTGGACATTATTTACTAATTTATCTTGTTTTTCAGTTCATGGTGTTGGAGCTGTAAATTTGAAGATTGCCTTTATTCCACTGTTGGCATTTGAAATAATTATCCTTATTGACAATTTCAGGTATTTCCTTTGCGATTTGCATTGTTGTGGTTTTATTTAGCTTTTGTATAATAAGATATTGCTCTTCCTACTGATTGACCTGAAAATGTGTCATATGCATATTAGTCAACAAATGTTAGGAGAATTGCATAAAACTTTCTTTTATTTTGGGTTACTTAAAAAAATCAGTTCCGACTGTCTCTAAAAGATCAGTGAAGTCAAATTGTTTGATATTAAGTTTAAGGATTCCAATTTGGAAAGAGAATTAATTTATGCTGGGCCTTTATACTTTTTTTAGGATCGTTGGGGTTTTTATTGGGATCCTAATGCATATAGATACAAATGCTCTAATGGGAGCCTGAATCCATTGTGGCACTTTCAGTGTATTTTAAAAAATCTCTTTCAGTGTGCAACTCGCGTAATCGTTGACCTCTTGCTATTTTTCCTGTTTCATATTCTTTATAAGTTTTCGAAAGTTCGTCTAGATGATTGATTGGTAGATCCACTAAGTTCAAATCCTTCTTTGATATTTAACACTTTTCTTTGAGGGATGCATTGTGATTAGACCATGAAACAATGATTATGATGTCCGTAAGGCAGTCACCCGGAAATTTCAGTTCAGCACAAAAATATAATCATAGTCTTTGTTTCTTGTCTATTTGTCCCTTTGTCTTTGATGGTCATATAGTGTCTTTAATGGAGATACCAACATTTGACTTGATTTCATGACACCGTTATTTCAGGTTTAACTAACTTATTGCATGTGTAACTTCCTTTAACTATATATTCTGTACAGTCAGAGTTTACTCTTTCAGTGGTTTTGTATGCTTATTGCTTTGCAAATCAATCAACAGTAACAACTTGAATTTCCCTCTTCAGTACTCTGTTTCTCCTGTAGTCCAGCTGATTTTGAGTAGTCATCCATTTTTTTTCCCTTTCATTTTGTTTAATGTCTGATTTATTAATCTTACAGAATGTGTAAGGCTCTAATGCCTGGAGAAGAAGAAAGCATGAATGACGAAGCAATATGGGAGACATTACCTGTAAGTTATTGTTTTCCTTGCTGTTAAAAATTTATCTAGTGTAAGACATTACCTGTAAGTTATCCTTTTCCTTGCTGTTAAAAATTTATCTAGTGTAACTGTTTTCAGAATTACTACGACTTTGATATTTAGTATTTTAGTTCTCTGAATTTTCAATTGAGTTTCATCACATTATGTATTTGTTTATTTCTGTTCTCCAAATGGAGTGATGGGATGATTTCCCTATATGCTTGAAATCAAGACATGTTGGTCTTTTAACTGTAAATGATCAAGGACTCTTCTGACATGTTGGAACTAAAGAAATTGTTAAGTATTTGGTGGAAGAAATTAGTTTTTTGTAGTTCTTGAGTTGATTAAACATGTTAAATATGAAAGATATTGTTTGGAAAACACTCAACTGTAGGGATTCTCTTCTGATAAAAAAGCATTTATGACCTGGATCAAATCAAAATGTTTAGATTAGCTTGATCAAAACATTGTTTATCTGGAAAGTTGATATATAACTAAAAGCAAATGTTGACGAATTTATCTTTTCTTTTTCAGCACTTTTGGATTGCAATTTCTATGGTTTTCTTCTTGGCTGCTACAGTCTTCACACTCCTAAAGCTATGCGGTGAACTTTCCAACTTTTCATGATTTTCATGAGTTAAATTCATGGTCCTAAGCTACTGTCTTAATTTATGAGACTGGAATTGAATCAGTATGATTGATCGTCTTGTCATTGATAATGTGGGATCTTGATCCTCTTGCCATTGATAATGTGGGATCATGACAATAAATGGCCATTTTCTGTAATGGATCTAATGTGATCAGACACAATCAATTAAGATTACCTGCTAATAAGTGTTTAGTTGAGGTGATTGTACTCTGCAACTGGGGTTTTACCTTTCAAAGTACAAGACGGTGAGTTTCATATCAGGTTCAGTATCCTCCACTGTTCCTTCATCTCAATTTTCCCATTGGTGACTAGAGATTTAGTTCTCAGTTTCAGATTGTAATGGTCTATGAAAAGGAAAGACCTTGTTATGATGAAGTATCATTAGATATCCTTTGATATATGATGTGATTACTGTTTATTAGCTTCTTATGAAGTATTATTAGATGTCCTTTGGGGTGTGTTGCAGATATTGTTTTAGCATTTTATTTATTGATTGTGGATGACACCAGTGAGATGGTAATTAATGTTTCTTTTTCTTAACCTCTGCTGTATAACTTGAATGTTCATTATCAGTATTTGCTCTGGGTTTTCTTCAATCATATGCCAATTAACCATTCTTGGATTCATATGATAATAGTTTGGTGTGCCCTGGGCTGTTGACTTGCCAGCTTGAAAATTTTATGAGTTTATAGTTAAAGTTCCTGAACTTCAAATGTGAACTTGATGGTCTGCTATTTTACTGTATCTTCAACAGTGGCAGTACCCTGGCTGGCAGACTGAACCACAAACTTTTGACTAATTTTGTATTACTGGATCTAAATTTTTTGTTGTAGGAAAATTAGATCTTCTTCTACTCAATTCTACTACTTATGTGATTTCAAAGATCCATAAACCAGGGTCTCCTGCTGAGTATAATGCAGCCAGTTCTTTATGTGTCCGCTCTTTTTTATGCTTTATTTCCCCTTACTCTTCGAACTAGGACACATCGTTGCTAACTCCTTTGTTTGATGCTTGATTTCAAGATAACAAAATTTCATGGACAGAACTTTCTTTTTAAAAGCATTCTTCAAATTTCATTGTCCTTTGGAATTCCTATATTTTCGGGTATTTATGCTTTTACTATTGTGGTGATCAGTTATCACAACATTTTAGTGGCCCAGGAATTACAGTAATTGGCTTCTTCATATTCCCTTAAAGTTTTTTTCCACATTCTAGCTTCTTGGAGGATCAAAGGCAAAGAGGACAAAGATTTCCTGCACCGTGGATTAACAAACACCAGCATAAACCTTTCTAACCCTTAATCTTTTTGTTTTCTGTTTTTGTTGTGTGTTTGTTGAGTTTTTTTGTTTAAGTGTGGGGAAGTATGTAGTTGTTGCATGTGCTGCATTTGTGATTACATTGTTGGCATTTTGTTTTTTAGGATGAATGTTTTTGGCATATTAGGGTGTTGTTTTGTGATGTTTTGTGTAAGCAATGGATCCACACTTGAATCATTCTGGTTTATCTTGCCATGAGATTCTATCATGCTAGTTGGAATGAGATTGAATGTATGCTTGAACTTAGATTAAGCTACTTAAGTAGATAGTGAATCATGTTGAATGATGGAAAGTAATTGGTTGCATAAGCTTACTCAGAACTTGAAACTTGAGCAATGAGGTAGTGTAGAGATGCATAATGAATTTTCATTTAAGTCAATGTGGGGATTGAGCCTATATGACTCTACTTATAGTCATTTCCTTTCTTTTTATGTGTGTTGCTTCCTCAGGTTGTTACCTTCAGAACTTGCTTTGAATCGGTTTAAGTCTACTGGATGCATGCTTAATAAAGATGATTAAGGCCCTTTTTGTGTAAACCTTTGGCTTAAATGACATACCGTTTCTTATCCCTTGCTACACCCATTAATCCTTAACCCCTTTATTTCTTGAAAACACCCCATTTAAAAACCCAAAAACCCCATTAGCCTAATTAATTCACATGCTTAGTCGAGTATTAAGTTATGCATTATTTGGGATTTTGAGCTACATTTTTTTTCTAAGATGAGTTTAGTGATATTGATACTCTTTGAGCACATTCCATGTAGCTACTATTTTGTTTATTGTTTCATTATTATTGTTTAAAAAATAAAAGAAAAAAGCAAAAGAAAGAAAAGAAGAAAAAGGGATAACATTTAGTAGCATCAATAAGTTCAGAGTAGTAGTATTATTCATTTATATATCTCATAAGCTTATTTTGTTATCCCTTTTGTGCACTTGATACTTTATGAATGCTTGTGATTAACCTTTTATCCCTTTTGACCCACCTTGAACCTTAACCCTATTACAACCATAAACAAAGTCCTTTTGATCTATTTTTAGCATGTAATCTTTGTAGAGAAGAATTGTTATATAGCAAGACTATGATAGTGTAGTTTCCTATAGGAAGCTTGAGTGAAACATGAACAATCATAAACTTGAGGGAAATGAGTGAAACCATGAGGAAAATTCAATTTTCATTTGTACTTATCTTTGAGTGATGGTTTAATAAGTTGAGTTTGCTTCCTAAACAACAAAATGCTAACAACGCAATCACAAATGGAACATATGCAACAACTTCCTTCCAAATTTCTAGCCAAAACCTCCTAAATTCAAGTCCTAATAACATAGAATGAAATATCCTTCAATTTTTTTCAAATTCAAGGCCAAAACAAACCTAAATTCAAATCAAACACATGAAAGTAAATATATTCTAAAGGAAACACACTAAAAATAATTCAAACACACTTCAAAGGCTTCAACACTTTATTTAAAACCTTCTAACATGCAAAATAAAATAAAATATACTCACACACAATTAGCTACGTAACTTGAAAAATTCCTAGTTCAATGAGGATTAAATAGTGAAAGAGCCTCAGAAGACTCCTCAACTGAACTAGGCACGTATAACTTCACTCGTTGGCCATTAACCTTAAAAAGATGAGTGACCATTGCTAACTTCAAGTGTTTCAAAAGGATAAATATTGATCACATCATAAGGGTCTATCCATGTTGACCTTAACTTTCCTGGAAACAACTTCATTCTCGAATTATACACAAGACCTTATCACCAACCTTGAAGTCTCTATAAATGATATGCTTATGATGTCATTTCTTGATTCTTTCCTTATATAACTTAGAGTTATCATAAGCTTCGAGATTCTTAGAGTCAAAATTTAGAAACTTTATAGCCCAATATGCACGATGTTCTAACTCAATTGGCAAATGAAAAGTCTTACTATAAACCATTTTGTAAGGAAACATACCAATGGGTGTCTTATATGCAGTTCGATATGCCCACAGTGCATCATCCAATTTCATTGACCAATATTTCCTTGAAGAGCTAACGATCTTTTCCAAAATTGTCTTGATTTCTCATTTGGATATTTTTACTTAACTGCTAGTCTAAGGATGGTAAGGAGTAACAACATTATGGGTAACACCATACTTGGATAAAAGGGATTCAAATTGCTTGTTATAGAAATAAGTTCCCCTATCCCTTATAATGGATCTAAGTGTCCCAAGTCGAGTGAATGTGTTCTTCTTGAGAAAATGAACTACACCTCATGCATCATTGGTTGGAAAAACTACTTCAACCTATTTACTCACATAATCAACGGTCACAAAAATCTATTGGTTAGAGTATGACTAAGGGAATGGACACATGAAATCAATACCCCAAACATCAAAGATTTCACAAATAATAATATTGGTTAGTGGTACCTCGTGTCTCCTAGAAATATTGCCAACCCTTTCACATAATGAAATTCATCTTTAAACAGAGTAGGCCAATAGAAACCACACTCAAGTAGCTTGCGTATAGTCCTAATAGGGCCAAAGAGTCCTCCAGTCTGAAGGCACTTCTTCAGTAGGAACACATCTTCGAATTATTCCATCGGCACAAATCTTCTAAAGAAATGGGTCATACCAAAGATATCGCTTAACTTCAGAAAAAAAAAACTTCTTCTTTGGTTGGTATGAAAAGTCAACAGGAAACACCTCCTTTATGTCTTGGTTTTCTCCTTTCTCTATTGCTCCCTCATTAAGACGAGATAAGTGATCAACTATAAAGTTTTCCTTAACTTTCTTATCTCGGAGTTCGATGTCAGACTCTTATAACAGGAGAACCCATCGAATTAATCGTGGCTTAGCTTCCAGCTTGTTCATAAGGTACTGCAATGTAGAATGTTTCATATAGATTATCAATTTTGAAAGAACCAAATAGGATCGAAACTTATTAATTGCAAACACCATAACTAACATCTCCTTCTCAGTGGTGATGTAATTATTTTGAGCATCATTCAAAGTGCGACTTGCATAATAAATTGGATGGAAGAGTTTTCCATGCCCTTGTCCAAATGCTGCACTAACTGGAAAGTCACTCACATCACACATTAACTCAAAAGGAAGAGACCAATCAAGTGATACCAAAATAGGCGCACTCGTAAGCTTTTCCTTTAACAATTGAAAACAATGCATACAAAGGAAGAGATCAACACTATGCACTCTTACACCATGAAATGCCATTTTTCCTAATTAAAAACCAAGTTGGTTTCTTCACATCTCTTTAGTACCTTTTCTAGATTCTCCAAACATGAATTAAAGGATGTACCAAATACAAAAAAATCATCCATAAATACTTCAATGCGTGACTCAATCATATCTGTAAAAATTGCTATCATATAGCTTTAAAATGTAATAGGGGCATTACATAAGCCAAAAGGCATGCATCAATATGCAAAGGTTCCATATGGACATGTAAATGTTGTCTTTTCCTGGTCTTCAAGGGCAACAGAAATCTACAAGTAACCATTATATCCATATAAAGCACAATGAAAATTATGCCCAGCTAACCTTTCTATGAATTGATCAATAAAGGGCAAAAAAAAAGTGATCCTTTCTCTTGACGTCATTCAACTTATGATATTCAATGCATATATGCCACCCAGTTACTTTCCTTGTGGCAATTAATTCATCTTGTTCATTCTTCATGACAGTAGTCCGTCCTTTCTTTGGTACTATTTGAACTGGACTAACCTATGTATAGTTAGAAATGGGATAAATAATACCAGCGTCAAGGAGCTTAACTACTTCGTTCTTTAGCAATTCCTTCATGTTTGAATTTTCTTTATGCTGAGGTTGGAGCAAAATTTTACTTCCTTCATCTATATATATTTGATGAGTGCAAATAGAAGGACTTAGTCCTTTAATATCTGCTAAGGTCCACCCTATAGCCTTTTGATGCGCTTTAAGAACTTTGAACAATATTTCCTCCATCGTATCACTTAATAATGATGAAATGATAGTAGGCAATTGAGATGGAGGTCTAAAAAATGCATACTTCAAGTTTGAAGGGAGAGGCTTTAATTCTAGAGTTGGAGGCTCTTCAATTTATGACTTTAGAAGGGTTTGGATTGGCCTATCCCAAGGCTCAAATTTTCTAGATAGTATCCAATTAGAAAACTCCTTTCCGACTCACTAATTCCTTTAATGTTTCCTTAATTTCCTTTCTCTCTTCTTCTTCTGCATTTGAATGGATTAAAGCCTTTTGCAATAAATCTGAACAAAGATATTCAAATCGATCTATTGGAGTAGAATAAACTCCAAGGAAGTTCCATGAATCCAAGATGGATGGATGCTTCATTGCTTGAAAAATGTTGAAGTCCATCTCTTTATCTTAAAGCCTGAGAATGAGCTTTCTACCATGTACATCGATTAGTGTCCTGGCAGTAGCCATGAAAGCTCGTCCTAAAATGATAAGCACTATATTGTCCTCTTCCATACCCAAGACAAGAAAATCAACAAGGAATATACATTTATCAACCTTAACCAAAACATCTTGAATAATCCGTCTTGGATAGGTTATTGATTTGTCAGCCAATTGCACTGAGACTGTAATGGGTTTAGGATCCTCTAATCCTAACTTCTTGAAAATTGATAGGGGCATTTAATTAATGCTTGCTCCTAAATCCATTAAAGCCCTATCAATTTGTAAGCTACCAATTGTACAATGGATGGTAAAGCTATAAGGATCCTTAAGCTTTGGAGGTAACTTCTTCAATACGATAGAAGAACATTCTTGAGTGAGCTTCACTATCTTATACTCCTCTAATCTTCTCTTCTTGGATAGGATTTCCTTAAAAAATTTTACATAAGAAGGCATTTGGACAATTGCTTCAACAAATGGGTTATTAATGTGAAACTTCTTAAATATCTCCAAAAATTTCCTAAATTGCTTATCTAAGTGTGTATTCTACAATCTTTGAGGGTATGGTATCCTAGGATTGTAGGGTTGTACATTCAGATTAGCAAATAACCTAGGTGGCTTATCTGAGCTTGCATCCTCATCATCCTTCTCTTTCTTCTTTTATTCTTCCTTAACTCTCTCTCTTCTGTTATGTCCTTCTTCTTTTCTATCTTCATCACTCTCCACCATCACTTTCTACAGTTTCTTTTCTTCCTTCTTCCTTTCACACTCAACCCCTTTTCCACTTCTTCAAGCAATTACCTTGGCATGCTCTATACGATTGGCTTCGGTTGTTCTTGGAAGCTTACCAGGTAGCCTTTCTTGAAAGAGTTAAGCAATCTATCCAACTTGAGTCTCCAAATTCTTAATTGATGCTTAATTATTTTGCATTCTAGACTTATTAGATTACATCATCAGAGATCCCATTACTCTTGAAAAGATCACAAATATTGAGAAAATTTTATAAGTGTTCATTAGGATCTTCTAAAGCTAAACCTCCCAATTGTGAGGACCTAACCATTGAAATGATGCTATACGGGACTGCAAAGTTATTTGCATGGACTCTGGGCCACACAATACTAGTCACAGGTCTACCTTGGTTTCCTAAAGCTAAGTCCATCATGGTTTGATTCCCTATTTTCTACTTGAGGTCTTACAACTACATGTTCCTCAAAATTCATTTCTATAGTTTCGAATTCAATTTCATTAGATGTTCCTATTTCTAACGAATCGGACAAGGTTTCACGAGCTTCTTTCTTTTTCTTTCTCAATGTTCGCTCGAGTTCTGGATCAAAGTCTATTGGCTCAGTATTGGGTCCCTGAGTATGCATACAAATTGGAAAAAAATACTAAAAAAAAGAAATTAATCAAATAAAGCAAGTAAACTATAAAAAAAGTAAGGAAACATACAAAACAAGATAAATAGAAAATAAATGAAAAAATTCAGAAAAAGTATAAAAACAATTTTTATAAGTCCTAAAGTAATTGAAACTAATTTTCCTAATATTAAGACCATCTATTCCCTGGTAACGACACCAAAAACTTGTTGCGTTGGTTAGGTGACTTTAAAATTTTGAATGATTTTGAAATGATTTTACTTTGAAAACCAACGGAATAAAGGGAAGTGCACCTATCACAAAAGTAATATAATGGACTAAATTTCAGACTCTAGATGTTGATCCCATAGTAAAAAGAATTACTTAATCACTAGATCAATCAAATTACAATTATTTAGGAAAATTCTAGAAAATTTGATTGAAAATATTAAAATTGCTAAAACTAGACTAACTCGGCTTAAACACTTCAAAAATGATTTTTAATTGCTTCTGAAAAATTTTGGAAATTACCAAATATGTAAATTAGCTAAGGACTAGATGATTGATGATTTAATTGAGCTTTAAACACATTTAAGGTCTGATAAAATTTCCTTCACAAAATTAAAACAAAGCTATGGTTAAGACGTTGCTTTTTCTCTATTTAATCTTGTATAAAGTTTGGTTCTCCTTTAAATCAAGTTAATGGGATTTAATTTCAAGGAGGTGAGTTCTAGAAAATTAATCCCAAACCTACAAATTTTACAAAATATCCAAGTTTGGTCATATAGGATTAATTTGTATTGCTTATTGATTTTTCTAACAGTTTAAGATGATTTCTCATGTTTAACTTGTCTTAAAAACTAATTTTAAGTGGCCAGTGTAAAATGAATTCATTTAAACCTTTAATAAACAAAATATAGAACCTTTAGCATGCTTTTAAGGTCTTTAAATCATACAAACATCAATCCTTATCAAATAAAATGATTTAGCCACACATATTAATTAAGACAAACAAAATATAAAACTTTTGCAACATATCTTGATAGATATATAAATATAGGTTGAAATAATGATTTTAGAGTGTACAAAATAGGTTTGTAGAACTTCTAGACGTGTCTTGTAATTACCAACTTGATTTGGATTGCAACACAACCCTTAATTTGAATCAAACATGTAGACAAATCAAAGAACATACAAAGTTATAAGCATAAAAACAAATATTTTTATTAATTTGAAAATGAGAGCATAACAATGAGTAATCTGAGATAGAAACCCCCTGTATGTGAGTTATAAACACATAACTATGTTTATATACCAAGCTCAGATGTTAAGAAACTTAGAAACAACACACAAATTCAAAGAACATAGTGTTTGAAGCTAAAGAATTAAGTGAAAGACTATGGTGAGAGAAGAATGCTCTCTCTCCTTTTTGCAAATTTGATCTCTCTCTCTAATTCACTCGTATTCTATATTTTTTTTATTGTTTTTTAGCTTTTACAGCTTACCACATATGCTAAAAGATAGAAGAATTAATTAGGAATAAGCCAGAGCCGACATCTTGGAGATTTGGAGCTAAAATTATTGACTGCTACTATCAACGACACCCTGCCTCCACTCAACGATACCCTGTGAAAGCGTCGTTAATGCCTGAATGCTGCACCCATAAATGACCTCCTGTTCTTCCATTAATGTGACCCTACCAGGGGGCCATTAATGGACAGAAATAAGAGAGTTTCTTCAAGTTTTTTCTTCAATCTTCATCATCAAACTTTAACCTACAAATTAAATATAATATCACATAAATTTAACAATTAAGCACTGAGATAATGGTCATAATTCAACAAATTAATCATTAAAACTCTATCAATTTGATCCCTAACATCTAGGTTTAAGGATGGAATCTGAAAATTTGAGAGTACATTTGACGAGACAGTTTTGGAATAGGCGCACTTAAAAAATAGATTCTTAATTGTCTCATTTCCAACAAGACATATAGAAAAAAAAAAGTTTGGGCATGGAAAAAAACCCAGTTTTTATAATAGCTAGCCAAAGCGTAAAAGATGCTGTTGGACTATTTTTCTTATTCCACACCAAATTGTACCAAGAGACTGGAGGAAGGGGGAGTATTATAACTTTGTAAGCTAATGAATTGGTATAACTTTTTTAGGGGCTAGCTAACCATTCAAGACAATTATCATTTGAACGACTGGGTTGATAGTTTAGAGGCTTTAGAGACTAGATAGTCTCATTTATAGATTCACTGCAATTCCAACCATGATCTCTAATAATAGCAGAAACTCTTGTATTCATTAGAAGATTAGACCCATTAATCATGAGAGGAGTCGAAAAGTTCATTAGAATGCCTATTGGATGATAAGGATCTTGCAATAAAAGAATAGAATTCCCTTTGCCAATCTTAAATATGAATTGGTTCCTAATGAGTTCCCTAACCTGTAACAATTTCCTCTAACTCCAAAAACTATCACTTTTAGCTTTTACTGACCAAAAAGCTTTTTCTTTTAAAGATAATAGTGTGAACCCATTTAGCCCACAAAGCCTCTACATCATTAAATAAGACCCAGATTCTTTTTCCTAATAAAACATTATTCTAAGTAGTTAGGTTCTTTATTCCTAATCTTCATTCTTTTTTACTTCTACAAAGATCACTCCATTTGATTCTATGGGAATGATTAGAATAACTACGACCAGACTAAAGAAATTTTCTTAATTTTGTTTCAATTTCTTTTAGAATAGAAGAAGGGAGAATAAAATGGATAAACTAATAAACCTGAAAAATTGTAAGAACAGAATTGATCAGTTGAAGGTAACCTATATAAGAGAGAAATATGTTGGTCTAATTTTTAACACTATTGTCAATTTTTTCTAAGAGTGGACGAAACTCATGTTTTGAAGTCTCCCAGTTAGAAGAGGCATCCCAAGATACTTAATTGGTAAATGATCTTTAGTAAGACCTGTGATAGCACTAAGAATCTAGTCAAATTTTCTAAATCTTTAGACAGGTAAAACCGATTCTTTTCCATATTCATTTCTAATCCAGATAGAGAAGAGAAAAGATGAAGACAATCAAACAAAGTTATAATAGAATTTGTGTCTGTAGTACAGAAAAGTAAGAGATCATCGACAAACAACAAATGAGAAATTTTAAGCTTGGAACATCTCCAGTGGAATTGAAAATTATCAATCCTCATAATACAAGCATCCATCATCTTTTTGAGTGCTTCTACACAAATAATGAAGAGATAAAGAGACAAAGGATCTCTTTATCTTAGGCCTAACTTTCCTCAGAAAAACTTTGAAGGGGTCCCATTATTAAGAATAGAATATGAAGGAGAAGTAGTATACTCCTTAACCCACCTTATGTAAGGTAATGGAAAGTTGAGAGAAAATAAGACATCAAATAAAAAAATCCAGTTGAATTGAATCATAAGCCTTTTTAATATCAATTTTGAAAACACAATGAGGATGAACATTATTAATGTGAGAATTCTTAAAAATTTCTCAGGCAAGCAGGATATTATCCCCAATTCTCCTCCCCTTAATAAAAGCTGATTGATTTGGGGCAAGAGACCATAAGCCTATTAGCAAGGATTTTGGAAATTACTTTGTAAATCATGTTACAACAAGAGATAGGTCTAAAATCCATGGTGTAAGAGGGATTTTCACACTTTGGAATAAAAGTTATAAAAGTAGAGTTTAGATCCTTAAGAAGCTGACCATGATTAAAGAATTCTTGGATTGTAAGAGTTATCTCATTACCTATTATGTGCTAGGTTTTTTTAAAAAAGAAAGCATTAAAACCATCCGGTCCAGGAGCTTTGTAAGGGTGAAGGGAATTGAAAGCATCTTTTATCTCCTGTCCAGAAACTTGAGCAATTAAACAATATGAAAAAGACTAAAAAATTTTAGAGGTAAAAACTTGTCTAAGGTGAACCTTAGCTAGAATGGTAACTTTCTTAGTACCAAGGGTACTCTGGAAGAAGCATAGGAATTGATTCTAAATCTCCTCAAGTTTGAAGGTAGGATTGCCACTGTTATTAATGAAGAGTTTATATTATTTCTGTTTTGATGAGAAAAGATAAAGCTATAGAAGAACTTAGTATTTCTATCACCATCTTTTAGCCATTTAATAAGCGAGGAATTTTTATAAAAGCTCTCTAGATCTTCTAAGGAGTCAATGAGGTTCTTAATAAACACTTTTTCTTAATTAATAAGATTAGTATCACCAAGATTATGGTTTATAAGCTTTTGAATGTTCTTAAGGCAGACCTGGTTGTGAGCCACTCTTATATTAAGATCACCTATCTCATTTATATTTAAAATTTTTAAGGCTTGCTTAACTATCTTAAGCTTTATAACCACTCGAAATATGAGAGTACCTTTAACAGGAGTAGACCAAGCTTTTTCAACAGTGGGGAGTACAGATGATTCAAGTTTGTAAACTTGTTTAGATCCTATTATTAGTGCAATCTTACTAGTTTTTATATATTAATCCTATTTTTTATTCTCATTTGTTCAAGAATATATTGAAGACTTAGAGAATAATTTATTTCTTGCTTTAAATGAGTGGATGAATCTGTTTTTGGTTGGGAAATGTCTTTCAAATGATCTGAAACATGTGCTAAATATGATTCTATGCATGATTAGGAGTTGTTATTTGTTTATGGATAAGATTAATGCCTTTTTTACACTATAAATGTAAGATAAAGTTATGCAATAAGTTAAGATCCAAGAAATCTACTTAATTTATTGGACAAAACTCTAAGCAACCCGATTTAAGTCATTGAATAACCAAATTTGATTTATCTTGAGGATCATAATCTGAAAATTGAATTTGTTTTATTAAGCTTCTTAATTTTAAAGTCTAATGCTTAAGGTTGTGACATAACCAATTTCCAACTTAAGTATTTAGATATTAAGCTTTTTCTTAACCATATCATTGCTTATATTGAGTGAAGTGAGCCTAAAACAAGTTTCCTAATTATTTTTTAATCCATCTTAATCATTGAAGACAATTTCCTAACCCATTTTATTCAATTAGACAAGTTCTTTTATCAACTAAGTTATTTTGCATAACTTGATAGTTTTAAGTTTAATTAGTCGTCTTAGTTCTTGATTTCAATTGCATTTGAATCTCCAGATAATTGCAATCTAAATTGGGCCTACTACTTGTAGTTTAGCTTGGATCCCTATAGGAATAGTACTTGGATCTTAAATACTTCCATATATTACTTGTGACTGGTGCACTTGTTATCAGTGATGGTTTAAATTCAATTTAAGAAGAAATGTGCTTAAAGAACATAAATTGTGAATTGTTTGAGTTAGTTATCCTTCATAGAAAACTAACCAACAAGTTTTTGGCACAGTTATCAGGGAATGATACTATTCATAATTGGAATATTAGGACCCTTTGGCGAAGATTACTTTAGATTTATTTATATTGTTTAAAGTTTTTTTAATATATTTCCTTGTTTTTTTGATTGAATTTGTGTTTGTTTTGAGATTTTTTTTAATTAGTTAGTTTTTTTAATTTCCTTTTGTGCTTTAGTTTATATGCTTACTCGAGGACAAAAACTCGAGAAGTTAGAATTTGATCTGAAGCTTGACAGATCACTTATTAAGCAAAAGAAAGAAACTCAAGCAAGCTAGTCAAAATTTATAGGAGTACAGACTTCTAGTGAACAATCATTTGAATAAAAAATGGACCTACCAGAAAAAATAGAAAAAATACCTCAAAAGGATGCTAGGCCCTTGACTATGAAGGATTTAGTACTCAGAAATAGAGGGCAATCCATGGCTAGCATTGTGCAGCCTAGAAATAATGTCAATAATTTTGAAATCCTTCATAGTATAATCTCAATAGTGAGAGTTTCTCAGTTCAGTGGAACAACTCTTAGGATTAAATTAGTCCTTTTTTCTCCTAGAGACAAGGCTAGAGCATGGATTCCATTACAACAGGGGACGAGTTAATGAAAATGCTTCTAGTTAAGTTTTTCCTACTTGAAAAAATTAGAAAATTGAAAATAAAAATTAGTTCCTTTATGCAATATGAAAATGAGAGATTATATGAGGCATGGGAAAGATATAAGGAAATGCTAGCTAAGTTTCCTACCCATGGTTTTAATACTTGGCAGTAAGTGGACATATTTTATACAAGCCTCACACCCTCTACTCTATGATTTATAGACGCCACAGTTGGCACAAGTTTTATGCATAAGACTCTGAAAGAAGCATATAACCTTATAGAAGAGATGGAAACCAACAATTTTCAATAAAACTCTTAACGCCATCTAAAAAAATCAAACGGGATTGTTGTTCGTTGGTTGAATGATTGAAAATGGGAGTTCTTTAAACCAATTTTACTTTAAAAACCAAAATGAGATTAAGCGAAGACCAACGTGATGAAAGGCAAGTGCACCTATCGAACAAGTAATAAAGTGGAGTAATTTTCAGACTTCGAATATCGAACCCACGAGGAAAATGTATGGAATTCTTAAGTTAATTACCAGATTAATTAGATTATAATTATCTAGGAAATTCTAAATTCTAAATTAATTGATTAAAAGATGAAAAGATAAAATTAAAAACCTATTTTAGTTATGCTTCAAACCTTTAAAAATTTGAATTATAAAATTACTGAAAATTATAATCTTGTGGAATCCAGCTCTGGATAAGTGATTAATGAATCAATTGAGCTTAAAA
>JAOXYD010000006.1:12497681-12510889 GCA_028565735.1 Pinacopodium congolense
ATTAACCCGGTCAAACCGGTTAAATCGATCGGTCCGTCTCTTAACCGTCCGGTTTTTAAATATAACGGTTTTTAAATGAAACCAAACCGATAAACCGACCGATTCTAGTTTAATCGGATCGAATCAGCCGGTCCGATTTCTTAATCATTGGTTATGATTAATTTATTAAATCGGACGGTTAAATCGAAATCGACCGGTTTTAATATAAAACGATTTTTATTTAAAATCAAACTAATAAACTAATCAATTTCGGATTAATGGGTTGAATCAGTCAGCTTGGTTCGATACCTTGCTAACACACAAATGAAGAAGAAACGTTATTAATTAATCTAATATATATATATATATATATAATCTTTTTAACAAACTCGAGATGGAAATGTTTGTGATTTTTATAAGTCAACACTAATTTATAAGGAATAATTATATTTAAAATTTTTTTAATTAAATTTTATATTAATTAAATGCAGTATTTATAAGATTAAATTAGAAAATTTGTGAAAAATTTAATATTAAATTAGAAAAATTGTGAATGAATCGAAGTCTGAAAATTTGTTTGATTGTTATTGTTGCTGATATACATAATAGTATTGCCATTTGGGGAAGGGGCGAAGGAGGTTTACTTTAGAGTGGAAGAAGATCATGTGCTGGAGAAGAATGTTGAAGTCTGTACAAGCATTGGCTGCCCACAGTCTCCTCTTCTCTTTCACTCTCTTGCTTGTCTTCAAACTCGATCACGTGGTTTCTTACTCTTGGTGGTTAGTTCTCTTTCTCTCTGGTTAGTTCTCTTTCTCTTTCTCTCTACTAAATTTTGTTTAAACTTTATGTTTAATTCTTCTTCTTCTTCTTCTTCCATTGGAAAAGGCTTCTTTTTCTAGGTGGAACAGTGTGCGGAATCCCTCGTTTAGTTTCCGGCAATTAGTTATGGATTGAACTCATCATGCGGTATTGAATTGTAGAATTGCTGAACCATTTCTGGTTTTTATTGGGTTGGCTTTGTTCGTTCTATTTTTAGTAATTAATACTTTTAACTGGCCAAATCCAATTTTCATTCTTCTTAATTGTGAATCCAGTATCATTATAATACCTAGTGTTATTATGAAGATTAATCAGAATGGTTAATGGCGCGACAATGAGAACAGTCCACGGATTCAACAATATTAATTCCCTTCAGGAATTTTGACCATGATTCCAAAAAATATGAGACCTTTTCGTCTGTATTGCTTCAAAAATTATTTTCACTGGAGTTGGAAATGCAGAAGCTGAAGTTGTGATGCGCAATAATGCTAGAGAATGCGTCTTTCTTTAATGGGCTGAAAACTCATTCGGTGCGGGTGTAGAACTTTCCTGACGTTGTTATGGGTACTCATGAAGCGAGGATTTGGAAGAAAATTAGATTGGAGCCAATTGAACTTTTTGGTTTCAACATATTTTCAGATGGGGACAGAGGAATGACATTAGTCAGCAGATAATAGTGGCAGAATAGGTAGAGAAGGAATTTTCTAAGTTAACAGATGAAATTGAGTTGAATTATGAGAGATATGTTGTTAAAGGTATTTTCTTTTATCACTAGCCATCCCTTGGTCAAATTTCTGAGCCTTGAGTGTGGGATTCCATATCAATAAATTCATGGTAGAGATGGTTCTTGCTTTTCAAGTTAGTTTTCTTCCCCACTTTGGGTTTTCCATGGGGTTGTTGCCCGTGGACCATTTTCATTACCTGCACCATCAGTGCCCCACAATCGACATGTACGTCATTATTTTAATTACCATGATACAAGGTATTTGTTATTATCATTTTGTGAGATATCTGTTTCTAATAATTTGGAATGCATTATGGCGTGTACATGATATTTTGAATCCCTTATCCAATTTTTGCGTACTTGAATCATTGGAATATATTATCATGGGACAGTGAGCAACATGCCATGCTGTTGTGGCAAAACCATTGCTTGTTGCATTTGAACTGCTCTCTGTATGTATCTTGAGAGTGCTGATGGTATATTACCACTTCCTTATTACAATCCTTGTTTATTCTGTTGTGTTGGACTTTTAGATCGTATAAACTTATAAGCCTTGAACACTATTTGCAAATTTTTTCTTCTTATGCAGTTTATGCTTTTGGAGCTGTAAACTTGAAGATCGTCTTTATTCCATTGTTGGTCTTTGAAATAATTATCCTCGTTGACAGTTTTAGGTCTTGTATCTGTATATTCCGTACTGTGATTGCTGTTTAATTTTTTGTAAAACATGATATTCGTCCTTCTTGTTGATCTGACAGTATGTCATATGCACTGTAGTTGACAAGTTATGAAGACTTTTCATGATACTTCAATTTTTTGTTCTTTTTTTGGCTTATATTACAGCAAATGGTCCAGAATATAAAATTTTTTGATAGTTTTTACATATTTTTCATCTTTCTTTTTTCTGAAGTTTCTATAGATGATTGGCTGGTGGACCCAATAACTTCATCATGCAGATTTAATTCCTTTTTTTATGTTCAAAACTTTCTTTAGAGAAAAGAATTGTGTTTAGCCCATGAAATTATGATTATAATATGTGTTTTGAATCTTTTTTCTTTCCCATTTTCCCTTTGTCTTTGATGGTCAGGAACTGAAGCCTTTGTGAAGCTAATGGTTAAGTTAGCAAACATTGGCATTTGACTTAATTTGATGATACCAGTGTTCTAGGTCAGACTAATCTATTGCATAGTTTCTTTTTACTCTGCATATTCTGTATCAAGTGAGTTTATTCATCCAATGCTTTTGTAGGCTTATTGTTTTGTGAATCAATTAGCATTTAAACTTCAATTTCACTTCTTCATTATTACTTCTTCTCCCATACTCAAGGTTGTTTTTGAATCGCAATCTCCTTTTTCTCAGGGATTGTGGTTAGCATCTGTTAGACTGATTGATTATAATTTCTAACAGAATGTGTAAGGCTCTAATACCTGGAGAAGAAAAAAGCACGAATGATGAAACAATATGGGAGACATTACCTGTAAGTTTCTTTTTCTTTCTGTTAAATGTTATCTAGAATAGCTATGTAAAAAATACTAAAACTTTTATGTTTAGTCTGAAGTGATGGGATAATTTTCCCAATGGATTGTAAATGCTTGAGATCAAGATTAGTTTAAGTACAGCATTGTTGATTTCTTTGACATCTTGAAGCTTACTAAGGCCTCAAGTATCTTTTTGGAGAAATTGGATTTTCTATTCTTGTTTGGATTATGCATTCTCAATTCCAAAAAAATTGTTTGAAAAAGACTCCACTTCAGGGATTATGTTCTTATCAAAAAGTAGACCTGAGCTAAGTAAAAAGGCTCTGATTCAGCTTGTTCAAAACATTGGTTAGCTGGAAAATTGATACAAGTAAATGTTGATGAATTTAATCTATTTCTTTTTCAGCACTTTTGGGTTGCAATTTCTATGGTTGTCTTCATTGCCGCCACAGTTTTCACCCTTCTAAAGCTATTTGGTGAGCTTTCTAGCTTTGCATGATTTTCATGCACAGTTAAATTCATTCCCCTTAGCTACCAGATGACTTGTTCCTCCTTTATAATGGGTATATTCATAATACTGAAGTTGGCTGGGATCTAGTTATGTTTGTAAGACTCTTAAGCAGCTACACCGTGGAGATGCACTTCAAAATGATCTGTTCAAAATAATTGTTCCTTTTCATTAATTTTGGGCCCGCAGGCCCATCAAGGTTTACCAAACTCATTACAGCTAAGTAGTTTTAATTCTTTAGGTTTACAACCCAGTTTTCTTTTATCTCAACCCCTTTTTTGGCCCTGTTTTCTTTTTTATTTTAAGCCCCTGTTTGACCCAGTTTCCTTTATCTCATAATTCTTCATTTGGGTCTAAAGGATTATTTTAGATTTAGTAGACTTGCCAGAACTTATTCATGTAGTGTTTTTTACTTTCTGGCCAGAGCCTGGTAAGCTAGTTGTGCATCAGGGTTTGTATCTTCCACCATGAGAATTAAATTTATAATCTCCGCTGATATCTAACCTCAAGTTTCCCAGTGGAGACTATGAATTTAATGCTCATTGTTAGCTTGTAATAGTTTACGAAAGAAAAACCAGATACTCTTATACCATGAAGTATCATTTGATGTTCTATAGGAGATGATGCACTTACTGTTTACAAGCATCTTCTTCATCTTATTCTTACACATCTTCTTCATCTTATCCTTACCTATGCAAACTCATTTCTTTTATTTATCATGGGGGATACCTGTGAGATGGTAATTAATGTTTCTTTTTCTTAATCTTAACTGTATCGGTTTAATTTAAATGACCAGTATGAGGAAAATCTGGGTTGTCCTCAATCACCTTTTAGATAAGCTAGTCTGGATATCATTTGCTAATTATTTGGTCTGCTCTGGGTTGCCTGCTTGAAAATGTTTGAAGTTATGTTTATAGTCCCCAATGGCAATACCATGGGTATTTGACTGAACCTGCTAACTTTCTGATTTAATTAGTACCAGTGGATCCAAGTGCATTGTCATAGGAAAACTAGATATTGTTCTTCACAATGCTAATAGCTTTGAGAGACTGTAAAACCCAAGGTTCTCGGCTGAATGTAGAGATTCCATAATTTCTGTGTCTTTGCAGAAGACATGGAATACCATCTGTAGTTGGGTATTGGCATTCTAACTTGGAACGTAGTTTATATTTAATTTTTGTGGGTGCTTAATTTCATGATAACAAATTTTAACAGACAGAACCTTTGTTAAAAGATCATTCTTCAGATTCTATTATCACTTGAGTTGTAATATTTGAGGGCTAAACAGGTATACTCTTGTGGCATTGATGCTTTTATTATTTTGATGCTTGGCTATCAATTTATTCCCAACTAGTTTTTCTACATGTTTTTTCAGCACTATTTGATGCCAAGACATTCTCATATAGTCTATCTAATCATAGCAAGACTCCCATTTCTCTTGGCTGGTGGGACTTGTTCATTAATGTTGGGTATGATTTCCTTAGTCTTGTCTCAATAAATTATCACTTTGTATATAGTATTAGCTCTTTTTAGAGTTACTGGATTCTGCTAAAGTTTCTAATTCACCTAAGTATTTTCTGTTATTGTTCAGTATTGCAGAATGCTTTGCTTTCCTTGTTTGTACGAAGTGGTCTAATCCAGTGATTCATAGAAATTGTCATACAAGAGATGCCAGTTCAACCTCCACTTCCACTAGATATCTTGATTGGACCCGTGGCTTAGTAGTTTTGCCTGAGGAGAATCAGCGTCAGGATAGAATGTGTGGCCTGCAAGACATTGGTGGCCATATTATGAAAGTACTGTTAATTCGTTTTTCAGGTTCTTCTTTGTATGCAGTTGGAGGTGTGTAATGAATCTATTCCTTACATTGAGCAGAGATATTTGGATTGTCTTAGCTATGTATGATGACTGACGTAATTCAGGGAACACCTGTTGGAGCTAGAAACATACCTCTCCCAGTTCTTTTCTCCCCAATCTTTCTACTTCAAGGTGCTGGTGTTCTATTTGCTGCAACCAAGTTGGTGGAGAAGCTTATTCTTTTATTATGAAATGAAACTGTTACAGGAAGTTATGTTAGATTTTCTTCGAGAGCTCATTAGTGCCTGGGATTCTTACATCACGGGTCAAGGTAAATGGCCCCTCTCTTCATCAGAAGCCAAATGTGTGTGCGGATGATCAAATATCATCATTTATTTTGTTAAAGGCAAGTATCTGGTATTTTTAACATGTACACCTAATTATTTCTTTTCTTTTGTGCCCTTTGCCTGGAAATAATATATTAAAACAGGCTGCTTGGGTGGTGGTCTATAGATGAGGGAAGCCGAGAGGAACAGGCCGGCCTTTATCACGGGGGAGCATCTAGGCAAGTTTTTGTTCTCCATCCTATACGGTATCTGCTTAAACTGCACATCAATTTCTCCAATTTGTATGCAGTCATTGTTTGCGAAATAGTCATGCAACAAAACATTTAGAAAATTGGAAAGCTGCTTCCAAGGTTGACTGAAGGGTGTAGTATTAAATCTTTAGCAGGGAAACTGATGATTATTGTTATATTTGCCTCTGTGACAGATCCTATTTCTCATCATTTTGAACTTCTCAAAATTTTCATGCTTACTCTCTACTCCACTCACTTGTATCACATTTGAGTACATAGCTTTCTAGCTATTGACTACATTCCATTCCCCAACCTGCAGGTATAATACCTTCTGTGGTTATCCTCCTGATATAGTAAGGAAGCTGCCTAAAAGTGATCTTGCTGAGGAGGTGATATGCCTTGGCTTTATGTGTTTTGAGTTTCATTTGTTGCATGACAATATCTCGTATCTGAATATTATTCTCTCTCAACTTTCTCATTTTGCACTTCTGCACAGTTTATGTTGTTTTTTATTTTGTTAAATTTTCATTGATCTCTATTTTTCTGGGAAGAGGGATTTTATATACAAGAAGAGCACCGTATCCTCATCCAAAATCTTAGGACATTGGGTTTGCGGTCTCGTTCATGTACATGAATCTTCCTTAATATTGTAACTAGCTAATGTGAGAATTTAACAACTCTAATGCACCCTCTTCGTGCTTAAGAATGAACATTTGGTTTGTAAAGTTTGCAAGAATAAACTTCTGTAGTAAAGCCCGACATTGGACAATGCTGGCTTCAATACCACTTTATGTTTTAATAACCTCCATTTTGGAGGAAGGGTAGTTTACATACAAGATGAGTATCATATTTTCACCTAAACCCTTAAAGACATTGGGTTATGATTTCAATTTTTTGTATATCATTTATTGTTCTTAGTCTATATGGGAATTTAACAAATCTAGTGCATTCCTTAATCATCAGTATTTGTCTTGGTCAACACAAAAATTATTGTTGACCCTGACTGCCAGCTTTTTTAATGCTATTGTCTTTTTTATCTTAGATCTGGAGGCTTCAAGCAGTTTTGGGTGAGCAGACTGAGATCACCAAATAGAATCAGCAGGAGTTTGAAAGGCTTCAGAATGTAAACTTCTTATATTTGATTAGAATTTCATGATTGGGAGATGTCTTGCCATTAAATGAGAAGTAATTTATATTTGGGAGATCATATATTAAGTCTCTTTTACAAACCATTCAGACATATTGCTCTCTTGGTTGATATCAAAGTAATAACTACTAATATCTTTATTTTTGGTTGGTCTATGAACTGGTTAAGAAGAAGTCAATTTAGAAGTAGTATATGCAATTTAAAACACACAATTATGATTGCTTTTTCCTTTGGAACTGCTCAGCTTCTAAAGTTGCCAACAGATCATGTTGAGAGGCCAAAGTTTGTCTTACAAACTTAAGTGACTTTGAGGAGTAGAGTCTTTAAGTTTCTCTTATTTTGGGATAACTTTTAAGAGATAAGGTTCTGTTTAATAAACTATTTAGAATAATCGATCAGGTCCCTTTTGTTTTCAAGTATAGCATCTTCTATTCCTTTTGCACAGAACGTATTTAATAAAACTTAGTTTTTAAGGTTTAGATAAAATGTCATATTAGCTATTAACTATTATTGAAATTTTAACCAAGGACACTACCGAAAGCAATATAATTGTACTCGCATTGCATATTTTGTTTACGAGTATCATGTTCTGGCATTTACGTAGTACAGGGGATGTTGACGTATCAGTTGGCCATGCATATTTTATTTATGGTTGATGTTCGCGCTGTCATCCTGTAAATTCTGGCAGTGTCTACCATCATTTTTAGAGTCTTCATTTCTAATTGCATATTTTGGGTGTACGGTCCAGGAAAAAGTGCTATGTGGGGTTTGCTTCGATAAAAGAGATCAGCATGTTCCGTGCCGACATTGCATTCTTTGGAGGTATAGTTTCTCTCTTCTCTACTTGCCATTAATGTATCATTTGTCCCCTTCGGAGACCTTGCTAATCAATGGTCATTATTGCAGCAACTGTTGTGGAAAATGCCAAAAGTGTCCAGTTTGCCATGTGGCTATCCAAGGACGATTACCTGTATACGACGTTTATTTTCTAACTTATGCAGCGTTTTTGTGAGTTTGAAGATGAGTTCTGAGTCAACAAAGAAGTTGACAACAACTAACAGTTAATTCATTAACCTTGATGTTCAATGCTCTGTGACTTTCTCAAAAAAAAAAAAAAAAAAACCTAAACAAATAACAGTTAACTTCTGTTCTATGTTTTAAAAGGACCATTCAGTTGATCTCACCTGTCTTTTTCTTCTTTTTCTTTTCTAAAGGACAAACTGTACATAATTTTAACTTTCATGGGTTCAAACTACTGTCGTCTGTCGTGATCTGAATTTGCTTATGACGGTGTTATGTCGGAGATTTTGACTTATAGGCTCAACTTGATTTATATTTATAAGATATATATCAGGATACATGAATGAGTTGATTTATCTCTGATCTTTTTAGTGATCACTGAAATACATAAGGATAGATGAATGAGTTTATTATCACTTATCTCTCTGATCCAGCAGAGACGGAAATAATAGGAAATATTGCATGAAAATTTGTGCTGCTTAGCATAGAATTTCCAGTTCAAGCTCAAGCAGTAATAGGTAGTGGTTCTTGTTTAGGATCTGGAACGATAATGCCATTGTCGTTCCCTGCTGCCTTTTTAACGGCCTTGGCATTGACGAGTTTTGCAATGAAGTCATCGAAGCAGTCATCCATGGCTCGAAAAGTTGCGTCTGGATACAACGAACACACTTCTACATCGCTCTCTTTGTCCAAACTGTAATTTACCTGGCACCCCTTGATGAATATGTCATGCGTAATTGCTGCTACAATGCTTTGTGGGATACGCATTTCTGTCCCCACACACATACACACCCACCAAAAAGACTAAAATATTAACAGGTTTCACTTGGATTATCACGTAAAAGCCTCAAGGAAGAAATACCACCCATGAGAAAGTAAAGATAGACTAGGCTTGCTGGAAGCTAATAGTCTACTCAATGTTATGGGATGGTTTGTAATAATGTTGTAATATAATAAGTACAGTGAAAATAATGAAAGCAAACCTTTAGCAGCGTCAAGAAGAATATCTTCAGTGACGGCAACTCGAGGGAGCTTACGCCTAATTTTGGCCTCCCATAATGATGAAAGGTCATTCATGTTGAGTAGGTTCTTAGGAGGTCGAAAGTGGACGGTCTTGTTGATTGTACGCTCATCTTCCGCTGCCCTTATTGTCAGCCTCCCAATGTCTTTGCCATCCACAAAATATGCTGTCGATTAACAGCACAACAATCAGTTACTTTGGTTTCAAATTCACTTGGCAAAATATAATAATCAGCAGAGATCACCTATATCCGGTGGAGTAACTATGCAAGTAACTAATACTCAGCTTATAACTAGCTATTATAGTAACTAGTTATAACAGACATGAAAAGATTCTGATATAGAATCAAACATCAAATACTCAACTTCTCAGTGAGAAAGTTACGAGTGACGAGGAGTGTTCACGTAAAACAAGGATGTAATTAAGCACCTTTGACAGAACCATCGCCATAGATTTGGAAGTAATCCATGGGAGGGAGGACTTCAGAAGGGTGAGTGTTGTCGGGGTAGGGCCAGGCCGCAATGGAGTTGCAGCAAATATAAGTGTACGGGATCCCAGCTTCCTCTGTCAGCCTTCTTATTTTTCTCTTCTCCTTGTACATGGTTAGCCCTGGCTCCACCGGCTCTGCTCGGTCTACGTCATGTCCAAACTCTGATGGCAAAAATTTCTAGACCAACAAAATATTTTCACTCCATTAAGTACATTTGCACCAACAAGTACAAAAACATCTATCTCTAGTCACTCCGACATATATCTTACAAGTTTTATCCTTCACATGCAGAAGTAAGAAAGTTGACATGTGCCAAAAAACATAAAAATAAAAAAGTTATTTTTCCATGTGCAGAAAACCTTTTTCTTCTTTCAGCTGAGAAACGAACCCCCAAAGCCAAAAACATTTCTATTCTGAAGTAAGTAACGTTTCAGAATATGTAAAGTTAATCTTCAATGTTTCAAGTAACGTAGTTTACTTAAGGTGACTTTAAATATGGAAGCATTAGATATAGCAATAATATTTATTAATTTATATACCTTAACTGTGCCTGCAGCTTTAATGGCCTTAATTAGGGGAATTTGGTCAAGTATCGCATAACCAGCAACAGCTGATATGACTACTTCAATGCGGTTTTCCCTGATCACCTTCTCCATCAAACTTTGGTCGTCTATCGATCCCTGTTTTTACGACAATCAACCGGAATAGAACATAATTATTAATGTATGTAACAATGCGTGTAGAGTAGCATGTTTAGTTATAGTTATGTCACACGAAGTAAAGAACTTAAGAAGGAAACGAGCTATGGGTACATATATGATGTTAGCTCCTCTTTCTTGAAGAGTCTTTAGGATAGAGGCCTTAGAAGGGCTGAGTTGTCTTGAACGGACCAAACTGTAGGTGCGCCTGCCGGATTCTAGGCTAGCTTCTGTCACAAACCGGCCTATAAACCCGATTGAACCGATGATCATGATCCGACCAGCTTCCGAAACGATTGGAGATTGAGCATTCATGTTTCTCTCCATGTTAGATAATTTCTTAAAACAGCAAGAAGAAGAGGTAGGGGTAGAGGTGAGAGTTTGGGGCGAAAAGAGAATCCCTACAAGGAAAGATACTTATCAGCATCCGAAGGTGCATTCTATAGAAAGGTTGTGCCTCTAATTGTCGGTATGATTGGTAGGTTTGATTGGTCTGCTGCGACACATGTTGAAGAACATAGTCTGGTAGATGAAAACGTGAAATCCCATGTACGAACTATTTGCCAATTTCACCGAAAATTGTTCACAATATTTCTTTGTTTTCTCACGGCTGCTCTCTGATACTATGTTATCTGTAGTCCATGAAACCAGAGGAGAGGGGACATTTTTTTTAAAAATGGTTAATTCAGGGCTGTTTATTAATGTTTCTTATTTTTTTTTCTGTTTTTATTTTTTAAATACAAAAATTTTTAAAATAAATACAATGCAAAAATAAAAAATGGTATAAAAATACAAAAATACAAAAAGTTATAAAAACATATAAAAATAGAAACAGAGACGAAAACTGAAAGTTGAATAAAAAACCCCCCTTAACATTTCATGAAACGGTTCTTCCAAATCGTCACATATGCAAATGCTCATATTTTATGTAACTAAAGGTAACCTCAGCTTGACTCAAATGTAATGTCCAATTCTAACAAAAAGAGTGTCACATAATTACCCCCAAATATCCATGTACGGTGAGTGGCAAAATCGGTTTAAACATCTTGTTTACTTTATATAATGGAAAGGAGTTGATTTCATATGCCCCTCTCCCCATCGAATTCTATTAAGCAAACAGATGAAAATAATTAATTCAGTAAAATATTTATGCTAGAGATATAATAATGAATTTTTATTTATGTTGAATCAAACACCTTGACTTATAATTTTGATATCAATTGTTGATCTTTGGATGGCACAAAAGTGAAAGCGAATCGTATATATTTATTTATTTTTCTATTTAATAATTAATGAATAAATTATTTATTCTAATAAATGATTATAACGAATTTATAAATGATAATTACAATAATAATTAAATAAAGTAAAAAAGAGATAAAATCAATTTACAATAATTTAGCCAATGGACCTTGATTTATGTCTATTTTCTAATTTTCATTTGACAATTCACAATCTTTTTACTTTAACAGATGAAGAGGGAACCTCCATACAATATCTTCTTTATTGTGAATGAAAAGGAATTCTAACAATCTTCTTATTTTACATAAGTAAATAATAATTCTTTGCAAGTATTGTTCAAGTTTAATAGGAATTTTACTATATGTATTTGCGTTGTGGGTTATGGGTTGTAGTTTTATATTGTGATTATTGTATTTTTATATTGGTAATTGTGTTTTTTTTATTGATTTTTATATTATATTAGTTTGTTTTTTTATCGATTTTTGTATTTAAAAAAACAGAAAACTAAAACAAAAAATAAAAGCTAAACTAAACATGGCCAAACAAATTTTCAATTTATTTTTTTATGAAATCACAATAATTGAATTAGTAATAAAAGATGATATAAATAGTATTAAATTTATCTTTAAAATGATACTGTATTATTTCCAAAAATGCAGTTCATCCCATGCATAATATTTTGCCTCTCTTTTGATTTTATCTTTTTCAGCTCGTGATAAAATGCTAGGTAAAGACTTGCTCGTCAGAAAATTAACTATGTCAGCATACCAAGGTGTTACTTGTTAGGTGGCGAACAAATTCTCATTCGAAAATTCGTCTTTAAGTTGTCTAAAGTTGTGTCTTGGTGGATGCAACTAAGATGATCTACAACAAAATTTTCAGTTCTCTTTTTAATACGTATCTCCACATCAAATTCTTGCAACAGTAGAATCCAACAAATGAGTCATGGCTTTGTTTCATTTTTAGACAACAAATACTTCACTGTGGTATGATCTGAATAAACTATGACATGAGTTCCTAATAAATATGAATAGAACTTCTTTAGCTCATAAACAACTGCCAATAATTTTTTTTTACTGTTGTTGAATAATTTTTATGGGTGTTGTTTAGCATAATTGAAGCATAGTAAATCACATGCAGAGTTTTGTTCATCCTTTACCCTAATACAACTTCTACTGCATAGTCGCTTGCATCGAACATTATCTTAAATGGAAGACTCCAATCTAGGGGCTGGATTATTGTAGCAGAAATTAGCTTCTCTTCTAATTCCTCTAATGCTTTCCTACATGCTTTGTCAAACTTGAACTCCATATCTTTTTTAAGTAACTTTTATAAGGGTTGAGTAGTTTTCGAAAATTCTTTGATAAAGCATCGATAGAAACCTGTATGTCCAAGAAAAGAATGAACTTCCCGTATACTAATAGGGTAAGGAAGAGATTTAATAATATCTATCTTAGCCTTATCAACCTTAATTCCCTTAGAAGATACTATATGGCCCAAGATTATCCTTTGATCAACTATAAAATGGCATTTTTTATAATTCAGAGTGAAGTTATTTTCAATGCAACGTTTCAAAAATTTTTCAAGGTTAATCAAGCAAGTATCAAAAGACTCCCCATAAACTGTAAAGTCATCCATAAAAACTTCAATACAGCCATCCACATAATCAGAGAAAACACTTACATACACCTTTAAAATGTGGCAGATG
>JAOXYD010000006.1:12517325-12532168 GCA_028565735.1 Pinacopodium congolense
TTCTCTTATTTAGATACTTATTATTTAAAACATGTAATTCAATTGAATTTCTCATAATCATGTTTGGAACAAATATATAATTAAAATTCAATTACGTCAATTTTTTTAATAAACCCTTTAACATAATAGCTTTATCAAATTAAATAATAATAATAATACATCCTTAATTTTTTTGTAATATTTATATTAATATAATTTTTAAAAATTAAATAAAAATATTTTTAAAAAATTAGCTTGCAAAAAAATACTAATTATATTAAATATGTAAGAACATAATATAATATAATTTAATATTTTAACATAAATAGTAATATAATGTGACGTTTATTTCTTGATATAATATAATATAATAATATATAATATTATATTATATATTAAGTGGTGGGATAAATTTTCAAATTCGCATCTAACTTCTGCCACCACAATAAAAGAGTAGTTCAACAAAATTTACTCTTTTCCACTAAAGATTGTCAATCCCGAATATTTAATTTTTTTGTAGTATAAATCAACAGTAAATGTACTACTCGCTGCCACGAAAAACAGAGGAAGAATATTTTAATATTACGCAACAATTGTTAAAGTCAAGATTCAAGTTAACTTCTGAATTAAATGAAGAAAAAGTTCAGTTAGTCCAAGACAATTAAGATGATTGTTTTTGTATTGATTCCTTAATAGACATCTGATGAGTAAATGGATACTTGAAGGCCCGTGCTATAGGTAAAGATTCATCATTATGTATTTGTTACTATTGTAAACCTAATATGGTATATGTAAGCCCGTAAGAAAACAACAAAAAATTAAAAAGAAAAAGAAAAAGACTTTCACCCCACTTTATAAAAACATGAAACCCTACATACATGTGAAAGACTCCATGTTAGACCAAAAAATTTAACTAAACATATAGTCATCCTTCCAAAATTACAAAAATATCAACCCTCCTTTTTATAAATGCTCAAAGCCTTCTCATCATTGAACAAGCTTTTCATTCTTATACCTCCTTCTCTCTCCATCTCTCTCTAGCCACGAATCATTCTCAAAACCTTCCTTTTTTCCTTCTTCAAGCCTCTTAAAACACCTTTAGCTTCCTTCTTTTAAGCGTAAAGTGATACTAAAGCAATATAGCCATAAACTTTAAATCTTTTCTCCACCTTCACTATTAACCTTCCTAAACATAAAGATTTATATTCTAAAACTATAACCACATCTTGGTTTCATTATTTAAATATATAAAAATTCATTCATTTATTAATTTCATTAGATTATTAATAATAACATCATTTACTTTATTTAATATTTATTTATATTAAATATTAGAGTACCCACATCTTAATTCATTTTTAGAAGAAAATTAAAAAAATAGTCAAAATATCTTGTGAAATTTTAATGCCAACGTCTTAGTTTATGTACTGTTTTAGAACTTGAAAAGACAACATTAATTTGACAAGAGTTAAACCAATCTTATGGTTTTTCAAAAGTGTCGTCACTTGAATAAAGCAAATGAAGATTAAAGCAAATAGTACATTTTTACAAGAATAAGACAAAGAGCAAATGGGAAAGTAGATGGAAGTGGCTAGCAAATGGGAAACGTCGATTTGGAGGAGATTAAAAGCTGTCGGCAGATGGAAGAGCAGTGGTAACCAAGGAAGAACACAACGACTGCCTAGAAGGTTGTGGCTGAGACTGAGGCAGTGTGAAGATCAGGCGAGATCTAGCGAAGATCCCAAGAGCAGCAGCGTCTGGAGGAGAGCAGCGATGAAGGCTCCACTACAAGCGAAGGCAACCAGAGAGCAACGACGACTGGTTGTGGAGAGCAACGACTGATTTTTAGATTTATCTTTGATCTTTTGTTGGCATATGCTATCAACGGCCAGAGAACAGAAGTGAGAGAGCAGTGAGTAACGGCCAGGGAGCAGAAGTTAGAGCATCAGCCTGAGAGCGAAACGAAGGCGAGCACAGCGGAGCACTGACGATGGAGAGGCGTAGACGAAAACGAAGCGTAAAAAAAAAGCCTTATAATTATTTTATTTACGGTTGAACCGGTTAATTGCAACCGATTAAACCGGTCGATTTTTTTAAATAAAGGTTTTAATATAAAATCGAACTGATAAGCTGGTCAGTTCAAGATTAACCGAGTTGAACCGGCCGGTCCGATCCGATTTTACGAACCTTGTTTTATACTAAGATTCAAATTAAGTTTAGTAGAAAAGGAAAACTTCGGGAAAATATAAACTAATAGGCAGCCACCGGAACAAGTGCGAAACTTCTATCTAACCAAAACAAATCCCTCAACTAACACTTACTGCACCAAAAACAAGGTCACTTTTATACATATGCCAGCCAGTCAGCACTTAGTACTTGCATTTTAATTTACAAGACATGTCTACTGAAGCCCTCGGATATCTGGGAAACACTTGGAATTTCCAAAAATAAACCAATTGATCACCAGCATCCGTCTAAAGCTTTTGTTTCGTTCTTGCAGTGATGCAGATTTTTTCAGGAAATCAGGAACTATTTGTGTAGATTTTCCACAAAAACATTTTTTTTTGTTTTGAAAAAGTAATCCACGAAAAGAATTAACATGCCCTGGCCTTTAAATCCTAGGTGGGTTACTACTGAAACAGAATTAAGACGCAACAGAAAAACAACATGGATCACACCTTGCATAGTTGGCAAGACCCAGATTTTTTCACAATAGCCTTATTTGTCTTTATCACAAGCAGCATTTTGAATCCTAAAAAGACTAGATTATGAATAAGATGGATTTTCATAAGTTTTTTTTATAATGATACAATTTGAAATCACTATTTTAACTGTACACTAAGTTCTATTAACATTTATATTGATAATTTTAAATATATAAAAATAAATTGAAATGATAAATTTTATACAATTTGTAATGTACAAATCTATGAAAGAAATAAGTTAGTTTTAAATATTATTGATACAAATATAAAATAAGGCTATTTAATTAAGAAATTTAACAACAAATGTTTATGTCCGGTAATTATCCTAAACGGTCCATGTGGTCGAGATTTAGCCCCGCTTCTTCCATACTTCAATTTATTTTCAAAGGTATAGAATCTTAATGAAATCCTAAGAAGACAACCTAAATACTGAACTATTTCACAAAATATAAATAACGAAAGTGACAACCACTTGCAAATTGCATCTCCTTTCCCATTTCAGAAAAAGGTTACGGCCAGCAGATTCTTGGACATTTTCAACGCATACAATCTGATGTTTTCTTTTCCCTTCTTGTCGGAGGCACACATTAAGCATTTCTTGTTGCTCTCTGCGCAAGTAAAAGTACTATCAAGATCAGAAATTTTGTAAAATTTTTCAAAATTTATTTATTACGTGAGTAGAGTTATCTTGCAGTTACAGAGAGGATCCACGGAAGCCCCAGGAAGTCCCCATTTCTCTTCAGCTTCTTCGATTTCGAGGAGACAGATCTATTTGCTTTATATCAATTGGGTGCTCTTTTCTTGGGCCAATCCAGGTCTGTTCATGCTGGAATTTCATCTTGGTTCCAGAGTTCGGGTAAGTACTTAAAATAGCTTTTTGTAGAGCTTCTTTCTAATTTTTACGTTTGCATTCCTTTTGTGTAAGTTGGGTGAACCAGTTGTTTTTCCTATCTGTTGTTTGTTTCTCGCATAAAGTACTTAAAACAATGTAAAATTGGTTGAGGGAAAATTTTTCTTAAACCTGGCATTATATCTTAAATTTCTCAATAATGTACCTTCACTATATTAAAGGAGCTGTTTTTGATCCTTAAATCAACCCATATCTCTTAATTATGTTTTGTAGGCTTTGGCTTGTCACTACGATTGTTTGTGAAGAGAACGTTTCAGATAATTTGGCTGGAAAAGCAAATTAGTGGTTGAGAAATGATCCCTTTGGACCTCGAAATTTTATGAAAGAGAAGAAATGCCAGTTGATGGTGACAAAAGCTGGCTCTTCTGATATGAGAAAGTATCTTGAGCATCCAAGAAATGAGTCGATCACCTTCATTTTCAGTTAGGCAGGAACTTAGTTTACAAGCTGATCCAGAATCTCTACAGCGATGGGTTGTTGCCTTTTGTATAATTAGATTTGACCTTGAACAAGGCCAGCTCATCGAAGATTGTTACCCACCCGGAGTTCTCACAAATGAAGAGGAACTTGATGTTGCTTTTAGTTCTTTTCCAGATTCTGTTTCTCAGCATCAGAATCGATCAAGCATTCATGATTGCATATTCTTTTTCCGCATCAGGAGGAGGACTGGTTCTCACCAGGACAATGTGACTTCATCTGAGATTCCTGGAGTTGATGATAAAGAAATATATTCCGAATTGACAGCGGAGAAAGTGATCAAAAGAACTAATAGTAGTGGCAAAGCTTTGAAATATTTATATGGTTATGTGTTTAATAGGCAAAGACATGATGAAAGACTAAAGAGGGGTGGGGAGCAAAAATCTGTGGTGATACTGTCTCACAATCCTTATTCTAGTGTTTTTAGGCCTTTGTTACAGATCATGGGTCCTTTGTACTTTGACATAGGGAAAAAAGCTTTGGAGCATGTGGCTGCTTTCGTTTCAATGTGGCCTGGCCCTGCACTTGGTACGCTAATGGAGCTTCCTATTGGTAATGCCATGCTTAAAGTTAACCTGCCACCTGCTCATAGCTTGCCCATGGAGAACAGGATGTTTGAAGAGCCTGTTTCCTCTATGGCTCCTTTTCTTCCTACTAATCAGTCAATTCCGCAGGGTCTTTTCCATGATTCAGATATTTTTGGTTCATTTCGGGGGATTCTATTGCAGTTATGGTTGCTATGGGAGTTGATACTTATTGGGGAACCAATTCTACTAATAGGACCAACTCCTCCCCAATGCTGCGAAGCAGTTGCCAGTCTTGTTAGTTTGGTTGCACCACTACCTTGTAGTGTGGATTTTAGACCATATTTCACTATCCATGACCCAGAATTTGCACGCTTGAACTCCCTTCAAGAAGGAGAAACTTTCCCTCCAATGATTTTGGGCGTGACAAATCTGTTTTTCCTTAAAGCTCTTCGTAATATTCCTCACATTGTTTCGGTCGGGAGCTCAGTTTCAAATTCCAACCGGGTTTCCCTTGGAAGTAGGTCTTCTGCCGACAGAGTTCTAGGAAGACGGGAAGGGTTTGGCCTTCAACAGCTCTCTTTGAAGAAGCTTTCTCCTTCAAGTCTGCTAGGTGCTGTTAAGTTGAGAAGAGATGGCCCTCTCTGTCTTATGACAGAACATAAGGAAGCAATATGGAGCAGTTATGCTGCTACAACCAAGCCTGACACATCTATCCTGAACAGGCTTATTGATGCTGGGCTTTCACCTAGGGTTGAGGAGTCAATGTCAGTGGTTAACAACGAGATACTGAGACGACATTTCTTAGAGCTCACCACCAACTTTTTGGCTCCTTTTGGTCCATATTTCAGGGTGACTATACTATCTGAAGGGTCTTCGCCATTCTTTGACCCTCCTCCTCTCCCTTCATTTAGTGCTCACGAATTCCTGGCCAACTTATCAGCAAGAGGTGTGGGGAAGTTTCTATCAAAACGCATGAGATCTAATTGGCTGGACTTGTACAAGTAATAAACGTCAGAATTTTGTTACTGTCATTTTTCTGTTTCTGTTTCTTCCCATCTGATATAGTCAAATCTTAGCTTCCAACTGTTTGCTCTTGGGGTAAATATTATTTACATTGCTATACAGGCGGTTCCTAAGAGGACCAAACTTTGTGCCATGGTTTCATAGAAGGCGCTCAGTTGCTGAACAAGAACAACATAGATTGTGGAGGCAGGCTAGAATGAAGACTGACATGCAATTCTTAATATCAAAAATGTCTGAACTGGAAATTGTAGATTCTTTCAATGCTATTGAGAGGCATCTGCAAGAAGAAATTGAGGTAAACGAATTTTCCCCCGTAGAAAACAAATTGTTTCCTATAGAGATTTCCTCTTGCCTTTCATTTTTTTCATTAAAACTTATGGAGCTACGCTATATGAATAATATCTCTCACTGGTGTGTGTGATCTTGAACTCTCGTCCCCTCTGTGAATTTACTTCTAGATGTGTACTTCTAATTTTATTTATTTTTATTTTTGGTTATGCACACTAGCACTGATATGGTGCCAATGAGATCTGCAATGAGTTGATTATAGCTCTTCTTTGATGTTTGATTAGTGATGCAAGGCATATGATTCTAATGGCAAGTTTTCTGGAAAATAAATCCGAAAGGAGTTGAAATTGATTTTCCATTTTGTGTGGTAGTCATTAGGGTGGTAGCACTTCTTGTGTTAGTGTATGTCATTTTATTTTTCAGTCTCTTTCATCCTTGCATATGGTGCTACACTCAGTCACTTTGTGATGGAACTTCTGGTGTTTACAGAGTGAATTATTCATGTCCGAAACCCTCTTAAATGTTGATTAGCTACTTCTATTTAAGAGCAGACAGTATGTGGAATAAGATTCGATACTGTTTTCATAGTATTGTGTTGCTGTTTCCTGAAGTACTCTTTTTTTGAATTTCAGTGAGTAAAGATTTTATGTTACAACTGGAACCAGTCCTTTCTAATAGACCTTTCTCCCACAAGTTGTATTTTAGGATTGGTGGTTTATGCTTTGGTTTAGAAGATTTTTAGTTCCAAACAGCATCTTTTATTCAAGGATAAATTATATTTTAGGTTCAGGTCTTTACTTAATTTTGCAATACTATCCAAAATTACTAATTATATTAATCAAATGTATAAAGTTTCAATTTGTTACAAATAGAGTCCCCTGTTTACTCTACTGGTGACATTGACGTGGACTGTCACACAATCGGTTCCTATTCCACTGCAGTAGACATATTTGTTATTGTAATAAATTAAAAATAATTGAATAATAATTTTATTTTTGGTTAAATAATTAAAGGTTTAAAGAGCAATTATCTATTTACCTTCTAATTATTAAATCAAAAATAAAATTATTTAATTTGTCACATAATACACATAATTTGGTTACATGGAGTTCCACGTCAGTAATGTTAACAGTAGTACACTGCGGGTTGTATATGTAACAAAAATTAAACCTTTGTGCATTTGATTGATATAATTTGTAGTTCTAGCTAATATTGCAAAATTTTGTAAAGTTCTAAATTGTAAATGTAATTAATCCTTTGTTCTCTGGGGAGTTTAATAATTCAGTGTCTCATTTCTTGGTGAATGGTTATCACTGGATACTTTTTTTTCTGATAGGACCTTTGCATTCTATGATTTCACCTTTTCTGAATGCTTCTCTTGATTGTCATCCTTCAGTTTTGTCAGTGTAATCACCTAAGCTGACTAGTGAGAAAAAACATTCCAATGTGGTAATCACGCTGGAATCATGTGGATTAGATAAGGAAAGATGAAGTTTATTGAGCAAGTTTGATTATATTAAGAGCTTTAGAACGCTGTAATAAAGAACCAGCAAATGATAAACTAGCAGCAGATGTGAGATGCCCTTAGCTCAAAAATGGGCTAAAACATTTTATTAGCTGTTACCGTGGGCAATAAGAAATTTTTGTTATGAATGATTCATGATAGAATTTTTGCAGTTAGAAGCCTCTGGTTTGGTGAACCATCAGTCTTTACGTACCTCTTGCCGTTTCTATTCCAAATTAAATTCTTGCTGTCATAACAATCTGTTTCTTTAGCTAAAATAATCATAAAGGTGGACAATATAAAATACAGTACAGATGTGTATGTGTTAATTTTGTTCAATGCAGAAATAGGAATATGTTTTTGGTAAGTAGGATTTTTATCTAGTTTTTTCGGGTATAACTGATGCAGAAGAGTTTAGAGGTTTGAAAGAAATAAAAGAGGACAAATCACTTAACCAAAAGCTTTAATTTGGTGGGATGAAGAATGGGAGTTGAAGTGACAGCAAAGACAAAAGGGCTGAAAGATCACAAGGGCTGAATTTTCGTTTATGCTAGGTTTCCCTATTAGATAGGGAGCAATAATAAGTTAGATGTATTAATTGTTTAAGAAGTAAACTTATTTAAGAATAAAAGAAATTCTATTAGAGTAGGATTCAATTTTGGGTATTTTAGTTATGAGATCTTTTACTATTAAAATAAGGATTCTATGGACTTTTCTATAAATATCTGTATATTCAACCCTTAATTAAGAAGATCTAAAATTTGTTTTCTATAAACTTGAGTTTTCCATTAGAAGTTGTGATGCATTTGATACAGAAATTCAACTAAAGCTGAAGGTAGAATAGTTTGTTATGTTATTATGCTTTCCCGCTTTTGTGACAACATATTTCTGCTTTGAGACTACACTGTTGATTTAAATCCTATGCTACGATTATAACACATATACAGCTTTATTTACGCTACTATAATATGACTGCGTTGCCTTTCTACGTCGTCGTGTCAATCACTGCTCATTGTCGTCCTCCTTGGCCATAAGCTACACCACCCAAGGAAGGAGGAAGAGAGCTGGATGGACAAACATTAGACCCCACTCGCTTGTGTAACTGAGAAATGTGAAAGGTCTCGTGAATTTTATTATCTGGTGGTAGGTGGAGATTATAAGCCACCTAGTCATCGCGCTAAATGACGTAAAAAGAACCCAAAAAAAAAAAAAAGAAGAGGTCTGAGCTTGTGAGAAGTAGATGGAGACACACTTGATTGCCTGTATGGCTTCAACTTGAAAAAAACCAAGTCTCCCACTGCAAATTCTTTATTAGTACAATGCTTGTCAGCTAATTGCTTCATCCGATGTTGTGCCCTATCCAGATGGAAGCGTAAAATGTGGCTCATAGCCTCATGATCCTGTAAGATTTGATCGACAACAAAGCCAAAACACTGGAATCTCGAGCTAGATAGGGCACATACATAGGGGCTGGATAGCCATAGACAGCTTAAAACGGGGACATGGCAATAGCAGAGTGGTGATTGGTTTTATACCACCACTCTGCCAAATAAATCCATTTGCTCCAGAATTGTGGGCTCTCTCCTATCATGCACCACAAGTATGTTTCAAGAGTTCTGTTTAGGACCTCCATCTGGCCGTTAGACTGGGGTGATAGACTGTTGATCTCGTCTAACAGATAAGTTTGCAACTGAATCATAGACAAAGCAAACAAATCGGAGCTAGAGGCCCTGGAAAGAGCATCGGCTGCTAAATTCTGGACACCCTTATGGTATTTAATCAAAGCCAATCAACTTTGTTAGCCACTTCAATTGGAAAGGAGTAGTTAGCTTCTAATAAAAGGAGCATTAAGCTATGGTGGTCTATTAAGGAAATGAAGTGTTGGCCTACTAAGCAATGTGTCTAATGTTTCACTGCCATGATCACAACCTTCAACTCCTTTTCATAGACCGACAAATGTTTGTATCTAGTTGATAGCATTTTACTCACATGAGTAATTGGATGACCTTCTTGCATTGAGACAGCTCCAATTCCATCAGAGCATGCATTGACTTCCACCATGAAAGTTGTGATGAAATCAAGAAGTGCCAAATTAGGCGATGAGGCTAGAGCAGAATTAAAACCTTGGGTGGCTTCCTCTGACCACCTAAATGCATCCTTCTTCAGCAAATTGGTTAAGAGCCAGCTCAATAGGCCATAATTTCGAATGAATCGCCTATAGTAACCACACGAACCCAGAAATCCCCGCAACTGCTTGACATTTGTGGGTGCTAGCCAATCAACCATAAATTGGATCTTTCTTGCGTTTGTTGCCACTCCTTCCACACTGATAATATGTCCTAAGTAGTCCACCTCCTAGTAGCAAAGGAGCACTTACCAAGCTTCACAAAAGGTTTTTGTTCTCTCAAAACATCTAAAACAGTCCTCAAATTCTCTAGGTGCTATTGAAATGTCCGACTGTAGATTAGAATGTCATAAAAAAAAAAAAGCAAGAACAAACTTATGCAAGTACTTGTAGAAATATGGTTCATTAAGCTTTGAAAAGTTGTTGGAGCGACTGACGCTCGTAGTGGCCATGATCAATTTGAAATGTGGTCTTGTGTATGTTTTCCTCACAAACTTTGATTGGTGGTACCTTGCTCAGAGATCTAGCTTAGACAAGTGAGTGGCTCCATGGAGTTCATCAAACAACTCCTCCACTAGCAGCATGGGAAATCTATCTTTGCTGGTGCACTGGTTCAGAGCCTTGTAATCCACACAGAATCACCAAGTTCCATCCTTCTTTTTAATTAAAATAACTAGTGCAGAGAAGGGACTCACTGTCTCCAATGATTCCTCGGGATAGCATCTCCTCGACCAAGCCCTCTATAACACCTTTATGCAATTCCAAGTGTCTATAGGGTCTCAAATTAATGGCATTTGTTCCTTCTTGCAAGGCTCTGCGGTGATCACAAGGCCTACGGGAGGTAACCTAATGAGTGATGCAAACACATCCTTATATTGGGCAAGCAAGGATAGTAATTGGCTCTTTTCATTTGCAGATAACTCACCAGCCCTGTTAACTTCTGCAAAACTATCAGCCTTTTGTGTCTTTAGGTCCCCTGGACAACCCTCATTGGTAATAAGGAAACAACAGACAGTGTCCTCTACCAACTTCTCCTTCTACATTGACTTGCCCTTTACTACTTATACTGGTGTATTGTTCTCTCCCTTCAGCACAATGGATTGGCCCTTCCATTAGAATTGTATTGTTTGATAGTTGCAAACAATGTCATTGAGAGTAGATAGCCATTGGACCCCAAGAAACCTATATCAATCACCAACGCATCTGTTACAAATTCCACTCTAACTATGCTTCAACGAAACTCCTTGCACTTCCAATGACAGAAAACCTATGTTCGTCCACCTACCATGATGGCTACATCCTTAATTTTTTCTAACTTCCCACCAATCTTACCTGTGAGTCTTTTGTCAACAAAATTATGTGTACTACCACTATCAATCAAAACATGAATAGTTCTATTTGACGCCTTACTTGCTATCTTCAATTACTAGAACTTGGCTTCATGTACTCCTGTCAAGGGATATAAGGAAATGTTAGGCAGTGGCATGTCCTCCTCTAAATCCTGCTTGTCTCCTGCCTCTAATTCCTCCTTTACCACATACATTTGAAGTGATCATTTCTTACATTTGTGGTTGAAACTGTAGTTTTTGTCACACACAAAACACAATCCCATGGCTCTTCGCTCATCCATCTCCCTATTGGTTGTGGACCACTTCCCTTCCCTAGTCATCTTGGAGCTGCTTCTTCCAATCCTAGTTTAGGTAGTAACCCTGTAGTGGTTGAAGGAAATTTGTTAGAATTCATCCCTACACTTCTAGCTCTGGAGTTGTTCTTTCCCCAACAATGTTGCGCCATTACTTTATGTTTCTTAGCCAATTCATAAGGTTACTGGAGACTCCTTGGATTCCAAATTCTGATCAAATATTGTATTTCAGGTTTTAGCCCTTTGAGAAAAAAGGCTCACCAAGTAAGGTTTAGGCATAACAAGCCTATGGGATAAGATGTCAAAGGGAGTACAGAAGTCCTTGACAATATGTCACGGGACCATTACCCTCTCCCCCGAAAGGCACCTTGAAAGGGTGTGCAGCGTCCACGCTTATAAGCCCCAGGACCATTCATTGTCTATTCGATGTGGGATTAATGCACTTTGTCTACTCTTCATTGGAGCACTTGGCATGACATTCTCCCTTACCCAACCTCGTGATGCCCTTGTTACGGTGGCCCACCCTGCCTACCACACCGTTCTACTAACGGTTGTCGCTTCATCAACGACGCGTGACGCTCGCAGGGTCGGATAAGAACAAGGGTTGATTCTGATACCACTTTGTCACAAGACCATTACCCTCTCCCTTAAAAAGCACCTTGAAAGAGTGTGTAGCGTCTACGCTTATAAGCCCTAAGGCCATTCTTTGTCTATTCGATGTGGGATTAAGTGCTTGTTTGGATGAGCTTATATCAGTAAAGCTTTTTTTTGTAAATCTTTTCTAAGAAGAGCTTTTTTAAGAAGACAGTTGATTGTTTGGCTGTCATTTAAAAAAGTGCTTTTTTAAAAGAGCTTCATAGAGTAGATTGTTTGATAACATAAAAATAAAAAGCACTTTTGATTACAACTATATTTTATTTTATAATAAAAATTATTTAAAGTATATTGAACAATATGAAAAACACAATATATTAATTATTATATAATTTTAAACCATATGAAACAAAAATGAAAATATATTTAATCAAATATTTTATATGGATTATAACATAAGTAAAATTAATATAAAAATAAATATTAATCATATAAAAAATAGTCAAATAATATTATATAAAAATAAAAATAAAAATAAAAATAATTTACTTAAAATCATAAATATAAATCTCAAAATAATTTAGTTAAAATAATTTGATGCATAATTTATTATGGAGATATGTGGATATAGAGATATTACGGGCATTATATTAAAAATATAAAGACAAAAGAGACTACAAAATAGGCTCATTAATTGTCATTAATTGCTCTGAAACATCTACATGAAAAAATTATTTTAGAGACTTTTTTGAGAAACTCAAAATTTAAGCTTATTAAAAAGCTGTATTTTGTCTGTCAAAAAAGTCATTTCTATTAAAGAAGTACTTTTTAATTTTACAGTCAAACACCTATTTTTTAACAAAAAGACTTTTGTAGTAGAAAAAAATGCTTATTGACCTCCCAAAAACCCAACCAAACAAACACTTAAAGTCAAATTCAAAATTTTATTTCGAACTTGAGCTAAGGGTTGTCAGTGGAAAGAAGTCTCTGGAAACACTCACTTAGTAAAGTGATACAAACGTCACAATTTATTGAACAGTAGTGTGACTTATATACATATCAGTCTCATAACTATCAACAGAGTTAAAGACAACTTAACTATAAAAACTCTCAAAGTAAATACATAATACACTAAATAGTTCTTGACTTTGACTTTTCACACTCCCCCTCAAAATGAGCATATATATTGACAAGGCTCATCTTGTCTAGCAAAAAATTGAATTGCCCAAAATTCAAAGCCTTGGTGAACACATCTCTAATTTGACATGCAGATTTAACATAGACAGGTTTGATGATGTTTTCAGCTATCTTGTCACGCATAAAATGGTAATCCAACTCTATGTGCTTCGTCCTTTCATAAAACACTGGGTTATTTGCAATATAAATGGTTGCAACAATATCACAATATAACACTACTGCACTTTGATGCTCAAAACCAAAATCTTTCAGCAAACTTAGCAACCATACAATCTCACAAGTTGCTGCTGCCATTGCCCTGTACTCAGCATTTGCAGAGCTCCTTGACACAACACTCTTCTTTTTGGATTTCCAACTGATGATAGAATCACCAAGAAAAGCACAAAAACCTATAACAGACCTTTTTGTATCCAAACAACCTGCCCAATCACTATTTACATACATTTTAAATTGTAAGAGTGAATTGGTAGCAAGAAAAATGCCCTGACTTGGAGTAGACTTCAAGTATCTTAACACTCTATAAACAGCACTAAGATGTATAGCTACAGGTTTATCCATGTACTGTGAAAAGATATGAACTGCATAGCAAATATCAAGTCATATAAAGGGTAGATATATCAATTTACCAACTAGTTGCCGATAAAGTGATAGATCTTAAAGTAAACTGTTAGCTGTCTTCCTCAACTTGTGATTCACTTCCATTGGAATGCTACCTAGTTTGGCTCTAAGAACCCCATGATCTTGTAAAAGATCCAAAGTATATTTCCTTTGTGACACAAAAATACCTTTTGGAAGTCCTTGTTATTTCAAGACCAATAAAATATCTGAGTTTCCCAACATCCTGAAGCTTAAACTTGGAACTCAGCATGGTCCTTAAATCTGTCACCAATTGTTCACTAGAACTTGCAATGGCAATATCATCAACATATACCAAAACCGTAACAAAACTAGAATCAATCCTTCTTGTAAACAGGGAATAATCAGCCTTAGATTGAATAAAACCAAACTCTAATAAACTCTTAGTCAATGTGATGTTCCACTGTCGTGAGGCCTATTTCAAACCATATAAAGCTTTGTGTAGTTTACAAACTAAAGGACCAGAAGATCCTGATATACCAGCTGCACTGGACAACTCCCCCTAAAGATGGTAACCTTCAGGAAGCTGCATATAAACATCTTCAACTAAATCACCACATAGAAAAGCATTACTAACATCAAGTTGGGCTAAGAACCAATTATTGATGGTAGCTAGAGCCAAAAATAATCGGACAGTGGAATGTTTAGCCACATGACTAAATGTTTCATTGTAATTAAAACCGGCTTACTAAGTGTAACCCTTAGCCACCAGCCGAGCCTTATACTTCTCAACAGACCCATCAGCCTTATATTTGACCTTGTATACCCATTTGGACCTAACTGCATGACAGCCAGGTGGTAGAGAAACAATAGACTAGGTGTGGTTTGCTACCAAAGCAGCAAGCTCCTCAGCCATGACAGTTTTCCAATGATCAATCATAACTGTCTGTTGATATGTTTGTGGTTAAAAAATAGAAGAAATATTGATGGAAAAAGCTTGGAAGGAAGGGGAAAGACGATTGAAAGAGAGATACTGTTAGATAGAATGTGCAGTAGAACAATGGGTATGGGAGGAAACATTAGTAGGTGGTAGCTGAAACTGAAAATCATGTAAATAAAATGGTAAAGAGGTAAGTCTGCTACTTCGCCTAAGTTGAACAGGAAGAGAAGAAAAAGGTTAAATGTTTAGAGAAGAAGTAGTAGGTGATGCAAAAGAGGTAGGATGTGGCAGTATAGAGGAAGATGGTGCATCATGAGTATCATAGCAAGGAGTAGAAGAAAACTGAGGTAAAACAA
>JAOXYD010000006.1:12545663-12555947 GCA_028565735.1 Pinacopodium congolense
TATATATATATATATGAAAAATGTCAGTACAAGGGAGAGGCTATATACAGGAAGAGCAAAGCAAGCTAAAAGGAGCCACAGGCAGCCCACAAAAAGCAAAGCAAGACAAGAGCCACAGGCGGCTCATAAAAACAAGCAAAGCAGGAAAAGTCACAGGCGGCTCACAAACAAAGCAAAAGCAAAAGCAAAAACAGAGGACCAAACACTCTATCAAACACCTAAATGATGTTGTTATCACTATTGTTGCTCTTTTGGAAAACTTTGGGCCTGTTTAGAAACAATTTGGTTTTTTGATTTGGTTTTCAGATTTCCTAAACACAAAAATCAATAAGAAAACATCATAGAAATCGAAAAAAAACACTCTAATACAGCACAGAAATCAAGAAAGACAACACAAAAATCTATACAAATACACAAAACCCAATACAAAAATATAACATCCACAACCAAAAGCTTAATCAAACGACCCATTTATTTAATGTAGGGGACTAAAATGATATTGATGTTACTACCTTTTTACTACTAGAAATTTTACAAGAACACAACATCGCCATTATTATTGTTGTTGTATATCGCCTTTTAACTATTAGAAATAGGGTACTAGATAGGTCAGACCAAAATTGCGCCACTCATAATGCCATTTAGGGGTGCCATTTTTTCTTATGAAACTTTACAAACCTAATCAAAACATTTCCAAACTCTTTCAAATACCCAAAACTTGACATAACTAAGTTTAAAAGGTTCCCCAAAAAGATTTTTGTGATCAAGATTGTTCATTTAAAATAAAAAATTTAAAAGGTCTTGATCCATGAGGTTTTATGCATATTTTGAAAAATATAAGTAATATAATGATCAACTTTGAGTTCTTAAAGTTCTTAGAATTTCAAATAAGACTTACAACCAAATTTAAACTACATAAACAAACTTCTTGAAAATCCTAACTTGCTTACATTTTTAGATTTCATATCTAATCTTATCACTCTAAATTTGCCTCAACTGAATCTATCTTTAAAAACCTTCATTATAAAATAAATTATTAGTAAGAAACATATTTTGTTATCATCAAAATAGAACTCCACTTAATCCAACAAAATAGATGTTAGTTAAATGATGTTTTTATCTATTACTTAATCTAACTCCCATATTTACTAAGTTACCATTATAGAGGAATGTATAACATTTGTTTATATTTTTGTAATGCATTAGTCAATTATGCATTTATTAACAAATATCTCCCCCCCCCCTTTCTTCTTCTAGAATAATGTGAAGTTTTTCCTCTTTCACTTATATTCTCTTTTATTCTTCTACAATTCAGATCTTATGAAAATAGTTAGTATATTAAAGACTTAATCAATAAAGCATAAGGAAGTTTTTCTTTTAGACTACAACCTCAAAATGGATTAATAAATTAGAGATCTAGAGCTGTAATTCCTTCTTATTTCTTAAGCAAAGCAACAAGTTGTGCTATTGGCTTGAGATTCCAATTAAATCATGACATTTCATTAATTCTTAAGTAAAGGATCCACAAAAATAACTAAAAAATGGACTATAATCAAGCTACAATGTTGCATTAATTGCACGTTGGTTTGGAAGTAATTAAATACGCTAAATGAAAAGGAGGTATTGAATGGATAAAGAGGGAGTTAAGTAGACCTAATAACCATTTGTCTAGATCCCATCTAAAAAAAAAGAAAAACATATGCATTGAGATAGTAAAATTATAATAAAAATTAAGGATTCCATCCATTATATAGTACTTTAAGATGACATGTATAATGCAAATGTATGATATAAAAGATTTATTTAAATACTAAGGGGCTATTTGGTATTATTTTTTTATTGTAATCTTTTTCTTTTTGTTTTTATTTCTATTTTAAATAGAAACTTGTTTGATTGATATTTGTAATAAAAAATTAAAAACAAAAGTTTATGTGGTTGAGATTTATATTAAAAAAATTAATTTAGTAATGATAATAAAATATAAAATAAAATCAAAATTTTAAACTAAAACATTCTTATATACCAAAATGCACATTAGTTAATAAATTATGCCACTTATTTAAAGTAAAAAATTATTTTTGAAAACATTTTTTTAAAACTTAGAAAAACACTGTTTTGTTTTTTTTTAATTTTGAAAATAGAAAATCAAAAGTATAAGTGAATAATCAACATAACCTATACGAATGTTTTAGTTTAAGAATTTAAATTTATTTTATATTTAGTTCTTATCACTAAATTAATTTTTTATTATAAATGTCAATCAGATTTTTTTTAATTTTTATCACAAATTTCAATTAAAGAGATTTTTATTTTAAAAAAGATCTAAATATTAAAATAGATTCTAAAAACTATAATATAAAAACAGCAGCAATAATAAATGACCCTTAAATTTCTAAATCAAATTTCAAACTAAATTCTAGGATTCACATAAACCTATTAAAGAATTGTTCTATCACCAATTGTAAATGAAATTTCATAAGAAATTAGATTTTCATTAATATCAAAATATTTAAAAATGTTTCAAATATTATGATCCTGTTAAACTTTATCAAACATTAATCTTTTCTAAATCTTTATGCAAACTTCAAAAGTCAAATACACTTCCAACCAATAACAAAATTTTATTATGATGGTTATTTTCAAATTTTGTTGAAATTATTAGACGTCAAAATCTAAAATCTAGGTTTTGCCCCAGTATTCTTACCCAGAAGTAAGTTACTCCGCTTTCAAAGGGCTCTCACTTTCCTTGGGACAAAACCTAAACCCGAGCAGCGCGTTGAACCCAAATTACGCCCTAACCTGGTTATAGGTACCGCGTTGCAGACCGTCTTGTTCGGCATTTACTTGGCGGTTCACTAAATTATCGGAGTTTAGGGCCTTTTTTATTCGTTTCTTAAAACCCTAACTAAAGCTCCTCTCTTCTAAACTTGCTCTAGAAAGCAACAAACTCTCAAGGTCTCCTACTTCCACTACTTGAACGATGGCGGCTTTAGATGAAACCACCGCTAACGAAGTCCTTAGACAGGTCAATTACAGTCTTTCCAACAATCATTTTCACTTGCTACCAACAGTAGCTTTCAAAGCTGTAACTTTTTCGTTTCGACTTCTTTTTGTCACAGGTGGAGTTTTACTTCAGCGATAGCAATATCCCTAGGGACAGTTTCTTAAGAAATACAATCAATGCCAGCGAGGATGGCAGTATCCTTTCGCTTCATTCTTGTGTGGGTGTGCTTTGAGTGTGTATCGTATGTGTATGCATATATTTAGTTAAATAAGGGCTTAATTTTTAATTGTGGGATTGGCTTGCTTTTGTTTCTTTTTTTTTTTTTTTTTCACTTTTGAAATTAGTTATTGTTGACATTGACTGGTAATACAGTGGTTAGCTTGGGATTGATTTGCTCGTTTAGGAAGATGAGAGGTTATCTGAAAATTGGGGATGCGAAGCCAGAAAATGTGCCCGACGATAGTGTGCAGGCGGTTGCTGAGATCCTTAGGAAATCCAATGCTCTTAGAATTTCTGAAGATGGTCAGTTTCTCGATTTAGCATTATTCTGTTCTCTATTTTTATGTTCGGAATTTGACTATTTGTGCTCTAGTTCAATACTTGGAAAATGTGACAAGGAAATAGAAGACTTGACTTTTTGTATTGTTAGTCTGATAATCTACTAGCTTTGTTCATTGACTTCAGGATTAGTTGATGGCTTGAACTGAAATTTTTTGTAAAGTCAGATTGGAGTATATATGCATGGTTCTTCTGCCGGTGGTTTTACATTTTACCCTTAAACCTACTCTTTTCCATTTATACCATAAAGGCTATTGTTTTCTGACTAAAAAATCATTAATTTTGAGTTGCATTTGTTCTTGGTTTGGTTCAAGGCACGCAGCTACTAAATCTTATAAATTGTCTTTTCGAGTTGAGGTGTATCTGCTTTTATTCAATATCTGAAGTTTTACCCACCATAGAACAGGCTACTAAATCTTATAAATTGTCTGTTTGAGTTGAGGTGTATCTGCTTTTATTCAATATCTGAAGTTTTACCCGCCATAGAACAGGTTATCCTAATGATTTTTGTTTTTTATTTACAGAGAAAAATTAATGTCTAAATTAAGTGTTATTTGTATCTGTTTCAGGGATGAAAGTTGGTCGAATTTCTGCAATGCTGAAGCCAGAAGAGGCAATTGAGCAATTAGATATACGGACCATCTCTGCATCACCATTGGAGCATGATGTGAAGCGAGAAGCTGTAGAATCTTTCTTTGGGCAATATGGCAAGGTTAAAGATGTTCCTACCATTTGCTGGCATAATTGTGGTTTATGTGTGGCTTGTTTTTTTATTAAATATTATCCCCATAAAAGAATACATAATATAGTAGTGATTTTCATTCATGGTTTAGTCGCATGTGCTTGAAAATTTTCAGGTCACTAGTGTCAGGATGCCTCATCATGTCGCTGATAAAAGGGTATTCTGTGGTAGTGCTTTGATTGAATTCTCGACAGAGGAAGAAGCTCAGAAAGTTTTGAGTCAACGCTTGGTTTTTGGAGGTGTGCAGTTGGAACTAAAACCAAAGTAAGATTGCTTTTAATTGTTTTCTTTGAGATTTGTGTTAATATATCAATTTATAATACAGATTCTTACTTATAATACTCTCACCTATAATATCTGATGTCTCCAAAACATATTTAACAGTGATTTGTCCCCTTTATCTTGTTGTACAATACTAGATGAAACTTTTATGCTAATGATATCATAAGAGCTTAAATAAGAATTGTGGTCACATTCTCTTCATCTATGATATTTAAGGACTTTACTTGAGTACTAGGACATATGACCCAAAGCAGAGATGTAATAATTCCATTATTCTATGGTGGCTGTGACTAAATTACTTTAATGATCTATGAAATGAATAATTTTTCCACTCAAATTGTTATTATCAGCTTTAGCTTGTTACTTCTACAGAGTTAAGTTGAAACTTGGATTTGCAAAATGCTAATATGGCGGAAAGTGTGCTGTGATTTGGCTGGTTTACTAGTTGCTATTCCAGCATTATAGGTCCATAATTACTTTGACGCAAAGCTGCCATAACTAGTGTTAATGACATTATACCTTCTAATACTGACATGCTTACTCAGGAAGCAATTTGACACAGAAAGAGATAAAGAAGCAGAAGAAGTTGAAAATTTCCGTTCCTTATTGGGGTCGAATCATAAAAAAAGTTCCAGTCCAGAAGAAAGGTAAGACACTAAAGGGCGTTTGGTATCACTTTTTTTTTTGTTGTTGTTGTTTTGTGTTTTTGTTTTTCTTATAAAGAAAAATGAAAACCTATTTGGTTAACATTTGTAATGAAAAAATAAAAAATAAAAACATATTTGGTTGAAATTTATAATAAAAAATAATTTAATAATAATAATCAAATATGAAATAAATTTAAATTATTGGATCGAAATACTCTTATACACCTTAAAAATACATTATTAATCAATAGATTGTATTAATTATTCAATGTAAAAAAATCTATTTATAAAATCTGTTTTTAAAACACAGAAAAATATCTTTTTCTTGTTTCTCTATTTCTGTTTTTGTTTTTCTGATTTTGAAAATAGAAAAACAAAACAGAATGCAACCAAACACAGTTTCCCCATCTGTTTCTCTGTTTTTGAAAGCAAAAACAAAAAAACAGAAAAAATAAATGACACAAACAGGCCTTAAATATGCCATTTGTTGCAACTAGTAGAGTTCCTATATATCTCTAACCTGGTTTTCCTCTTGTGTTGCTACAGCTATCCCAAGGGTTTGATTGTTGCATTTACATTGAAGGGTATATCAGCTGGGAATTCAGCTGAACAAAATCCTGAGGGGCCTGCCAATAAGACCAATGATGCCAGTAAAACAGATGGGGGGTCAAATCCTTTGGAGAATCCAAATGCAGACAATGCCATTGAAGGAAATGGAGAGACTGTAGTAGGAAATGTTACTGCCGGCAAGGAAAATGCTGAGATGAATATTGAAGAGGAAAGAAGGGAAAAGGATGACAATGGGTGTGATAGTAAAGCAGGAGATAAATCATCGACTGATTCCACTGGAAAGAGTGAAGAGAAAGGAGAAAAACTCAATCCTGCTGTCTGCAGAAACAACATGAATGTTGTTTTGCGCGAGGATCTGAAGGTTGTCTTTGAAAAATATGGTACTGTAAAGGTAGATGGTTTCCCCTACTCTTCTGAAAGTTCATCTGTTTCCTCTTCGTTAAAAGTTGATAATAACATTTGTCAAATAAAAAAACTGTTTAGGCAATCTACTTTATCATGAAGCACGGTTTGTCTCTAATTTGTTTCATTGTTTAATCTATATTTTAAATCATTACTTCAAATGGAGGGATTAGCTTTTTATTTTGCTGCAGTTATTCAGACTTGAGTCATTATCTTGTTTTAAAATATCTCATGTATGTTTTGACCTTGATCCAGTACATTGATTTCAAGATTGGAGAGAAGTCGGGATACATTAGGTTTGAAGTACCTGAAGCTGCTCAGAAAGTTCGTGCAGCAGCGGTCCTAGCTAAAGAAGGTGGTCTGATTGTGAAAAATTTCATTGCAACTTTAGAACCAGTTACTGGTAGGCACCAATCTCTGCTGAACTGAGTGGGGCTTTCAAGTTATTGAGTAGTTTATCTTTTTGCCAAAGCTATCCATTTATAATTTCTTTAAGGTGGACTTGTTTTTAACAAAATCATGGCTAGTTTAGAACTTCTTTTCATGGATGATCTGAATTTATTTTTGCTGGCTATTCAAGGATCAATATCTATTGGTTGCTTTTTCACTACATATGGATTCGTGGAATACAGTTCCAAGTAACATTTATGAGATTATTGTGTGATTATTACAAGATGTCACCAAGTTGTAGCTGTGTTATACTCTTCTGATACTTGATAATATCAATAGCCGTGTTTTTCTCATCTTTTTTTGCATCAACATCAATTTAAGTCAGAAGTGACGACTTTGTGCATACGCACTTCATTACTGGCCCTATTTTATCTATGGCCAGGGTAAATCTGAAATAGGTTTCACCTGTATTTGGGTTCTTATATTGTCACTGATTTTGGTAGCTTTTCCTTTTCCTATCAATAGCATAAGTAATAATCTGCATAATCCTGCAGCAGAATTGGGATTCAATAGATAGTGCTAATCTTTTGTTTATTAATGCTATTAGGCGAGGCAGAAAAGGAGTACTGGAGCCTGCTTTGTGGTAATCAAGAAAGGCGTCGGGAAAGGGTTAACCGAGGAAGGTTGGTATTAGCATATATGTAATATATCCAGTTTAATTTGATTACAAGTTGCTCACAGTTTTTAAGCCTCTTTGGCTTTGACTCACATGGTTGTAAAAATGTCCTAAGTTTGCGTGCACTATGTTCAGGGGAGGAAAGTTCCATAAAGGAGGTGGTAAGAATCCCCGGTATCGAGAAAATGACAGAAATGATTTCGGAAGAGGTCGAGCCAACAAAGCTCCTAAAGTTGGAGCATCATGAGAATCAATATTAATAGAGTATATCACTTTTTGGAATCAATTTTGTGACCCTTGCATGATTGTTGTGATCTTCCTGGTATCTGAATTACATGTATACTTCATCTTCCCAGAGTTATGTGTTTATTCAGTTTGCCACTTGAACAGTACAATCAAGGTCATATACCTGATTTTCAGTATTCTTAACAGTTTGAGATTACTTTGGAATTTTGTATAGCTATGTTTTATGATTGATCTTTAAACTCACCAGCCATCAACTTTCTTTTCGCAGAATGGGAAATCCTCTTTTCAAAATTTTGGATAGATGCGTTAGTGATCATTTTTTTCCCTGAAATTGTGGGAGGTGTTTTTTTTTTTTTTTCCTTTCGAAAAGGAAAAAAGTGACCTCTTCTGAATTTTGTGTGACGTTTTGTCCAAACTTTTGTTGACGGTCCTCCCGGTCATCAGGGTCGATATCTCGTCATAAAATGCAAAATTGATCTCCACCTAGCGGTAACCATTGTGTGTAGATCGATGTGAAGGTGTTAGGTGAAAAATGGAATTCAAGCAAAAAAGAATTGAGAGAAAAAGAGAGAGAGAAGAGGGAATAGAATTATCACACACAAACTGAATGATTATTGTCTGATTTTTCTCCTTCCTTTTTGTTATGTATGAATGAGCTATTTATAATTAGCCATGTATAGTTAATACAACACCAGGTTTAACTAATACAATTCCACCTTACTAGACCTTGCTACGACAACACTTCTGTTTAGCTATACTAATTCTTGTTTCTTGTTTTTTTATAATAATGCCTTCTTCTTCTAGAACCTTGTCTTCAAGGTTAACTACTTTGAGGAACCCTACATGGTACTGGTAGGATACCATTTAAGTTGAAACTTTGGAGAGATTTGTTATCCCTCACAAACTCTCTCACGGTGAAGAGCATTAGTTTCAACACTCATCTATCCATCTGCAATAGGTGGGATAGCATTTCTTGCAATAATCTTGGTCATAACACATGTAATAGTCTCCATACCAAGAGATAATGGTGTAACATCCAAAAGAAAATTTTCACTAACATTTCTAGACAAAACACTAGCTTGAACTGTAACTCTTAGAGCAGCAACTTCATCCAAGTTAATATTGATGTTGATTTCTTTTCTTGTTACCTTCTTTACAAGCTTTTATATAGTAGGAATACGTGCGTATCCACCGAGATCACTTCATCCGTATCCTCGAAGGAGAGTTTAGCCTCACTTAAAAAGGTCTAAGCTAGAATTTTAAGCCCGTCAAATAGGACGAAGCACAACTCCTTAAACTTGGTTCTTGTAAGGATGGTCTCCATGTGTTTTGAGTCATTTTCAGTGGCAATAATGAAAGGAAACTCAATTATTGGTTTGAGTTAAAGAAAAAGGCTTTAATTTGGCCTTCGCTGTTGCCTCAGTTAATTGCTAAAGTGCTTGTTTATCCTTCAAAACTTCAATACCTTTATCTTTCTTGAAGTTTGTAGTAAGCCAGTCAACAATTCTCTTGTCAAAGTCATCACCACCCAAATGTGTATCTCCTAAAGTTGAATGAACTTCAATCACTTCATCACTAACCTCTAGCATATATACATTAAAGGTGCCACCACCACGGTCAAAAGCCAAGACGGTTTCAATGTTCTTCTTTTCAAACCCAAACACCAAGGAAGTAGTTGCGAGTTCATTAAGAATTCAAAGAACTTTCAGTCCAGTCGTGTGTGATGCAAATAGAATTAGTTATACTATCACTAAAGCTATATATCTTGTTGATTTGTTAGAAAATGCTCCTTGAGATAGTTAAAATATCCTTCTAAGAACCTTGTCTCCTCCCTTATTGATAAAGAAATCAGGGAGTATTGAACATGGTGAGGAATATTAGTAGCATTCCTTTTATACATCTTAGCAGAAAGTCCAAGTGCATCTCTTATAGTTGAGATGTCATTCCATGATGTTGCCAGATTGATTGGTATTTCTAGCAATTCTTTCACTGCTATGTTTTGCTCATAAAAAAATTGGCATCGCCAACCTGATATTATATGCCCCCTTATACAATCAACAAACCCACTACCACCAATCCCTTCAGCATCAAACAATCAAGACAAGGAATGTTCCATCTTTAAATGATGAAAGTGGATTATTAGTAGCTTCCAATTTAAGAAGACACAACCATTGTCCCTGCAGCTTAACTTTAATATCCAAAACCATACGCTCCCTTTCTACTGGACTAAAAGAGTCCTTGCCCACTTGTATAGATAGATAACCAAGAGCATATTTTATGTATTCAAAAGCTCCACTTGGTGCTGCAAGAATTTGCTTTCTTTTCTCCTCTTATTCTGCTGATCCAATGTTTGAAGGGAACCTATCACTTGCTCTCTGAAACAAAATCCTAGAAATCGACGTTGTATGTAGTGAATATGAATATATACCCTCGGCTTCCTTCCCTTGAAATTTAATATTTCCAAATCTAGCATTTCTGTACTTATTCCATGTTACAGGCATCCCAACATCCCTATAAGGCAAAAAATTAACCACCAATATCTTACCCTGCGGAAGTCTTGCAATATTCTTTGGTTTCAAATCCAACATACCCATATCAAGACTACACTTAAGAACCATAAGCTCATAATGATCCCTAAGAGGCAAAAGTACAACATCACCGAAGGTAACCTCTTTCTTGAACATTGCATGGACCTCCTTCCGGAAATTCAATGTAACAAAGGAATGAACAACTACATTCAAAGACTATTATTGATGATTCCATCCAA
>JAOXYD010000006.1:12556047-12588727 GCA_028565735.1 Pinacopodium congolense
ACATTACTTATATAGGGAAAAATGCTGGTATACACAGATTACAAGAGTTTGAAGTACCTGTTCATACATAAGGAACTAAATTTAAGGCAACAACGTTGGCTAGAATTATTTAAGGACTATAATTGCATAGTTGACTACCACCCAAGAAAAGCTAATATAGTCGCAGATGCTTTGAGTAGGAAGTCTATCTCAGCACTTTTATTATAGCATAGTAGATAGACGTTTGCACTAGATGGAGCATTAATAGCTCAGTTGAAAGTGAATTTTAACTTAAGACAGATGATAGGACATGCACAAAAAGATGATGTCAAGTTTCAACAAATTATACAAGAGGTGAAAGAAGGGAAACAAACTAATTTTGTAGTGAAATATGACGGAAGGCTCTACTTTAAGAGTAGATTATGTGTACCGGTAGTAAATGACCTAAAGAAGAAGTTATACATGAAACCCATAATATTGTGCTCACCATGCATCCTGAGAGTAACAAGATATATCAGGACTTGAAACAACATTAATGGTGGCCAGGAATGAAGCGTGATATAGTAGATTATGTGTCCAAGTGCTTAACTTATCAACAGGTGAAAGCTGACATCAACTCCCATCTGGCCTAATGAATCCCATTCCAATTCTATAATGGAAATGATATAATATTACCATAGACTTTATTATAAGCCTACACTTTACACAAATAAAACATGATGCAGTATGGGTCATAGTAGATAGGCTTACCAAATCAGCTCACTTTATACAGATTCACTCTGATTATTCTATAAATCAATTAGCTGGGTTGTATGTGAATGAGATTATTCGGCTACATAGAGTGCTATTATCAATTATTTCTGATCAAAACCCACGGTTTACATTAAGGTTTTGGAAAAGTTTACAAGCAGCTTTGGGCACTTAATTGAGCTTTAGCATAGTCTTTCACCTGCAAACGGATGGGTAATCTAAGAGAGTTATACAAGTGTTGGAAGATATGCTTCGGGCATGTGTTATGGACTTTTTGGGCAGCTAGGATACATACATTCCTTTAATGGAATTTTCCTATAATAATAGTTATCAGTCAAGTATAGGCATGGCACCATATGAAGCACTATATGACTAAAAATGTAGAATCACAATTTGTTGGACAGAACTAATTGAGAATAAGATGATTAGGCCTAACATAATCAATGAAATAGAAGAGAAAGTGAGGATTATGCAACAAAGATTGAAGGCTACAAGTGATAGACATAAATTATATGCTTATTTGAAAAGTAAAGTATTGAATATGTAGTAGGCGACAAAGTTTTCTTAAAAGTTTCGTCTTAGAGAAAGGTGCTAAGATTTGGGAAAAAGGAAAAACTGAGTCCTAGATTTATTAGTCCAAAAGAAATTATTGAAATGATTAGACCAGTGGCATACATGTTGGCTCTTCTTATAGAACTATCCAAGTTGAACTATGCATTCTATGTATTAATGTTACGGAGGTATCGATCGGAATATTCACATGTGTTACCCTTACAAGAAAAAAAGATCCAACCAAACTTTTCATATGATGAAGAGCCAAAGAAAATTCTAGTTAGAGAAGTGAGACAGTTAAGGAATAAGAAAATTCTTGTTATAAAGGTGCTTTGGCAATATCATGGCACTAAAGGTGCAACTTGAGAACCCAAATTGATGATGAAAATGCAACACCCATAGCTATTAAATACAGGTATGAATTTCAAGGATGAACTTCTTTTTAAGAGGGAGAAAAATGTAAGGCCCCAATATGTACCCTAAAAGTATTATAGCATGTCTAAAATGCATCAAAAAGTGAACATAATAAATAAATGAACATAATGAGATCGAATGTAAAGGATTTGGGTAATCTGTTCGTTTTGACATAAACATAATTTGGTAATTTGGTTATATCTTGGTATGTATACCTCAAAATTAGATACTTTTAATTGGTAGTTAATCTAGAAACATAAATCTAAAACTTTCATGAAGGGACACAAATTTTATTGTGCTTATAAGGTCTTCAAATTCTGGCCTGAAGTTGAGTTGTGGTTAATGCCCCTATTTTCGAACAACTTGTGGTGTTTTAGGTGTAATTCCTGAAATAATTAACCAAATTGCATGAAATTTATGAAATTAGGAAATTAAGACATAGGGGAATGAAATTAATTAATAATATTGTAGACCAACATGGGAAGTAAAGGAAGAAGAATGACCAATGTGCAATTTTTCTAAAAGTAACATATAAACCAATTAGATTAAGGCATGTGTAGACCAATTTTATTAAGGCATATGTGACCAATAATAGCAATGCATATGTGTAGGTATTGAAAGTTCTGGAATTGGAATATGGAGAGGGAGTTCATGACATTCTAAGTTCAGATTTTCTCCTCTCCATTTCACTTTCTTCATCCCATCATTTTTCATATAAGAATAGCTGGAAATCAAGTTGCTGAACCAAGTAAAGCTAAAGAAGAAGTGAAGGAAAGGCAATAAAAGACCTAATTTTTCAAGTATCAGGTTTGGGACTTCACTTAGTTTATGTGGAATTTTTTATGGTGTTATTTTGGTGCTATCTTAGATAGAATTGATTAAATATGACAAGAGAGTATTATGTAGTGGAATTATGTCCAGGTTTTGTTTGAGTCAGTCATATTGTTTAAGCCATAACTAAGCTTAAAGACCCCTAAATTGTGTGCTTCTGGTTGCATATAAAACCTATGACATAGAGGTTAATATTCTAGAAGAGACTTTCATTTAATTCTGGCTCTATAACCTTCGAAATTAAGGTCGAAAAAAGTTAAGCTGATGCTACCCTTATTTTGGAGCAACTTGTGATCATTTGTTCATATCTCATGATTTAGAACTCAAAATGTCTAATTATTGAGGCTATAAAAACTACATACATAGGGGAAAAGTTTTCTAGAAGGTTAAAAAACTTATTTATGATGTTTTCGATATGCATATTAAGGAACAAATGGCGGTATAAATGAAAAGAGAGTATGTCATGACTATAGTATTGTTTTTATTTATCCCAATCATTTTGAATGTGTATGAAACCTTTTAAACACTTCCAAATAAATTCAGTTAGACTTATCATGTGTGAATTGGGTGATTGAACAATGGAATTTAAGATTGAACATAATGCATTCCAAACATATATATAGTTTATGACCTAAAATATAGTTTATATGATTTGTTAATATATCAATTGTGAAATTTGCAAATGGTTAAAGGAAATATTATGATTTCAGGCCTATTATCTTGGTTGTGGATAGATAGGCATGCTTATATGTAACATCCCATTACCATAGAACATATACGCAAACATTCAGATGATATTCAAGAATATATTCTATAAGAATGGCAAGTTAGAGCAATCATAATCATAATTATGGCATCATAGAACACAAGTAATTTACCTTTCTCATTTCATTAAAAAAAACATATCGTTGACAAAGCACTATACATCTAACTGTTTATTATTTTATAAAACTATACTTCATGAAATGAGAAACAAAACAAACACATTCTATCTAAACTTCGCAGGTATCAGCTCACCAGACCTTTAAGCCATTCTCAGCTAGTAATGCTAACCTGTATGCCAATGGTCTAACTCTCTCAGTAATTTCATATGAACCAATGTATCTAGGGCTTAGCTTACCCTTTTTACCAAACCTCAACACTCCACACCAAGGTGATACTCTCATAAACACTTTATCTCCTACTTCATACTCCATATCACTCCGGTGCTGATCTGCGCAACTTTTTTTTTATCTATCTTGGGCTGCTTTAAGTCTACTTAAGACTATTGAGGATATACTTAGAGCTTGTGTTATGGAATTCCAAGGATAATGGGATCAATATGTAGCTCTTATTGAATTCGTCTACAGCAATCAGTACCACAGTAGTATTGGTATGGCTCCATATGAAGCATTATATGATAGGAAGTGTTGAACACTTTTATATTGGCACAAAGAGGGCCTAAGGATTATAGAAGGCCAAGAATTAATTTAAGACACTGTTGATAAGGATAAGTTTAAAATCTGACTTGATAATGATATAAAGATGTTCTCATAAATGTAGTGTGATTCAAAGTATGTAAGTGACGCATTGGGAAGATTGAAAGAGAATCAGGAAATTGTGTGAATGTCATAGGAAAAATAATGATAAATGTTTGAATGATAAATTGAAAGTGATCAAGTGTATTAAGGCATAAACCCAATTGCAAACTAAAGGATGTACAAGTCAAGTTGGATGAACACATGAGCATGCATTGAACATAACACATATATATGTGCATGATTAGGTACTTATGTGCTTAAAAAAGTTAGTAATGTTTACATATGGGTATATTGCGTGATTTAGAAGCACAAAGGGACCAACATCATCCAGACATTGCCGGCACATCGAGACAATAGCTATCAGGAGTTGATTGCTCTAACATGCCATTCTCATAGGGTACATTCTTAAATATCCTCTAGATGTTTGGGTATATGTTTTATGGTAATGGGATGTTAAAAGTTAATAGTGTTTTTAGATATTATTTGCCAAGTATTTACCCTATTTTGGTGTTTAAATATTTAATTATTATTTAAAAGTTTTTAAATTGCAGATAGATGTGAATAATTAAAGCCTTGTGCACAAAGAATACAAAATATATCAAATTCTAGGAAATCAATGGTGGCAAGACATCAACAATAGTAGGATAAACCCACGTTAATCCCCCTACAATCCATATTAAAGGAAGCAGAAACAGGTCATCAATAGTGGTTCGCCAAACAATAATATTGTCGTTGTTTGTCATCAGTCAACCACCGTTATAGGTGGCAAATACATTTTTTATCAAGAACTTTAATAATTTCTGCACCTAATTTCTTCCACTTGTAATGACCTCCTTCTTATATATATGGACGTCATCCAGGCTTTAGATCATGGTAAATTATAATAGAATAAAACTTTCTTTTCTTAGTTTTTCATATCATCTTGGTTTTAGGTAGGTTTTAGTTAATTTTGCATTTCAATCTTTTGTAATTAGCGTTTCCATGCTTTTTTGTGGATTCCAAAGTTTCTTACACGTGATTCAAAGATAGATCACAATTTAGGAATGTGATTTGGTGATATCTAAACTCTTAATTTCGTGTTATATTGTTGTTATTTGGAATTAATCAAAATATTATATGTTTTATATTATATCATGTGATCTTTGTTTAATTTCATGTTTTAATTTGAATTACAGTTAAGATCCAATTTTTAAATGTGTTAATTGATGTCTTATGCATGATTTGGAAGCTAATCTTTGTTTATTTAATAGCTTAATGCTTGTCTTATCTTGATCCCTTAAGATAAAGACATTAAATAGCCTTGGATCCAAGAAATCTACATAGGTTATTAGAAAGATCAATAAACAAAGTAATTTAAATCAGTCATGACCAAACTCTGGTTAATCATAAGGGTGCTAGCTCAAAAATACAAGATTTTAAGATTAGACGTCTTAATCATTATACATATTACCTAAGTTTGATGAATGACCAAACTTCATGATATGACCAATAGAAATAAGGCATTGATTTAACCACAGATATATCTTGATTTTATGAAGATGCCCTATATTAGGCATTACAAACTTTAGGAAATCAATTAATTCATTGGAAAATTAAATCTTAGCTAATCATTTGGACTTGGTAATCTTTAAAGAAAATTTGACTTTGTTATATTGGGTAGAATCTTTTTAGGTTATTTTAGGTGTTCTTGTTTTCATAAATCATAAAATCTGAATTCTCTAGATAGTTGTAATCCTAATGACCCAATAGTTATAGTACTTCCTCGTGGGATTGTAATCCATCTCCTCTAGTCCACTATATTACTTGCGACAGGTGCACTTGCCTATAAATTAGTTTTAAGTGCTAAAAGATTCAAGCAAATAAAACCAACAATAATTAGGCCATATCATGTCAATTTTATATGGAAGAGTATTGGTAATGAATCCTCCACATCACTCTAGTTTGATAATTGGTCCAAGTTTGGTCCTTTCACCTCATACTTGAAATCTATAACCTGAGACGTATGTTCCATCCCAAATCTATGGTCAAAGAAATAATTAAGGGGGAGAAAAGGAATTGCAACTTTAGGTATCTGTTGTCCTTTATAATGCCCTATCATATTACAATCCAAATATTGTTATATATGATGGATAAAGTCAAAAGCTTACTTTATTCTTCAGGCAACTACATAAATACATCCTGTAGAAAACTATTCTTTCCTTCTATAAATAAAGTGCATTAATCCCATTTGATATGGTTCAATTATAAGGTTCCTAAGACTTCATTTATTTTATTGCTAGCTATTAAAAACACGTTAACAATCCTTAAGAGATTGAGAGGTACTAAGCACCCAATTATCCAATGTAAGCTCTATAATCAAGAACTTTAATCAAATAACCATCTCTTCTTTCAATGTAATCTATCTTCCCTACTATAGAGACAAGTTTGGAATTTATACAATGTTAACTACAACCAAATAAGTTAAGAGAATACAATTAGATGGGTTACCCAAATTCAAAAAAGATGTCCAAATGACAATGTTATCTTCAAAGTAAGCCTTAGCTACTACATTTAGACTCTATCAAAGGAAAGGAATGATAAGAACTGGTGGAAAGTTGACCAAGATTGCCTAAAGTAGTGAGATCCAAATGAATTTCCAGATCTTAGTTTATTTCTTTCTACGATCCTAACATCTAGGTTAATTTTTTCTTGATATTTCCTCATATAATTTCTTAATTGTTTCCTACTCTAATTGTACAAAATGATCGATGAAAACCGTGAGAAAAATCATTCTCAAAATTATGTATTTCTTGGTATCATAGCCAAGTTTCTTGTTAGTTATTAAAACTCCACCAACCACCCAAATTTTGCAAAATATTCCTTCCTCTGCTGCCACAACCATATCCAGAGGTGAAGAATTTTCTAATGTTACTTTAAGAAATACCACGGGTATATCCTTTTCTTCTTTAATAGATGTGAACCACTCATTATAAATTACCTAACATAAATTGAATGGGGTAAATTTTCATGAATGGTTCCAACCTGTGTTTTTAGTTATTCGAGGGAAAGATAAATAAGGTTATATTATTTGTGAACTTTCTTCTCTAGCCAAGACTTATCTATACTACAAAATAGCATATAGAATATGAAGGGCAATATAAGAGACATATTTAGCTTTTAGAAATACTTATTAGTGTTTTGAAATTCAATCAACTTTTCAAACATGAAACAAGGAACGAATTCTGTAATAGAATACTATAATAAATTAATTGAATGTTGAAAAGATATGGATTTATTTTATACAATTCCACAAAAGTGTACAGACTATGGAGTACACTATAATAATGTATTTTGAAAGGAACAAGTCTTTGATTTCATTCCAGGTTTAAACAAATATTTAGATGTAGTGGGAGAATTCCAAGAAACATTCTTAGAAGTTAGATGAGAAGAAAGCATAAAGGAAATGATGCTAAACACAACCTTGCCCCTTGCCATTGAAGAATATGCACAAAGTTTTGCATTTTCCACAAATCATCATATCTCCTCTAATACCCAAGATCAAAAGCCAAATGAGAGAAAACTATGGTGTGAACACCATAAAAAACCTTTTCACACAAAAAAAGACTTGCTGGGACTTTCATGGAAAACCATTAAATTGGAAACCACGGAGTAAAAGAAGAAGCAAACCTATTACCCATGTAGCTGAATCTGTTGTAGAGACCAAGAAATCAAGCCTAACAGTATTTACTCCAGAAACAATGGAGATTTTGAGGACCCTTCTCAAATAAAAAAAACCTAGATCCCTCATCCACAACACCTAAGGCAACAATGATTTAGTGAAGTATTATCTCATCTTTTTTTATCATAGATGGGTGTTTTGGATGGGTGGATTATTGACATTGTTGAAGTATATCATATGATGGGTTTACTCACTATTTTTTCTTATTACAAACAATGTGCTAATAAATTGAAAGTCTCTATGGTAAATGGAAGTATTTCCTTAATGGCTATGATTAGAGATGTTATTTGAAGAGGATTTGTTTGGAAAATGTGCTTTTTGTCCCTAGTTTAAGATATAACCTTCTTTTTGATAGAAAGTTTACTAAAGATCAAAATTATGTAGTAATCTTTATGTGTGACCATTATATTTTTTAGGATTTTTCTTCGAGGAAGATGATTGGCAGTGCTAAAGAACAAAATCGTCTCTACTACCTGACTAGTTCTCCTACATCGAAAGCACCTACATCTCTTTTTGTGTCTAGTTTATCTAATTCTAATATTATTTTATTGCATCAATGTTTAGGTCATCCTAGTTTTTCATATATGAAACATATTTTTCTGAAGTTGTTCATCAATAAACATCTTTCTTCTTTTTCTTATGAATCATGGATTTATACTATGTACCTCATAATTATTGGGGTGATTTGTTTTAACCACTTCTTACTTAATTAATAGGATTCCTACCAGAACTCTAAAATTTTAAATCCTATTATTTTTCTCAAAAAATATTGTCCTTATGTTAGATTATCTATTTTTTTTCACTCCCAATGTATTTGGGGTTCTAATGTTGTTCACAATACTCTTCCTATACAGGGAAAACTTTATCCAAAAGCCATTAAATATATTTCCTTAGGATATTCTTCTACTTATATGGGTTACAAATCTTATAATCCATGTATTAAAAAAATCTATTTGTCTTGTGATGTGACCTTTCTTGAAAATTAGCCTTTCTATTCATATGCTTCTCTTCAGGGAGAGAATTTAAGTGAAGGAAACCGAAGGGAGAGAATTTAAGTGAAGGTAACCGATCTATCTCTATACCTATTTCATTGTGGATACTATCACCTTTGTCTCCTTCCTTAAACATACATCCATAAGTGAGTCAGGTCAAGAGGAATAATAAACTAAACAATAGGAGGACTACCTATTTACTCAAGGAGACCATGAGTTACTCAAAAAAACCAAGCATCTGAACCAAAAGAGGATCCCATATCACAAGGTTCACCTTAAAGTAATGTTATAATAAATGACCTTAACATTCCTACTGCTATCTGAAAAAGGGTTAGATTTTATACCTAACATCCAATTTCAAATAATTTGTCATATTATTGCTTATCTAATAAGTACAAGCCATTTGTATCTCAACTTGATAATGTGAAAACTCCTATTAACATACATGAGGTGTGAAGAGATTCAAGATGGAAAGCTATAGTCATGCAAAAAATGAAGGCCTTGAAAGAAACGACACATGGGAAATTTTTGACATGCCAAAAGGTTAGAAATTAGTAGGGCACAAATGGATATTTACTATAAAAAAATGTTTCAAATGGGAGAATAGAGAGGTACAAGGCTTTCTTAGTTACTCAATGATATACACAAACCTATGGCCTTGATTATGATGAAAACTTTACACTTATTGCAAAATTAAATTCTATTTTGGTTCTCTTATCTATGGTAGCTAATCTAGACTGGGAACTACACCAAATGTATGTGTCTAATGACCTCTTAAATGGGCCTCTTGAAGAAGAAGTTTACATGAAGTGGCCACCCAATTTTGAAGAAAAAAACTTTTTTCTATGTGTAAATTAAAAAAATCTATCTATAAGTTAAAACATTTTCTTAGAGCTTAGTTTACCAGTTTAGCATAGTTACGAAGCAATTTGGATACACATAAGGGTAAGTTTACCATTCTTTATTCACAAACCATTTTAAAGATGGGAAGAAATCCATCTTAATCATGTATGTTGACGATATGGTGGTCACAAGTGATGACAATGAAGAGATAACAAATCAAGTACTTGTTGCAATTTAAATTCGAAATCAAAGATCTCGAGAAGCTTCAACATTTTCTTAGAATGGAAATAACAAAAAGTAAGGCATACATTTTCATTTATCAACAAAATACCTTAGATCTATTGAAGGAAACAGGAAAATTAGGTTATCAACTTACAAGTACATCACTTAAAAAAATTGAAAGCATAAGGTTACTGAGGATAATCTTCTGAAAAATAAAGAGAGCTATCAATCCTTGGTTGAAAAATTGATCTACTCATCACTTGCCATACCTGGCATTGCCTATAATGTTAGTTAGGTCAATTAATTTATGCATGCTCCCACCAAGAGACACCAAGATGTAGTTGACCAAATTGTTTGGTATTTGAAAGGAACACTTAGAAAGGGTCTTCTAATAAAAAATAGAGAAAGTCGAGAAATATAAGGATTTGCAAATATAGATTGGGCAGGGTCAGTTACAGGTACTAAGTCTACTCTAAGCCATTATACAAAGATTTAGGGAGATCTTATTACATGGCAAAGTATTAAAAAAAACTAATATAGCTAGAAGCAATGTTAAAGTATAATATAGGGCAATTACATAAGGTATTTATAAGTTAATTTGGGGAGACTACTATCAAGTTGAAATTTCCCATTAGAGTGTCTTATGAAGCTATATAGTTATAGTAAGTCAGTTATTACAGTTGTTTATAACCCAATACAACATGATCATATAAAGAATGTATGAATTAACAAGAATTACATCAAGACATATATTGAAAGTAGGAAGATCAGTTTTTCCTATGTGCCAACTGAATCACAAGAAGTTGATATTCACACTAAAGCATTACTTAAGGTTGGGTATAAGTCAAATATATGTAAGCTGGGAATGTTTGATAGACATTCACTAGTTTGAGGGGAAGTATTGGAAGCTTGACCTGGATTATACAGGTTCATACTATGATTGTGTGTGTGTGTGTGTGTGTGTGTGTGTGTGTGTGAAATGATCAATGAAAAGGATAAGCAAAATCATTATGTGTTTCAGGAACTTCATGATCTTGAGTAAAGATGAAAAAATTTTCATTATTACATCAATCTCTTAGATATGAGAGTAGATTATGCAAGTTCTAGAAAACTTGGAACCATCAGTAAATATTACTATAAACTAGAGAATTTAACCACTAAATTCTAAGATCATCACATCTACAGTATGAGGAGTTATTAATATAGAGGGACACTAACATTACAAGAGCAACTCCATTTATTCAAGCTTGCTTTCACTATTAAACTCTAACCAATTATAGTTGTTAAGAGCCTATTATAAGCTCTTATAATGGTTAGTAATCCCCTTTAAATTCCTTTGTATCTCAAGAATCTATTGACCTATTCTTTTATTAATATATATTCTTTCAATTTTCAAAAAAAAAGTGGACTTATCAAATGTAAGAGTATTTAAAGATAAAATGACGAAGATGGACCTATAGGCTTAACTATGAAATGGTCTATAAAATAACTTAAATAAAAGTAAATTTAAGTGAAAAAAACATTTAAAGCCCTTTAAATATTAAGAATGGAACTTATTGTGTAGATAAGGATCCAATGGTGTCAATTTCATTTAAACAAATACATTGGACCAAAAAATTATTTAAATAAGTGGATTGGATCAAAAATTATTTAAAGAAAAAGGTTGGCCAAAGATATATAATGAATCCAAAAGATTCCCTAAGGATATGAATTCATTACGATTTTGCTTTTCATTTCAATTAAAGATCATTGTTTTAATAAATTATTTTTAACATTTTTTTATCTATCTCAATCCTTTATTTGGGCCATTTACATCAAAATTTTTAACAAACATATAATGAAAATGAGAAACATAAGAAAATAAATTTAAATTCACTTTTAGATTTCATCCACTTAGGCACTAAAAATAAGATATAATTATTAAGAAAGCTAAATAGGTTTGGGCTTGTAAGAATTAGGGGTTCAAATATATTTTTAATTTATTTTAAGAACATGTAATTTTTAAACGTCTTAAGTCTAAATAGAAAAATAAATAAAGAGTGACCTTTATAGCCTTAATGTGACCCTTTCCTTTATCATTTTGTGACTATAATGATACTAATGAATGATCTTCCTAGACACACCAAAAAAGAACATATGCTCACTTAGGTACTAACTCAAATACGTTTATTAGAAATAAAAAGGACTTAAATTGTGTCTACCATATTTTAACTAGACTAGAATAAAAAGTTAACGTGGAACATATTTATTTCATGTTAAAAGAATTTATATGAACACATGATAAACTATTATAGTTTGAAAAATATATCATTCATACAAAGTAACACATACATGTATAAATGTATATATGACAACTTATAAACATAATAAATGATCAAGTATCTAAGAAGGACCCAATTACATTGCCCTTATCTAAGTAGCCATCACAAGGAGAAAGTTCAAAGTGTCCTTTACATAATCCCTAGATTATTTAAGATATATAAAAATATTTTAGACATTTTCTATTGTGAGAGTCATTAAGGCCAATAAGTATTTTCTATCTTAGAGTAAGGCGAAGAGTGGTAAATGACAACCATCTCTCTAAACTTTATATGATTAAAAGTTGAATGTGACTTAAAAGGACACCATACCAACTTCTATCACTTTTAATAAATTATTTTACAAATAACATATTTTAATGTTAGCCTACTAAGAGATTTTCATACAAGCAACCACTATATCAAACTCGTTAAGATCAATATAGTTAAAGACTTAATGAATAAAATGGGTAAAAGCAAAATTAGTTTTTAGCAAAGTCACCTCCGAAAATATGAACAACCCATGTTCTTCAATAAAATAAATCCAAAAATTCAAAACAAAATCAAAACTAGCAACATTAGGATCCGATAAGGAAGTGGAATTTAAGTTAAAAAACTAAATCAAACTTAATAATAATTTCCATAAACTACAATAAAAGGGTTTCCTTCTTTAAAAACAATCAAGATAATTACAATCAAACATTAAAATGTTACATCAAAACTAAAGGTTATATAATAAATATAAGTGTGGGGATAGAAAAAAAATCAAAATTAAGAGAAAGAAAGTTAAACAACCCGTAAATTATATGGCCAAAAAATTTGGACACATTATCATCAGCATACATTGTAATCAATGTATGTGATAATAAAATTAACATCAAGGGAATTTCAAAAAACAAAAACACCTAACAATATACCCTTATCAATTAGATCCAATTAATTTATCCTTACTACTACTGAGTCTTAAAACCTTTGATGGGTTACATATTGCAGGTGATGACTTTTCCTCCCTCCTCCATGATCACTTTCAAGCCTTAATTAATACCAAAATACTAGTAAGAATGCGATTTATACCAATAATAATAGCTCATAGTAAGTGGTTTTCACATATGATCATAAAATGAAGAAACCCACTTAGTATCTCTAGATGTTCAACTTATAAGGAGCATGAGAATTTCCACACATTGATGGGGGCATAATTTATCGTTTCCAATTATATAAAATAACATAATGGGGTTAGATAGATGATGGCTATTATCTCCCCCATTTCAATCAAAATGCTAATAGAAAAAATACTAGCAACAATCAATCTAAAGATGCCAACAAATACTATGATGAGGAAAAGATGAAAATTAATATTGCAAAGAATTAGGGATTTCTTGTAGAGGATGATATGGGAAATCAAAAAAAAAAAGAGGCAGCTACTTAGATGTAATGTTATTATTAGAGTGAATCTTATTAGTTTATAGAGAAACAAGAGGGACGAGAGGTACTAACTGAGGAATAAAAGAAAGAGAAAGAAGAATAGAACAACAGAAGACAGGAGAGGAGGGAGAAGGATTGAGAGGAAAGAAAGAGTGTACATTGGAAAGTTTGTTATATCATTTTCTATTCAATCTATAAAGAAAAAGGACCACCTATATAAATGTTGGGAAACAATAATAATTTGACTATTAGTAAAGGAATTTTTAATTTACAACATATAATAAACAATATCTTTTGACTAATAAAATTGATATTAAATTTTGTCTTTCTCTTAATGCTACATAATTTATGTCAATAACCTTCTCTTTTAAAGAAACTTGTCTACAGGGTTCAGTTGATGAAATTACTGATATAATTCAAATAGAAACTCTTAATTAGTCAGTTCTTTTATAATGCTTTGTCATTTTACTAAGACTTAGGTAATGAGTTTGTTTTGTTTGTTAACAATTTGTCTTTCTAAAATAGTTATTGTTTCTCTCTCTTTTGTAGCCAATTGAACCAATAAGGTTGACATGAGTAAGTTATTGATAGAATTTGTCACTTTAATTGTGATATGTGAAAGACGTTATATATAAATGTCTCAAGTCCAAACTCTAGTTTATAGACTACTTATCCAATCCTATCAATGAATTTAAAAGCTCTATGATATAAAGGAGATAATTTCTTATTAACCCTTTTAGCTATCTTCCCTTTTTTGTAAGATTACAAGTTTATAAATATTTGTTTACCAATCTAAAACTCATTATTAGTTCTTCTACTATTTTCTTATTATTGCATCCTCCTTTGAGTTTATTATATATAAAATTGAACCACTTGAATTGATTCTGTCTTGCAAAGCTTAATTCATAACTAACAGCTTATGATCCCTTATAAAATAAGGTACATATAGAGGGGATGGGTAATTGTGTAAAACATTAAGAGAAGACAAGATAATAATTGAAATGTAAGTGGTATTATACCACCATTTGACACTTATAAGCATCGTGACCACTTGTTAATGTAGCCCCCATTACCCATCAATATGAGGATGATAGGTTAAACATAGTTAAAGTCCAACCCCTTATAACCCATAAAATTTTTACCTGAATGCACTCAAAAATATAAGGCCTCTAGCACTGGTAATGTCTCTAACATCCCATGCAATTTGAATATATTATGTAAGAAAATGTTAGCCACCAACTCTACCAAGGATATTTTAGTGCTAAAAGTGGCAAACTTTTTTAATCTATCAATCATTACCAAAATGACTAAATAATGATATGATACAAGCAATACTTTAATGAAATCCATGTTTATACTATTCCAAAGTGTGTCAAAATGGGCAATGGTTGAAGTATTCCTACTATAGGTGAAGTCTCATTCTATTTTATAATGATATATCTAGCATTTTTCAATTATTTATAATTAGACCATCCAATAAAGCAATTTCCAATTATTTAATACGCTCCTAAGGTATGATAAAGTTCTGAATTCCCTTCCAGCAGAAAAGTAATTGTAACTTCTTATATGTTACGATTCCCAAATATCCCCTAATAACTCCCTTGTAACTTGGAGCTATCATTATGGATCTTAATTGTTTTGACCTTTCTACAATTCTACCCTTTCATTTGAGAACATTGTCCATCGATTGGTATAAGTTGGTTAACAAATTTCTCCAAGTTATTATGTTTATTAAACCTTAAATGAAGGCATCTCTTCTCCAACTATCTCTAATTTCACCATCATGTTATACAATCTCAATTCCTTTACCACTAAATTCTATATCAAATAAACTTCAAATGTTATTGTTGACTCAAAATATCCCTCTCTTTGGTTCATTGTAGCAATAGTTGCTTAATCAACAAGTAGTTAAAAATGTTAAATAAAATTGTATAGTAATAATAATGTGGAGCTGGTAGCTAGATATATAGGTGCTCACCACCCACTTTAACTTCAGTATCAACAACTACAATTACCATCCCATGCCATATTAAAATTTTCAATTTTTTTTCATTTCATTATTAAAATATTAAAATTGTAACCTAAATAATATATGAGACATATAAAAACACACCTCACTCGACATTCTAGAAGGTGTAAAACTAAAATATTGTTCACCATTTACAATTGTTGGTTCATATGTATTATCTACAACAACAAATTTAAAATTTTAATTCAGTGTTACAAATCATTTGATGAGTTTTACCTATACATTCAACCAAAAAAATCGACAATAATCGGAATTCGAGCACCGTTCAAGGCAAATAGTGAAGGTCATGTTCGCTTAGTTATACAAACAATTTAATGAGTTGCCTCGAGGAGTAAGATTTATATAATGTGTGACAAATACCACCCTGATCACATAAGCTTGAATATAATATTTGAGTTTTTCCATGAAAACAAAGAGTCATAAGGCCATTCTTCAACTTTATATACCTCTTCTCAGCCCTATGGAGGATTTTGCTAATGGAATAAAAAGGATTTTTTTTTTTTTTTTTGGGTTGTAATCCTTCTTCACCAATATCAAACTAATAACCCAATTCAAGATAGCTGAATAAAGGAATAGGGGCTCCTCGAGCTGGAGAGATAGCAACAAGGGCTTTAGAAACTATTCTTTTATTTGATCAAAGGCGTGTTCATGTTCATGTCCTCAATTGAAATTTTTTGTTCACCTAAATGCAGGAAAGAAAGGCAAATAATGGTCAAAAAACCTAAAGAGAAACTAGGACAAGCTTGTTACCCTCCCTGTAAGTTTTTGCATTTCTTTAATGGAATTTGGAGGGGTCTTTTTTTTGCTTCCTCTCAAGATTGACGTTTGTTCCATGTTGGATTACTTCCTTGCTAACAGTCTAAAGATGCATTTTACCCGTTAGACTTCATCTAAAAACTTTTGAAGTCCCAAAGCATTATCACACATCTTCTAAGTGATCCCTTTCTTCCTGAGTTTTCCTATGCTATCATCGATGTAGGCCTCTACACTCCTACCTAACTGAGGCTTCAACACCTTGTCGATTTACCTATGGCACGTGGGCTTACAATAAATAGTTCAATTCAAGTAACATCAGTCTACAGTAATAGGTAGCATTAGGACTGACAAAGGTCGTCTTTTCTTCTTCTACTTCATGCAGAGGGATCTAGTTATATGCTAAAAACACATTCACAAAACTCATAACCATTCATGCCTTTCCATCACATCTATAAGTTGGTTAGATGACGTTTACACACATCCTCCTTCATATGGACCGCCACATCTGAATCGATTCCCTTTATGTCTTTCAAGTTTCTAGGAGAAAAATATCCTCAACAGAGCTTCCACGTATAATTCATCAACATTTGCCTCCAACTTCACAATTTCTACAACCCGTCAATCTCCTATATTCAGCTGCAGCATCTCCCTGCACCCTCTATTTGCTCCCTGTCCAACTCACGCAAATCTCTATCTCATGCACATTGCCACCCCCGTCAACTTTTAACAATTTTGTCATATAAATTGACATTAAAAAAACAAACAAACAAAAAAAACCTTATGGGATGGTATGATATCAATCTTTGGCTGCTTTAACCAAAGACAGATGAAAAAGGCTTACACTTACAACGTCTACAAGTCTCTTGACAGATCTATATCTCTCGATACCACATAAGATGCTCATCAGGATCAGTGGAGCCATTGTAGACCTCCAAGTTAGGCAGTTTAAATTTTGGTCTCTGATGTCTAACATGAAGGACTGCCTAGCATCAGGCAATTCTTTTCTAGCGATATCCAAAAAGGGGCAGTACGTACCTCTATATCCTTCTTCCGATGAGTCCACCACAAGCAAATGTGCTTTGGGCCTCTAGTCACTTAGGTTTGATAGCATCGCCGCCTGTCAATTGGTCTAGAAGCTCTTTGCTAACTCTAGGAGTATACAAATCCAAGAACATTGCCCACGTAAAGCTGCTCACCGATTTTTTATTTTTATTTTTTTGGCCTTATGAAATCCTTGTTTCTATCAAAAACCCAAACGTTGGATCTTCGGAAATCGTCATTATAACCTCTGATCTTTCGCTCAGCTTCCAGAGATGATACCAATTGATATACAAGTAATCCTGCATGTCCCTTACCTATGATCTGATTGCAGATCTGTAGAATCTTCGCGATAGATGGTTCTAGTGTGATGCGAGTAATTAGGAGAGTTGAGGCGAGCTGCAATTGAAGTGGAAAAGAAGAAAGACGTAGCTGAAAGAGAAGGATGCAAATACGACGTAGCTGAAGTGAAATGCAGACGTTTGGAGAGGCTATTGAAAAATATAAGGGCACGTGTAATAATCTGAGAGTGTTTGTACAGAGGTATTAACTGTTGATAAAAGAGGGTGTAACGAGCTTTTGAAGACTAACGAAGAAAGTACAGATCTTCGACACGTTTCTTGTGTTTCCAGTTAAAGTTAAACTTATATCATAGTGCTTCTACAAAACAGTGCCAAAGTTCGCTCGACATCCACATTCTGATATTGAAGTCAATTTCCCATCTGATTAAAGAAAGAAAAAATCAAAATATACTACTCACTTATTTGAAATAAAGAAGTTTTTTTTTTTCCTTGTTTACAGTAAATAAGTGATGACCAGGGATTCCGACCAATACCTACATATGATCCAGACTTCAGAAGCTACATGCGAGACATTCTGCGCCAGAAGTATACTAAACGAAGAAAGTATACATCAACAAAAATTGATTGCCAGAAGAGATCAAAATACGGACTATCAAACATCAAAATGTAGATTGTCAATTTTTTAAAAATACAAAAATCAAAAAATACAACACAAAATTAAAAAAAAATAACACATAAAAATTAATATATAAATATATAAATCACAATTAAAAATTACAACTAACAATAATACTAAATAATCCCTTAGTACGGATTTGAAAAAAACTTACTTGGCAGCTTCAAAGGGAATTGAAGACAAAATAATAACAGAGACAAGTCTATTGTGTGTATTTTGTTTCTTGTGATACCCTTTTGCATAGCTATCTTGCAAAAACGGGACTCCCTGGCACCGACCATGACATAAAGAGTTAATTAAGAAAAAGCAACTTGCGATGAAGGTTCATCAACGAACAACATAAATTGATAATGATACAGAAACTCATTGATATATTTGTATAAGACGGTGCTCTATATGATACTAAAGGAACAGCAAAGGCAAAATCAAATTCTAAGCTGCCAATGCTATTCACTTTTGGTCCAAGAGTTACCTCTTTAAGAGCTACAATACAAACAACATTTCTCTACCTATGCTGCACCCAACTTTTCAAATTTCGTCTCAACATTGATCGTGCCTCTCTCGCACAAACCAAAAACGAAGATGACCGTAGACTATGGTATGTAAGCTCCACCTACTACATTTGGAGAACGTTACGTATACATCTATACATCCAATCTGCTCCTAAAACGTACAAGAGGAGTGTCTATATGAGTCCTGACTCTTAAGACAGGTGCACGAAATAACCATTAGCGATTTACTCTTCTCTTCAACCCTAAGCTCCCCGGACTCAGATGTTGCTTGGGAGAGGGACCAACAAGCAACAACCGAGACATGACGTATGCCAACAATTCCTCCCGGTGTGAAAATGTGAAATCCAAATGAGCGTATTCAAACTCCCTATATGACACATCCACTCCAGCATCTTTCATCAACTTATAATGCTTTCTCACCATTGAAGTCCTGATAACATTATCCTTCCGTCCAGCAACCAGATCAACAGGAATATCAATGAGCCAATAGTACTCACCCAGATCCAATGGCTCTGGAGATCCATATACTTTCACGTTAGCAGAAGCACTTCCATAATCAAACATCTGAAACTTTTTTGAATGTTTCATTTGAGCAAGGTGATAAGCGACATAAAATGAAACTCCTGGCATGTCATTCATGTTATAGTGCGGTAGCCCTAATACTCCAACCCAATTTGAGCTATCTCCACCAACAACATAGCTCATTAAGGTTTGAACCAGTCCTCCAATTGCAGGGTAGTTATGAAAGTCTCGAGCCAACTTATTCAGCAACATGCGGAAAAAGCGGGTTGGTATGTAGAAGGCGGGAACTACACGTGACAAAATTGGAGCCAGTAAGAAGAAAATATACTCTATAGTTGTAAATACAAGGTTGGAATCATCATGGAAGCCAGCAGGTGACAACAAAATTATTCTTGACAGTCGGTGAGGCTTCTCTTCAATGCGGTGTGTAATAATATACATCAGCATGGCAGCCCCTCCTAGGCTATGGCAGATAGTACAAAGTTTATAAGGTTGATCACCCTTGATTTCTTCCTCGATATGAGACTTGTTTAATTTCAATTCTGCACTCTTTACCTCATGGATCTTCTCTATCATTGCTGGGATGTCCTTAGTACCATGCTCATTGATGGAATACCGCCAATATCTTCATTAATTTGCAGCTTATAGTTAATGCATCATAGTTAAAAGCTAAACAGAACTGAGAGCAAAGAACATAGCACACCAACTTACTTCCGTGAGGAGATGTTCTTGTCCACATGTTCCCTAGAAACCAAACCGCGAAAGTTGCCAAGGAAAACATCAAAACCTAAAAAATAAAAATACAACATCTTCTTTAATTTTTGATTATATGTTACAGAAGCCGCAGAAAAGAGTGATGCGATGTTAAGACCTTGATCATATGCTGCAAAAGCTGGAGATCCAACCACACCATTGGAGACCCAACTGCACAAACAGAAGGACAAAATGGGGAATAGTTAACTGCACTTTGCATATTGACATTAGCAGTAGACATGTCTTGGATCAACAACTCAAATACTTGTACAACGAGACTTCCTATGCAGTGGACATTCATAATGGGGAAAGAAGGTCAACCCTTAACATTTTATAGCCTTTCCAGGAACCAGGACTGATGCTAACCTTATGCTTTGCATGTATCATACTTTCATGGTTGAAAACAATTGAATAATTCACTTTTTACTATCAAAAAGTTATCCCTGTTCAGATAAAAGCTAACAATTAAATCAAAATCAATTATGGTAATCCTAACACATAGTTCTCTAACATATATACTTATCTCAAATATTTCACACAGCACACGTCACATTTTGTGTTCAGCTTTCTACTTGATTTTAGTCCTCTTTTGCTAACAAAACATGAAATTTACAAACAAAAAGGAGAAACATATGCTTTGCACTAGCACCACAAATGTTAGTAAGTAAGAGAGTACCCTCCTAGACAAATAACCACTGAAAGGAAATGAGAAGCAGAAAGCCATTCTTTCCTCATAATTAAAGAAGGCGGGTCTGCTTTTCCCTTAAGCAATCATACCCAAGCTCGGGAAACTCACCCCATAGAAGAATCCAAAATCCCATGCTGCAAGTAAACTGCCTTCCTTGAATCACGCCTGCAAAATCAAATTTAACAAATCAAGTAGCATGATCTAAACAAAATACAACACTCAATTGGATAAGCTGCTCTTACCTAGGGATTCTTTCTAAAAGAAGAACATATCCATCAGATGTGAGAACACGAATAGCTTCATAAGGGTACCTAATATAAAGAGTGCCAGTAAAAACTTATAGAACACATTCAGAATTAAGGTAACAATCAATTGGCCTATGTTGACCACAGGACTGCCCTTACCCGAGTTCTGTTATGACATCCTGACAAGTCCGAGCATCTGTATTCAGAGACTGATGAAATGTAGTTTCCTGTTCTATTAGAGATGGACTGCTTTCACCAAGTGTAGTTGAAGGGACATAGCCATCTGAGTTTTCATCACAAGCATCTTCGCTACCAGTTCCCTGAGATGATCGCCATCTGTGTAGTACTTTCATAACTTCTGACGGTGAAAGAAGAAGATGCATAGCTTTGTGAAAGAAATCGAACATTGTTTCTATTGCAATCTCAATTGCTAGGTGAAGATCCTGACAACCAAAGATTTCATAAAAAGGGAACAATTTTCAAAAATAATTCACCGACAGAGAAAAATAACAACTAAACAAAGATATTAAATATCAAAGTCGTGTCAGACACCTCAATGACTCCACGTCTTCGGTCAGTAGTGCGATGAATAACATGATCCTTTAGAGTATTTATTTTTGTAAAAGAACGTAATTCTGAAGGCTGGCGAGTTCCCCTTGATGATATGGCTGCTGAGTTCCTAGCATAAAATAGACGACAAAGACGAAGTGGTAACCACAGAAAAAATTTCAGAGGGAACAGAACCCAACAAAACAAGAAAACCATCCACCCAATCAAATGTCTGTCATTCTTGGTGTTTGTACTCATGCAGGAGATCCTTGAACTTTGAGATGATGGCGATGGAGGACATATGGCATCCCCATCTTCTTCTGTTGATGCGTAATCCACACTTGAACTATCATAATCGAGGGAAAGCTCATGAATGAGTTTGTTGAAGGAGGACACCCCACTGGCAAGATCAATGGATAGAGGAGATTTCAGTGGCAAAGTGGGAATCAACACAAAAATTCACAAACACATATAAATTACCAACAAAAGTAGGACTGTTTAGAGCATCAAAACACAAGGTCACTTGCTATGAAATCAAAATGAAACTCGAAAGGAAATCTTGAGATGAAAAGTATGCAATCAACTAATTGATAATTGAATTGGCATCAACCTTTCAAGCAATGTTGCAGGAAAGTGAAGAGGAAGATGACTGCAAAATCTAGGAGAAGTTTTTTTCAAGTTAGGTGATTTAAGAGAAACAGCAGCCGAGTTATGGCCCTTGAAGATCACTACGTTCTGTAGCACCATCCGCTACCACCAGAAGTCTTATTCATGGGCATAAAAGAAGCCTGTTTACCTCAAGGAAGTGATGAGGGAAAAGAAAATGAGAGCACTGGGTTCAAATAAGTGCCAGAAGGAATATGATTACACAGTACTTAAGTAGACCTCAGAAAAAGGGATTTCATGTAAACAGTTTGACCTTCCTCAAACTAGTACCATAGGGTTAAATCAAGTTAAACTATATAATCAAAGAACCATAATGCATCAACTTTGCCATTCTAATAGGAAATACAAAGAAGGTTTCCCAGAATATTTGGGTTTAATTATATCGTTATAAGATTCATAAGGAAATACAATTTTGGTGGCAGGTGGTCTATAAAACTGGAACACAAATTTGAGAAGGAACTAATTACATCACAAATTATTGTTTTATTCAATTTCAGAGTCAAGGTCACATCTAAAAGAAAACCCATCAACTTGATGCAAGCAAAGAGTACGAAAATGATAAAAAAGAGCGAACACTGAAATTTGTTCATATTGGGAGACATTGAAACATGTGTTGACCAAAAGAATTCAAGGCTATATAAAGACATGTAAATTCCTGTGTTGATACTGTTAGATATTGACATACTACCCTAGAGTTATTTGTGTACTTATGTTTCTATTGATTGCATATATATATAACATATAAATGTTTGGAGTAAAACCTAACACACTACTCTCCTATACACTAGATTCCTTCAACATCATATCAGAGCAGATAGGAGCTATTGAGAAGAGGTGCCGATGAAGAGCAGAGCAATCACCAAAAAGTATCAAAGAGAGAAAGGAGTTGTCTGAAATATGACGGTTGGTGATGTAGAGGTGCAGTTGCTGGTGCTGGAACAGAAAAGAGAAGTCTTCCGAACCCTTCGACAAGGACTCCTATGCTGTAAGCATGGATACATTGAAATATTGGGATATGTAAATGCTGATTATGCAGGCCCACAGTTTAATAGACATACTACTACAGGTTATGCATATCTATAGGGGAAACTTGATTTTGTGGAAAAGTATGAAGTAGAACCACTAGCTCAATCTAACTATGTCATGCTATAGAGCCATGCCCCCTGTAGCTTGTAAGCTATTTTGGCTACGCTACTTGCCTTTCCCATGCCTATGTAATGAACTTAAAAACAAAAACAGGAAAGCGTGCGCTGTTGGACCACTTATGCTACAGTTCAGATGTGTTTACTGAGCTGCTCTGCATTTTGTTTCTCTTGTTTGAAGAGAAAATTAAGAGTATTTTGCTGTCATAAGTAACCGGACAGTGAAAAGGACAGAATAGAATGGTAACTAATAAGGATGTCTGACCCACGGAGAGGAAAACATAAGTTTGATTTTCTCTTTAGGGGCTAAACACTGAGAAATTAGACAATGCAATTGGCACTGGATCAACTTTTCACTACCTATTTCTTTTAAGTATAGACATTTCTAGTTCAATTGATTTAATACATTTATAGTCCTTCTTAATCAATAACTCAGGTGTATGTTTGTTTGACATGATTATAAATAGAAAAGGACAAACAAAGCAACAAATGAAGTGCGTGTAGTAGCCTCAATGCTGTGCTAAAAGAAAACTTGCCCAGTATCAAAAAAGCTCAGCATGATATCAATTAGATATTATTGGTAGAAACCAGCTTCCGCCAGCAGCCACTATATACTGTTAAGAAAAGAATTGCAGCTAGTCATTCTATTAGTCCATGTACCTGCTTCTGTTTATTTCTACCAAATACAGGCCTCAAGGACCTTAAAATCCTACGCTAAACATTGAAATCAAGTCCTCTAAAGCTAATTATATGATTAATGGAAGCACAAAGAAAAAGAGAAAGGAATGAGGAAAACATTTAGTCCTCTTATTGGACTTTATTTCCTATTTAATTTAAAAGTTCGAGTATTCTAGCTATCCATGAAAATGTGGGACTTAATTTTGAAGTTTGATAGTTTTTTATGTTTTATTTTTTCAAATAGATAACAACAAAAGTAATATTCCTATTTGATATTATGTTAATTGATACCTGCTCTTTTAAAATGTTAAATCATGCCCAAAAACGGTTACAATCCACTTTCACAATCTGAATATGTTAAGGTGAGTTACAATCTTTATTTAGGAATCTAAATGGTAAATGGATCTCGGATTCAGTATTTACATAAGTCATAATTAGCGTCCAGTTAAGGCCTTATCATACCAAACCACAACTACTCAACATGGTTACCAGTAGAAAGATTGATCTCCAAGCTTCATTTGCTATTTGCTCCAAATCAAGCTTAATGAAATAAAGCTCCAAAAAGTGTCAGTTTTTGAAACCTACTTGTCCATCCAGCGCGGCAATCTGGGTCCCCGAAAAGTTGGCCTAAGCTCCCACCCATGAAGACCCTCGAGAATAGTTGTCTTCCCAGGCAAAATGGCCAGTAGCAGTGCTGACAAACCATTGATAAGCCTCACAATATGGTTCAAGGACTCGTAGGTGAACGTCTTGAATGACCTGCACTAAAACCCAAACGCAAAAACGACTTCTTATCCACTGAAGAAGTTCTGACGACAGCAAAACAAGAACACAAAAAATACTCCAGACAGAGAACACAAATCAGTCTATCAAGAAGTCCAAAATCGAATTCTATCCAGTTCCAAAATTTTAAAAATTTGCGTAATTCAAATCAGCAAGAACCAGTAGGGCGTGAAGATAGGAAAACATTAAGAAGAAGAAAACTGCTCATATATTATGCATATGAAATACGTAACGTAAACAGAAGGATGGGAAAATGTAAAGACTGACTCTTTGGTAACAGCAAGGACAGTGTCAATCAATCGCTGCATAACTTCCTCTTCCGATTTTCTCTTCTCTTCTATTCTCTTCTCTTCTCCCTGACACCTTCCTCACAAACAAATCCAAGCATCCATATATTATGGTTCCCCAAGAAACATCATGCCGTAGAAGGAAAGTTGGTTAATAGTCTCTATCTCCACGTGGTGCCATTTCACACCATTTTCCTTTAAAAAAAATATATATGTAAATTACCACGTTGAGTCTGAAATCTGAATTCGGGCGCCTGTGAAATGGTTGTTGCAAGTTGCACACGTGGATCAGGAATAAATGGTGCGCAGCGTGGTGGGGCCTTGACTGTTGGCCGGTGGACTGATATGCCACGTGGAAAGTTGTGGGCATTTATTAAGAAAATTATTTAACTTAAGGGCCCACATTTAACTAATTAAGGTATGAATTTCCGTCTATTTGCTTTTTTGGATTTTTTGTTGGTTGGGGTAGATATTCATGATTAAAATCAAATTCACACCTCTTTCAAAGCAGAGCACGATAAAGGCCAGCCTTGACATTGATAAAATAAATAAAAAGGGTTTGTTACATGCGGCTAAAAGCTTAAGAAAAGAAAGGGAAAAAAAAGGTGGCTAAATTTGTGGAACCAGCGTTTATTGTTATGTCCTCTTTTGATGGGTGAATGCTTATGCTTATGCTGAGATTGTGGTGTTGCCTTCTTTGGTTGCTTGCGCGAAGCCAAACTCAGAAACCAAAGCCAAGTGATCACTTCCCAGCTTCTATATAGATCAGATCATGACATCAGAGTTTTAACACACGCACATGCAAACCACATTTAACATCTTCTTCTCATACTTTACTACAGTAGATAATAATACACACAACTTACAAATAGGTTAGTTCAAATATGCCACAACCAACTGTATAAGAACGTCACTTTACAGAAACAACATAATATAATAACCATTTCTTTTTACAAGAAAATGCTGTCAAGCTTAACATGTTACTACTCGCCCCTTAAACATGGCTGTTGCATTCAAGCTTAAAATGAGACCACGGTAATTTTGACCAAGATTTAAAGGAAAGAGGCATCAAAATGCTTCATGTCAGAAGAAAGTTTTAGGTATTGCCAATTGTAACTTGAGGCAAAAATATTTTCCATAATACAATATTACACTAGAACTTAGTCCTTCACCCAAACATGTATTAGAATTATCAAATTTCTCAAGTGCATGTGCATATGACTAACAAAAGCTTCGTTAAGTGCCCTAACTACTATACAGTGCGAGAATTACCTCGCATGGGAGGCCACCTGTCCTTCTGAGAATATCAAATGGCAGAGTGTCCAGAACTCTAGTAGGTACAATACCATCTGAGTACCTGAATTGGGCAAACTTGCCTTTATAGTGTCATTATCATTATTGTAATCCATAACCAACAACAGAATAGGTTTCTGGAAAAGAATTTACCATAAATAGTCAACAGTACCAATAAACTTTGAATGGTAGGAAGTAGCTAAAGGTTCACCGTTAAGATCCCTTGTACTTGTAGAACCCTGAAATCAGTGTTTTCGATGTGATCAACAATAATAAAAGCCAGACCTTCTAAATGCCAATAAGGAACCTCCCAGTAGTAAAATTAGTAGATTTTAAAACACCTTAATTGTAGCATAGGAGCTTTTAAGTTTCAATGGGTGCACAGCCACATGGTTCTCAGAGTCACCAGTCGCAGTTTTAATCTCTTCACCAGTCCAGCTAGTTTTAAAGAAGCTGAAATAAAAACCATTTATCTCTATAAGCATTGGTAAATATGTATGCACTATTAACTTGAAAAGAGTGGATGTCAATAGTTAGACATCATCAGGATGCACTGCTCCAAGTATACATGCAAAATGATATAAAAAAGGCAAAAGCTTGTCATGAAAGGATCTTTGCAGCTTGAAGCAAGCTAATCCTGTACTACAAGATTACTATTACTGAAAAATACCAGACTCATACATCACAATCTACATGACTCATTACCACAAAGATTAAATGCACAACAGATTAACCTTTATGCATGGTAGCAGAATCCTCTATGTATGCTTATGCTATGCTTAAATAGAAGGGAAAGAAAAGGAGTAAAAATCAGCTCAGTACAAGAAGCATTTTAAGTCTTTAATTCATCATATATAACCATGGTATAATGTAAAAATAAGTTCACATATCTTTGCCCACGGAGATGAGATAAAATCTCAAGTAGATTACATAAAGTTAAAAGGATGAGAGAGAACTAAGTGACTGAGGACAATGTTTTAAAAAATGGACCGGACAAAGAATCAATAAGGTGAAAGGTTTAATGTTTAAAGATTCAACAGCTATTTGACCATTATAAAATCAGTATAGTTATAGAGTTAACCAGTGAACAAAAATAATATTTGAGTCTGACTTGATTTCTAAGGGTTAACTGACTGGTTTTTAGTAGTTAACCATCTGTTTCGTAATTAAATCAACCAGTATTATCATTTAACTAACTAATTTTATAACCAGCTGGTTTACTTTTGAACATGCCAGTTTTAGTCTAATAGCAAGTTAGTTACATAACCAAACTGATTTATTGGTCGGTTTTTGGCTAGCCCAATCGAACTAGCCAGTTAGGTTTAGTTTTGAAAACACTGATTGAGGAAGAGAATTAAAACCTACTCTGCAAAAATGAAACACATATAACTAAATTGTACTAAACAAAACTTGGCAAAATACAAATACTGTATCAGTTTAAAGAAGCTATTCAACCAAATTAACTTTCAAGAAAAAAAAGAGTTAATAATCAAAAAGGTTATCAACTTTTTCATATTCTTTCAGTTAAATGATCAATCTTTTAAAATTTTCAATTGAGAAATTAACGTTTAAAAAGTTAACCAAAAAAGTGAAAAAGATTGACGTCGTTAATTACCCAACCTAACGACTCTAATCCAACCCGACCCATTCTAACCTTTTCTCCTTTTCCTCTTAATTTTTTAAATGCTAATCATTCAATAAGAAAATTTTCAAACTTCAGTCACTTAACTGAAAAATGTGAAAAGGTTAAATTAATAACCTATTTTGAAATTTTTAATATAGATTCATCTATTTTTATATAATATTTATAAATACAATTAAAGTATTTAATTATTATTAAGTAAAACTAATATTAATAAATTTAAATATGCATTCTTATAATAGTGCATGTATAATAATAAGTATAATTCATAATAGAAGATCAAGATAATAATTATTAGTAAAATTATTTTAAGTGATTTTTAGAATATTTTTACTGAATTTTTATACAATTTAAGTTCAATTTTTATATTTTTAAATTGACTTTTAAAATTAACGACATCAATCTTTTTCACTTATTTGGTGAACTTTTTAAATGTTAATCACTCAACTGAAAATTTTAAAAGTTTGATCATTTAACTGAAAAAATGTGAAAAGTTAATAACTTTTTTGACTATTAACCCAAAAAAATAAAAGGTATCCAACCAAATTTCCTTCAGTCAAGTAGTTTTAGATCAATTCTGAAGGTGAACAAACAAAAGAATCCTATTGTTAGAAGCAAAAATAAAACTTAATAAGTAAAAGGACAAACAAACTACCAATCCATCGGAGACATCGGACTTTTTTTCTCTTTGTTGACATCAAAAACTTGAGCAGGTCGACAATTTCTCTGGCCAGATAACCCCTTTTTTTCATATAGCAGGACATTTAACTGCAAACAAGAGAGGTTGAGCCTCAGCCCGACACCTAATATACCTGGTTTGTCTATTACAAGTTCATCGTATATGTCATTTATCTATAATTCCACAATGTAGAAAAAGGTTTGACAACATAAAAAACAGCGCAAATGCTCTTTACCTCAGATGAAAACAGGAAGTTGTATATTGCGCTCTGTCAACAAGCAGCAAAGAAATCAGAATATGCCTTTCCAAGAAGTCCTCCAAACAAAATTAAATGAAAAGAATTGAATTAAAAAGAATCAAACATTGGATATGATACCTGAGGTGTGCTATTGAAATCACCAGTAAGAACAACAGGAATATTACCCCACTTCTCTGAAAGGATCTGTGCCCTTGACAATAGATATCGAATCTGCAAGTCAATAAATCAATGTTGAGACACTCAAGTACAAAGATACAGCTCCATATTAAAATAAAAAGATGAAACAGATGTTCAACACTTCAGCTGCGAACTGCAAACTGCAAAGCTTTTCCCTATGCATACATAGATAGCAAATGTACTACCATCAACCTATTTTCTAAATTTTTAATCTAATTATCATTAGTCTTAGTAATTCGAAACGTTTCTATTTACATTTGGGGAAGGGAAAATAAAAAGGAAGGAAAAGAATGCAGGAAGACAACAGCATAAATACCAATTTAAGCTGCATTTAAACTGTATGTCCAATTGGTATTGATAAGTTACCTATTTAAATAGTGTATTTATCAAATAGGCAATCATGTAGAAGGCGAATATCAATGCATAGTCACTTACTTGACCTAACTTAATATCTCCTCGACTTGGATTGTAAAGTACATGAGTGTTACCCACCAAAAGTCTTTTTGATTCACCGTTGCAGATCTGCCTGTATGGAATGTGTTAACATGGAAGGGACATACATTAAGATAAAACATGGCACCTAGATAGCTAACACGTGATAGGACTGAAAGAGGAGGAGTGAAGGAACAACAGAAAAAGTCATTAATTCAGTGCAATGCAACTAGAAACCAAGAAAAGTAAGAAAGCAACGATTTGAGGCAATTAATTGCTTAATCTTCAACTAACAAATAGAATTTGCATTGGCAATTTATGATCAAAGGACTGATAAACTGCATGCATATCTATATGAGTTGTATTAGAACCTCTATATATCTGGATGGAACCCTGAGAAGCTATTAAAAGTTTGATTACTTCAATTGAGAATTTATGATAGCAACTATTAAATCACGGACCAAGGTCAAGCTCTAGGCCAAATGTTTGAACTAAAATTATTGCAATCAGGTTCAGAATTCATGATAGCAACAATTCAATCACAAACCAGGGTGAAGCTCTAGGTCAAATGTTTCAGCTAAAATTTTAAAGACCATAATTACTGCAACCATGTTTAAAATTCTGAATTCAAACTCCAAGTTATAACTGCCATGAAAACAACAAACAGATCCAAAACTTCCAAATAGATATAACATAAATGTCTCCGAAGCCGATACCTCAAAAATAGAAAGTTGGGCAACATTGTCTCGAAGACCAAGTCTCTTAAATTCAATGATTTCCCTATCCAGTAACCGAAACCTATCATGATTTTTTTATTAAAAAAATTATTTTATATATTCAACAATAAAAACACAAACAAATAAGTCAAAGTTCAAAAGAATGAATCAACTCAGGGAGATTGTTTATGTTCCTTACATATCGGATTTCCAAAAGGTCGCACAGCCATCAACATGGTCTCCCGTTCGCCGCTGCCATTAACAAATAATTTATGAAATATTATAAGAAAATAACTATAGAGAAAGATATTTTTTCCAACTAGAGAAATATCAGAAGAATGACAACCTTGTAACAACCACCATAACCTGCTTTCTCCAAGACCTTAGACAAATCGGAGTACCTATCAACCTCCTATCATAACAACGTTCAAGTAAAATTATTAGCTAATAATGCCAACAAAAAAAAAAAGGCAAGCAACAAACGAAAATGAAACCAAAGCTCGGAACGAAGGCTCACTTGCAAACAGATTATATCAGGGCCCCATCCAATTATCTCATCACAGATGACCCTTTTGCGGTAGCCCCATTTTAGGTAAGGAAAAGGCACATTTTGGTACAAATCTCGGTGCTTTAAGGCGTTTCTGTCCCCCAGTATATTAAAGGAGACAACCTTAAATCTCTCTTGTAAATACCAAGACAATTCAAAGTTAGATGAAGAGTTCCAAGACCCATCATTTCCACACGGGGTACACCAGCAAGAATTACAATGACATATACATATAACAATTATCAGCAGTACTTAATTAGGCAAGTTGATTTAAGTGGTAAATGTGATATACCACTAGACGCGAGGGGCTGATAAGCATCAATCCAATGGCGGGCAATTTCAGGAGAAGTGTAGCATCGAAGTCTGTAGGAATCAGACGATAATGACGATGATGAATTGTCAGTGGAGGAGGAGAGAGTAGCGTTTGGAGTGGTCTTAGAAGAGGAATAGGTGGATAAGAAAAGTGATGGCCGGCGATGTAGATAAGAAGGGTTGACGACGGTGGCGGGAGCGAAGAGCCAAAAAGAACCACTGCCGGAGCAGCAGTCCATAGTAGGATTGGTGATGAAGAGTAGGATTTCAAGGGAGATGTTTGGGTTACGTTTCAGTGGCTAAAATGCTCGAGGGGTGAAATAAAAAGAATAATCTTTTTTTAAATAACTAGGCGGCAGATAATAGTTAAAAATGAAAATGAAGTTTAAAAAAAAAGTGGAGGGGTATTAAAAGGGAAAATGTACTGATTACTCTAAAATGACGATGAATTTTGCTGGTGAGAGATGCATCGAGGTAGGACAAAACAGGTAATCATTGGCTACAGTTGTTAGTGATACGAGACGTAGTGGTTTGTTTGTTTATCGAATCCGTTGAGGGGCTGCATTTAACAAAACAGGGGGAAATCAGGATAACTGTCGGTGTTCCGATTGGGAAAATGCAGAGGGCCAATTGGCGAGGGAAACCCAACGGATGTAATACAGGTAGAGGGGGAGAAATGAAGATAGCTGAAGGTTGGTAGGTGGAACGGAGAAGAAGTAAAAAGAAACGGCTGTGGGTGGAAAGGAAATCGATAAGAAATGATAAGAGTCGTAATTTAATTTATATGTTAGAGATTTGGTGGTTGCGTCGTTGTTTTGCAGACCATAGTTCGGAAAGGCTGACGTCTTCTTTGAATGGGTTCTGTGGCGGATAGCAGGGACATTGAAACATTACGGGCGCTAAGGAGCAGATGGTTAACCGTAAATGTAATGGCCGAAAGAGTTGGATGAGGATATGACAGTGTATTAAATATCGTATCGATGTTAGTATTGAGTTGGTTTCGAAAATGGTATTATATTAATACCGATTAATATTGGTATCATTTCGGATAATTTTTTAAAATTATAAATTAATTTTTAAATTTTATAAAATTTACAAAATGATTTATAAATATATTATATTATATAATTTTTAACTTAACATTAAATTTAAAAAAATCAAAATACAAAATTTTTCTTTAAAAAATTTTTTATTTTTTTCAGTACCGACCAGTACTAATCGATATTTAAATTTGGTACAAAATCTGTTGATTTCGTATCAATTAGTATCAGTCAGTATCAATACGGTACCAAACACCATGGTTAAGAGAAATAATGACGAAACAAAACTAAATAGGGAATCCACAATCAATCGATACATTATAAAAATATTTGCATGAACATTGAAGTGACTTACTTAATTGCCATGTTGCTCACCAAAAATAGAAACATCACAATAGGAAAATCAAAACCTCA
>JAOXYD010000006.1:12588827-12609337 GCA_028565735.1 Pinacopodium congolense
CCCCCCCTCAAACTTAAGATAGTAAGGAAGAGTCACTTGATTTCGGAAACAAGATCTTGAAACTTCCGTGAAGGATGAGATCTGGTAAAAATGTCTACAATCTAAGACTGTGATGAGATGTGAACTAGCTGGATAGTGTCTCGAAGGACATGATGTTGCAAAAATGACAATTAATCTTAATATTTTTAGTACGTTCATGGAAGACATCATCTGTGATAAATTTATATAACATTATGTAACATTATGATTATCACAAAATAGAGGAATAGTGGAAGAATATGAAACACCCATATTTTGAATTAACCATCATAACTATAGAAGGTTAGAAATAGTGTCAACAAGGGCTCAATATTTTGCTTTTGTGCTAGAGCAAGAGACAACTATTTATTTATTACTATGTTATGAAATAAGAGATATGCCAAGGAAGAAACAATGAAAAGTAGTGGATTGATGATCAATGGGATCTCTAACCCAATTAGTATCAAAGTAGAGTTACAACTTTAGTGGAGAAGAACGAAAAAAGTGAAGGCCATGAAGTAAAATTCCTCTAACATGTTAAAGAATACATAATACAGAAAAAAATGTGAGTGGAATGAGCTGTAAACATGAATTAATTGACAATATGAGAAATATTTAGACGAGATATAGTGGGATATATAAGACTAACATTAATTGAAAATAAAGTGTACCATCACTGATAAGATTCCCATCAGTAGTAGAAAGATGATTATTGGGTCAAGTGGAGTACTAACAATCTTTGTGTCAGTGATTCCAGTACGAGAGATGAGATTAGTAGCATACTTTGTTTGATAAAAATAGTTACCCATTTTATCAGATGATAGTTCAAGGCCCAAAAGAAGTTAAGATCGCCAAGGTCTTTTATTTCAAGCCTTTAATGTAGAAAAGATTGAAGAGTAGAGATACCCTATGTGTCATCACCTATTATTATCATGTCATCCACATAAAGAAGAATAAGAGTGTGCCCTTGATTGATTTTATGGAAGAAAAAAATCATGATCATAAGGACTATAATGAAAACCAAGACGTCTAATAGTAGAGTTGAATTTTGCAAACTAGGTTCAAGGAACTTGTTTAAATCCATATAAGATTTTGCGAAGGCGATAAACTTTATAGGGAAGGTGAACATGCCCATGAGGAGGTTCCATGTGTACTTCTTATGTAAGATCACCATTATCAAAGGAATTTTTGACATCTATTTAGAATAGTGCCCAACGTTTACTAGTAGTGACTCCAATTAGACTGCAGACTGAGGTCAAGGAGGCTATCAGAGAAAATGTCTCCTTATACTTAATGTTATACTCCTTTGTGAATGCCTTAATAATAAGCCGAGCATTGTATTATTCAATGGACCCATCAACTCAAGTTTTATTTTGTACCATTTGGACCAATATCTAATCTATTTAGAGATAAGTCAACTAAGTGCTAAGTATTTGTATTGGTAAGTGCTTGTAATTCTTCTACCATTGCTCACTGCAATAAAGGATTAGAACTAGCCTCATGATAGGTATGGGGTTTATATAGAGAGATAATAGTGGAATAAACATTAAAATCACGAAGAATGATAGAAGGGTGACTTACACAGTTAATATTAAGAAGGGATGGTTGTGGGTGAAGAGAGTCTGATGGAGAATTATTATGTCGAGTACTTGGGATATTCACAGTTGTAGGAGATGCAGTAAGATCAAATGAAGGTAGAGTGAAGTTTTGTGAGATATTAGAGGAACTTGTATGAGATATCTAGAAAAAAAAGATATGGCAAGATTGGAGAACAATGAATGAGGAGGTTCGTTGACTTGAAAGTTTGAAAAGTCTGAAAACATCTTATGTTCTAAGATGGTTGCATGGTGAGAGATACGAGAGTAAATGGGGTCTGAATCATATTGGCAAAATGAGAGTAAATAGAGAACAATTCAGATCTCTAATACATTAGATAAATCCATGTATAGTGAGAAAAATTATCTATGAAAATAACATGGTATCGTAGACTACCTATAATGTCATGGGGAGAAAGACCCAAAATATCAGAATAAATCATATCAAAATTTGCTGAAGAAATAGAATCATTAAAGGACAAAGTTAAAACATGAATTTGAAAAGTTGACATGAAACACAATCATAATATTTAGACTTAACATGACCTAAGGAGAGAATAGAAACTAAAGATTCTAATCTAGCATTAGAAAGATGACTAAGACGGGAATGTCAAATATTATAAGTGGTGACACCAACAATAAACTTAGAGGGAAGATACAGGGAAGTGAGATCAAATAGCCATCCAACTTTATGCCTTGTCCTAAGGATCTTGTCCATTTGTGGATCTTATACAACACAATAATGACTTGAAAAAAATAACTTAACACTAAGTTTTCATAATTGGTCAAAAGAAATGAGATTTAAAGAAAGATTGTGAATAAAAAAGGTGCAGTTAAAGCTAATTTAGGTGTGCTAGTAATGTTGATACTTTGAAAATGCATAATAAAGTTATCAGTAGTATGAACAATATATGAAATAGATAGTGCTTTTGAGGATTTAAGGATACAAGAATTAGATGATATGTAGTTATAATAAACAAAATCAAAGTAATATGAGGACGAAATATCTAAAGTAATAGACAAGGAAGAACAGGAACAGTACAAAAATCTGGTTGAAGTTATTGGAGAAAAGTACATAGGCCCTTTAAAGAGAATTTAGGAGATGTACTCTCATTTGGAGCCTTTATACTAGCAGCTATAATAGAAGAACATTTAACAGACTTAGAAGGATTACTTTGTTAAGAAATCTACCAAAGTTGTTTTCTATATTAAAAAATATGATGATTAGGCTTTTTGCAGTAAGCACAATATTCTTTGAAGGTCTTCTTAGTTGGATTATGAGGATTTGGAGATGATGTAACTTTAGTAGCAAGAACAAAATCAAAAGTGGGAATAAACTTTTTCATATAAAGTGCATTGAGTTCACTCTCTTTTATAATTAATTCTTTGACCACATTTTTAAGAGTTTGCAAGGAGCATTTATGAAGAAGAAAATTATGGATGAATTCAAATTGATCAGGAAGAGTCATCAACATATGTTAAATATGTTGACGATTATGAAGATTTGAGTAGATGGTGGTTGTAGTAGCGTTGGACTATATTAGATCTCGAAATGCTAAATGATTCCATATGTCTTGTAATTCTAACATATAACTATAGATTGTCTAACCAAGTTATTGTCGCATCCGATAAAGTTTTTGATAGTGGTGAACTTGATTGACATCATCACATATTGAATAGTAATCTTTATAAAATCCCATACCTCCTTATTTGAGTCAAAGCACCAAAAATCAAGCTTGATTACTTCAATACATGTATTTTGAAACTATGTTAGGATCTGATGGTTTATTCCGTCTCAAGATACCAAGTATTCTATAAAATTTTCTTCTTCTTCATCTACTTTCTTGGTTGGTTTAGGTATTTCTCTAGTAACAATACGCCAAAAAAGTCTCCTTTTAAGAAAGCTACACATTTTCTTAACCCATAAATCATAGTTTGATCCATAAAAGATAACATTGATAGGATTTGAAATTTAATGAGGGAGTTTAGATGCATCCATAATAAAAGTAAGGCAATAAAAGGAGAGAACGTGCATATAAAGTTTGAATCGACAAATCTAACCTTAAAAATAGATTTAGAGTACTTCAAAACCTTAAAAACCGATCTAGGTTATGAAGAAATAAAAAAAAGGGTAAATTTGTTGATCAAAATAATAGTTAACAGGTTTGGATCAATCTGAACTAGCATAACTAAACCAAATCAGAAGGAAGAGAAGGCTTACATGATGCTGAGGAGGATCCACGTGGATGAATGAGAATGAGACACATGTAAAATTTTTTTTGGCTAGCACTGATTGGGATGATTACGCAGTCAAAGATGATTCAATCATGGTGTAACACCTGGTAATGATATGGTGACATGTGGCAAGACTTGTCCAATGATTGACTAACATGTGCTTGGTGTTGCTGGCATGTGCAAATGATATGCCCTAAGTAACAATGTTGTATGGTGCACCTGAGCTAAAACGATGTCATTTGGTGTCTCTTCTTCCCTAAGTAGTTCAAAAAATAGAGTTGGTGATGGTAGTAATTTCAGGTGACACATAAGGGCGTGTGAAGAAGTTTCAAGATTCTATTTGTAATTTTGTGATTTGAACAAAGAATAAATTATGGTTTATAGGAAATTATGAAAGAATGAATTGAGAGGCCAGAAAAATCATGCAAATAAAACTGCCGTAAAGTAAAACGAAGGAAACTAGAAATCTTGAAACTGGTGAATAAAGAAAGAGGAACCCAAGGAAGAGATGAACTCCTATGAAGGAAACTTTAATACCATGTAAAATAAAGAGAGAGATATATATAGAGAAGATTGAAACTTTTTTGTTTATAATTATAAATACAAAAGGGATATATATATACAAGTTAGGCTATGCTTAATAAGAAAATAATCCCTGATATTATGCTAATTAAATCCTATATTTTATGCAATTAAATCCCATATTTGGTGCTAATGGGCAGCTATAAAATTTACGTTCACAACTTTATTATATGAAAATATTTAATAGCTTTTAATATTTAAAAGTGAAACCAAAAAATGGTGTAGTTTACTCTCAAAATTGTATTAAGTTAGTATTTTGTTAATAAAAATTAAGGGTCAAACGTATTCTCAGTCCTTGATATTTAACTAATTATCTAATTAAGTTCTATAATTTCAAAATTTTCTATTTAAGTCTTATGCCCTTGTGTTTGACACTAATCCAGTCTTTCTGTTAGTTTTTGTTTAACAGAAGTCTAACATGAAAGACAAGTAGGATCTATGTAGATAACTTATAAAACTGGAAGGATTGGATTGGTATTAGACATAAAGGTATATGATCTAAATAGAAAATTTTAAAGTTAAAAGACTTAATTAGAAAAGTAGTTAAACATCAAGTACTGAGATGTAAAAGTAGCGAGAGACGATACCCAGTTTGGTCAAGTACTAGCTTGGTTAAGTTAGATTTTCGTTAATAAAAACTAACAAAAGGACTAAATTGGTGTTAAACGCAAAAGTATATGACTTAAATAGAAAATTTTGAAGTTATAGGACTTAATTAAAAATTTAATTAAAGATTAAGGATTGAAAATATAATTATTCAATTTTTTGAGTTACTTACGTGAATCCTACCTATCTTCCACGTCAGTTTGACATAAGGATTAATTGGCATCAAACGCAAATGTACAATATTTAGATAGAAAATTATGAAGTTATAAGATTTATTAGAAAATTAGTTAAAGATCAAGGACTGAATATGGTTGTCCTTAAAAATTAATGAAATTGAATGATTTAATTCTATAAGTTTTAATAAAGGTGCATAATAAAAAAAAACCTAGTAGAAAAGAGAACAAATAATATCTTAATTCCTCTTTATTTCTAATATCCACCTTTTATTTCTTTAGATATAGTTATCTAAAGTTGATATCTTTTTTTAATTTCATTTAAAAGTTCTCTCTTTTTTATGAATTCTTTCGGATAATAAGTTTACCTAATAAATTTCAAGTTCCTCTTTTTTCCATTAAATACTTTATTGCGAAGTATATTACATTACCGTTAACTTCTTTAATAAATCTCATATATATGTTTGTATTAACTTTGTTATGTTTTAGATAATTGCCATCCGTAAGGAGGTTTGACATGCCAAAACTAGTTGTAACAAACAATAACAAGAACATGAGATTTATGTTACGGAACCTACAATAACATACAAATTACACAAGTTGCAAATGATTTTGGATTACTGTCACAGGATTCCAGGAACCGATCACCGAATGGTCTCTCTGCTCATCATTTTCATTGACGATAATATTGGCGAACTCTTCTGTCTCCAGTATCTCAACTCTGCGATTAATCTTTTTACTGATTTTGATTGCCACCTCCCGTGGGATGAAGTTGCCACACACAGTTACTCTGCACTGCTTCTTCTCTATCAAATGTGTCTCCAACTCTATAAATATTACCGGGAAGCAAATGATGAAACTTAAGAGATATTGATGAATTTAACCGATTGAAATCATTTTATAGAAGTCAAGAAAACGTTGATGACCTTGCATGTCGAGAAGCGCTCTTCTTACTTTCCTGTAGCAACCATTGCAGTCCATGTTGATCCTCATAACCATGCAGCAGAACTGAACAGGATGCATTTAAAACTTAATTTTCCTCCTTGCTGATAGTAACATAAACATGAGATTGGGAGTTCAAGCTTGCCTTTTCAGCCATGAAGCCAGCTACAGAGGCGATACCTACTTTTGAAATCCAAAAGTCTCTAGTTAGACCTTGGAAGAGTTCATGAATTCGAGAATATATTAAAGATCATGAGCTGGTTTACGTTTGCCCATTATCGTGCTAATGGTGGGATCGACTTCATTTCGTGGAATCCGATTCTCCAGTTGTTTATGTGGATGAGAAAGGCAATTAAGGTGGCGTAGTTAGCCATTATTCTTGACTTGTTTGCGTTGTTGTCGTGTATCGTATGTATGATCAATCTTTTTACCTAATTCTAGAGGCCCACATTTCTTTCAAACATGCATAAAGTTTACCTTTTCCAAGAGTAGAAGAGGGAAATTAGAAATCTAATGATTTCAATCTCCTAATCTCTTTTTCCCCCCCTTACGGTAGAGCCTGTAAAAATTACATCATGAATGTCTATGAAAAGCTTATGGCATCAATTCTCTTTCTCTGGATGTATGTTGAACTTTTAAAGTAAACGGCTAAAAGAAGTCCAAAATTATGAATATTGTGAAGGAGGGGAGTCTTGAGCGTACCCTTAACCACTAAATCATTGGACACCGTGGTTAAGTCGACATAGTTTAGTAGCCAAGTAAGTATCAAGAGACAACAAAACCATGACTCATAATGCCTGACAATTTCATCTGCAAAAAGTTACCATCCCAATTCACAACCAACCTTATTTAGAGAATATTCCTAGCGTGATACATCAAAATTTTTCACTTGCAAAGAACTATCTTATCAATGGCTTTAAAGAGATCTTGGAGGCTTTGTAAGGTATTTTGTTGTCGACCGAACCAAGTTTTGTTGAAGAAGCTTTGGTGTCAAGTTTTCGACCAAAAACAACCTTGTTTTGTGCAACATGTACTACTATAAAGCCCAGATCTGGAGACATATAATCATAATTTAAATAGGTTCAACCTTACTTCGTTTTAGCCCTAAGTACTTAAATATTTAACTTTCTTTGGCAAAGAAAACTTCTGGTGAAAGCTGCTTTCAGAAACATGAAAAGTTATAAGGCAAAGAAAGTTGACAAACTTTACCATCAATACCTAAAATTGCATCAGCTACTTTCTTGTGGCATCTGGGACATCCTAAATCAGCCTCCAGAAAAGCTTCCTGAAACTATATCCATTAAAAAATAGTTACCAACGCAAGCAAAATCCAGGAATAAGCTTAATCATGAATCATAAGAAAGAACAAACTAGATGCACTGGTGAGAGATTATCAGGAGCGAGGACAAATCGAGGAAGCAGTACCCTATTGGACTGGTATATTTTATGCTTATCAAGCTCTTTCTTAGCCCAAGATGCCATAGGGAGTCTATTTCAATGCAGAACTTGATTTAACTAGCAATTAGGGTTCACGAATTCATCATGCTCATGGTGTGCGGTACTATCAGAGGTGTGGATGCTAGTGCAGTCGGACAAATTGAAATATTTTAGATTGTGAAATTACATCTTTGGGTTGTTAGGACAACAATTTGATAGAGATAGAGCATGTGATGGCATAACTTTTTTTATTAATGCCCATTGCCTAGATAAAAGACCGCAACAGTAATCATAAATGTATAGATCCTTCCTTTCTACAATTTTCTTTCCCTTTGGTCCTTCAGGACACTAAATTAAGATAGAACCCTCATAATTATTAAACTGGCCTTTTTTTTTTCCTAATAAACAACTATTAGGGGATGGTAATTGTGATGGTTATAAGAAAAAGGAAAGAGAACATGAAGACCATAAGAAGCATCCTATGGTTAAGCCTTCCATTTTTTTATCCATGCTCATTTTTGTAATAACACCTTAAAACATCACCTAGATCATTTAAATTTTTAATTTAAAACTATTAGCCCTAAATAGTACTTGAGAGAGAGAGAGATCAAAACATTTTGAATTTAAATCCTAAACCGCTTTTTCTAATGTATGAAATTCTTAATTGATAGTAGTGTTTTAGGTTGCATTTTATTGAGTATTTAAGGTTTGACTTTGCATGTTTATGATATAATTATTGCATTTAGGAATTAGGTTTATATTCTTTTGATGTTATTGTTTGTGTTATATGTTTTAAGTGATGATCTTTGGTATGATTTGGATCTTTTAGTGCATGCATTTAATGTACTTTAGTTTGGAATGAAGTTAGGGAACAAAGCAATCAAAGAAAAAAGAGAAGAAGCTGGAGAGCACAAGGCCACGATCGTGGTTGCAAACCCAAGGCTCACTCGGGAGCACTAGACAGGTGACATTTTTTGACTTTTAGGGGGTAAAAGGGTACAAAACTCTAGGGATTTAGAGGCTTTACAAGGGAGGAAACAAGATCAAACATAAGAATATTCAAGAAAATTTCACATTCTAGATTTTTCCAATATCAAAGGAGGAAGATAAGAGTGGCCATTTTTCATTTAGTTTATTTCTTTTTCTTCTTTTCTATCTTTTGTACGGATTATATGTTGGATAAATGATTGTTGAACATCATGACTGGCTAAATACTTTTGTTAAGGATAACTTTTTGATAAGGTGACTAAACCTAATTCTCCTGGGACGATCTTTGCTATATTACAATTGTATAACTCGTATACTTAGGATATAGCGTAAAGTTGGTAAGCATTTACGTAAATAACTCAACAAGTTTTTAGCACCGTTATCGAGGATTAGTTGTTTTAGCATCTTGTTCAGTTTGAGTGATTTTTATTTAATTTTTTAAATTCTTTTCCTTGTGTAATTGCAAGTGCATGAACATAAAGAACATAAGAAGGTCTAACGAAGTAATCGAAGAAGAGTTTCTAGACATAACTAGGCAAGAAAGAGAGACAAGGAGAGCAAAGTGCCAAGAGACTATTCAAAGAAATATGGCAGAAGAAGGAGAACAATGGGGAGGAAAAAGGACACTTATAGACTTCATGAGACTTGGATTTAATGCTAATCAACAAGGAATCACAAGGCCTCTTATTCAAGAAAAAAATTTTAAGATTAAGCCAGCTCTACTAAACTATCAATTGTTCAGTTTTATGGCATGAAAAATGAAGATCCCAATGCCTATCTTGCAAACTTCTTAGAGATACACGATATTTTTTGATAAATGGCTTGTCGAGGATGCAGTTAAGATAAGGCTATTTTCATTCACTTTGAAGGGTATGGTTAAAGCATGGTTAAATTCTCTTAACTTGAAGAATGTAACCACATGGAAGCAATTTGCACAAGTGTTTTTAACTAAGTACTTCTTATTGAACAAGACAATAAAGATCATAAAGAAGATCATAAAATTTCAACAAAGCAATAGGGAGTCATTATATGAGGCATGAGAGAGGATTAAGGAGTTGTAATGGAGCTAACCATATCATAACCTCCTAATGGAATTCCTATTAAAAACTTTTTACAATGGGGTGAACCAAAGTACAGGGAGAATAATTGATGTGGTGACCAAAGGATCATTGCTGAGAAAAACATTGATGTAGCCTATGACCTTTTAGAGGAAATGGTAAGTAACAATTACCTATAGTCGAATGAGAGAAGCAAGCAAGGATTCAAATAATAAGAAGGTATGATTCCAGTTGACTTAGTAAGATCCCTTTAAGTACAAATTTTAGTTCTCACCAAGAAATTGAGTAACAAGTAAGGAGCTCACTCATCTTCGGTGAAGGCGATCCAACTTTGGTATGAGATATGTGGACAAGATTGTCATATCACCACCGATTACTTCTTGATGGAGACCAATAAAGCAGACCAAGTGAACTATATTAGAGGAAGACAAAGAAGTAATAATCCTTATTCCAATACCTATAATCTGGGGTGGAAAGGACACCTAAATTTTTCTTGGAATATTAATAATGTTGGTGGCAATGTGAGAGCATAAGTCCTCTAAGTTAGGATGTGTTAAGATCTAAGTTAGCAAGTTAAGAGAAAGTTTAAAGGAGGAAATAGGAAGGGTAAAAGAGGATGGAGGTAAAATTTAACCAAATAGTGAAGAACCATGCATCATCCATCCACAATTTGGAAGTTTAAGTGAGTAAACTTCCTAATGCCTTGTCATCCAAAAGTATGGGTAGTCTTCTAAGCAACATCGAGGCTAATCCAAGAGAACAATTGAAGGCTATCACACTTAGGGAGTGGCAAGAAATTGGAGGAGCCAAGTGAAAAGGGTGAGAATGCCAAAAGATAGAGAAAAAGAAAAGGAAGAAGAGAAAGAAGAGGAAAAGCCATATACCCCTTCAACACCATACAAGCCAACGATCTCATATCAAGAGAAACTCAAGCAAATTCAAGTGGATGAAAAATGCTCCAAGTTCTTAGAAAAGTTAAACAAGCTCCAAATTAATTTGTTCTTTGTGGAAGCATTGGAGAGCATGCCCAAGTACACCAAGCTCTTAAAGGATATCTTGACTCATAAGCATAGTTGAAAATATAACCAAATGGTGGCCTTGACAATGAGTTACAGTTCAACCATCACTAGCTACATGCCTTCTAAGTTACAAGTTCTAGGAAGTTTTACTATACTTTGTGTTGTTGGTAACTTAAAATTTTTTGTGTGATTTAGGGGCAAGTATTAACTTGATGGCTTTATCTGTTTTTAAGAAATTGGGGTTAGGAGATATGAAGCTAATTTCCATGCTCATACAATTAGTAGATCAATCCATCCAAAGGTCCTATAAAGTGATGAAAGATGTATTAGTAAAAGTAGATAAATTTATTATTCCGGTAGATTTTATTGTGTTAGATTTTGAAGATGATATGAATTTTCCTTTGATTTTAAGTAAGCTCTTTATGAATATAGGGCATTAATGGATGTACATAAAAGAAAGTTAGTGTTGAAAATTGGAGATAAGAAAGTGGGGTTTAGCATGAGCAAATCTTTAAAGAAGCTGGTAGAAGGTTCTTTTTGTATGATGATTATTATTATGGATGAATGTTTGAAGGAAGTAGGAGAGTAAGTTGATGAAGTTTTGGAAATACAAGGAGGGGAGTGTGTAAACCAAAAGGAGTTAGGTGAGGAGATTAAGTCAAAAACATTGGAGAGAACTGAAGCTCTAACACCATCTTCCCTAGTGAAGCCACCCATGCTAGAATTGAAACCCTTACCTTTCCACCTTAGATACACCTTCTTAGGTAAGGATCACACCCTACCACTCATTATATTCAATCAACTTGACTTAGAGTAAAAGGAGAGAACAGTAAAAACCATCAAGAAGAGAATGAGGGCTATGAGTTGGAAAATTAAAGGCATTAGCCCCAATGTAGTGATACATAGGATTAATCTTTAAGAAAGATGTAAGAAATTAAGGGAAAGGCAAAGAAAGTTGAATATAAATATGTAAGAGGTTGTAAAAAATAGGTAATGAAACTTCTAGATGAAAGGATCATATATTCAATTTTGAATAGTAAGTGGGTACGCCCGGCTAAATATATGCCTAAGAAGAGAGGCATGAAAGTGATGGAGAATATGAAAGGTAAAAAGATTTCTACTAGGACCATCACTAGTTGGAAAGTATGCATAGACTATAGGAAGCTCAATTTAGCTACCAAGAAAGATCATTTCCCTTTGCTTTTTGTGGACCAAATGATTGAGGAGGTAGTGAGACATGCATTTTATTACTTCCCTGATGCGTATTTAGATTACAACCAAGTTTTCATCCATCTAGAAGATCAAGAGAAAACAACTTTCACATATACTTATGGGACTTTTATGTATTAGAGGATGCCCTTTATTCTTTGTAATACACCTACCACCTTCCAAAGGTATATAATAGCTATCTTTGTAGATATGAACGAAGACATCATAGAGATATTTATGGAGAAATTTTCAATTTTAGGAGATTCTTTTTACCATTACTTGTTTAATTTTTATAGAGTTTTCCAAATATGTGAAGATTACCATTTGGTTTTGAATTAGGAGAAGCTCCATTTCATGGTCCAAGAAGAAGTTGTCTTGAGTCATAAGATATCACAAAATGGGATTGAAGTAGATCAAACCGAGAATAAAGCCATTAAAAAGCTCTTACCTTTTAGCAATATTAAGGGAATTCGAGCATTCTTAGGCCATGTGAGATTCTGTCAACAGTTCATTAAGAATTTTTCTCTCATTGCTAAACCTTTAACTATTTTGTTGAATAAAGATGTGCCTTTTGAGTTTGATGCTAATAGTTTCCATGCTTTTGACTGGTTAAAAAAGGCATTCACCTCTGCACTTCTCTTGACATCACTAGATTGGTCCTTTCCTTTTAAGATCTTGCTCGATGCAAGTGATCATGCTATCAGATGTATGCTTGGCTGAAGGAAGGAGAAGAAGCTACATGCCATTTACTATGTAAGCAAGACTTTGTAGGGGCTTAATTGAACTACACCATAATTGAGAAGGAATTGCTTGCAATAGTATTTGCTTATGAAAAATTTTGTTCATATCTTTTAGGCTCAAAAGTTATTGTGTTTATAGATCATGCGGCATTAAGTTAGGTTTTTTGCAAAAAAGGATACCAACCCAAAGCTAATCTGATGTGTGATTTTGCTCTAAGAGTTTAATATTTAAATTAGAGACAAGAAAGGAGTAGAAAATGTAGTGATGGATCACTTGTCATGGCTTGAAGGAGGGGTTAGTCATGAAGAAAAGGAAATCAATGAACACTTCCCAAATGAAGCTCTAATGATGGTAACCAACCCTTTTATTCCTTGATTAGCTGACATTGCCAATAATCTTTCAGATGGTATTCTTCCCTATAATTTGTTATACCAGTAAAAGAAGTGTTTCTTGTTTCAATGTACTCATTATATATGGGATGAAGTTGTGCTATATAAGATATACTCAAATGGTTTGATTTTCAAGTGTGTTCTTGAAGAAGAAATGCTTGAGCTTCTAACCCAATGCCATAGCTCCATCTATGCAAGACACTATAGGGCGAACAAAATGGCAGCTCAAGCATTGGAGTGTAGACTCTATTGGTTATGCTTTTTCAAGGGTACTAGGGAGTTTATGTTGCATTGTGATATGTGCCAAAGAGTGGGAAATATTTTAATAAGGGATAAGATGCCTTGCTCCAACATCATGGAGGTTGAAGTGTTTATTATTTAGGGTTTAGATTTTATAAGGCCTTTTATGTCATCCTTAGGCAGCTCCTATATCTTGGCAGGTATTGATTATGTCCTAGATGGGTTAAGATAATAGCTACTTTAAAGAATGATGGCAAGGTAGTTCAATGGTTTATCAAGAAAATATTTAATTGGTTTAAAGTACCTAGGGCCATCATAAGTGATGGAGGAGCTCATCATTGTAATAAATCCTTTGATGCACCTTTGAGGAGATATGAGATTTATCATAAAATGGTTACACCATACCACCTTCAAACAAGTGGCCAAGTAGAGGTGGTTAATAGAGAATTGAAGAGAATTTTGGACAAGATGGTGGGAGTTAAAGAAAATATTGGGTTATGAACTTAGATGACACATCATGGGTATATTGACTGCTTTTAAAACCCCTATAGGTACAACTCTATTTAGACTTGTGTTTAGCAAAGCTTGTCATTTACCTTTAGAGTTGGAACATAAGACATGTTAGGCAATTAAGAAGATGAATTTTGATTGGAAGTTGGCTGGTGAAAAGAGATTGATTTAACTTGATGAATTAAAGGAGCTAAAAGTGCAATCCTTATGAGAATTTCAAGTAGTATAAGAAGAGAGTAAAGAAGTGGCATGATGCATACATAAAGAATATTGAGTTTAAAGTTGGAGATTTAGTTATGCTATTCAATTAAAAAATTAGATTGTTTTTGGGCAAGATAAAATCAAGATGGAGTGGTCCATTCAAAATCATTCAAGTGATCAACCATGGAGCTATTGAATTGGAGAATGAAAAGAAAGAAACATTCAAGATCAATGGACATAGGTGCAATCACTACTTTGGATGCATAATTCCTCAAGAAAGAGAAATGATTTCTTTCCTTTCCATTACTACTTCATGATGAGTTGGTTATGGTCAAGTTAATGACTTTAAACTTAGCATGTTTTGCGTTACTCGTAGTCCTATTTTAGTCCTTTATTTTTGACAATTCTTAGATATATTTACTTAATGGTGACTTTATTAACGTTTTATCCATCTTTTTCTCTTGAATTTATTAACAATTAGGTTATCAATTGAGTGCTTGATGGATGTATGGAGGCTAGATGTTGAACTATGGTTTGAAGGAGGACAAAAGGAGCAGAATTAGGAAGGTTATGGATAGCATTAGGCCACGAATCATGGTATAGCTATCTAGAGGGGATCAAGCCACAATCATGGCATACCCTAGACAGCTGAGTCTCCTCGACTTTAAACCATAAAACATTTCTTATTCTTCACTCTTTCACTTCTCTCTATTTAGCACACATGACCCATAGCCTTCAAACCCACAAAACCCATCACTCTTGACACCACATCCTTATGTTTCCTCTAAATTTTTTCATCATTCTCCCTTATTTTTCATTAATCTCTCCAATTTTTATAATCAAATCTCAAGTTTTATTCCTCCTTTCACATCCTTTCACTCCTTTTGTGCTTTACCTTCTCTCTATGGTTATTTGAGAGGATTTTTCTTCAACATGGAACCAAGGAAGGAGTAAGCAATCAAATTTAGGGAACAATTGAAACTACATGTTCTCGTAAGGGGACTCCTCAACGTAGCGAAACGATTTCGATCTTCCTTTCTAATTTTCTACAAGAAAAAGATAAAATATTTCATTAACTTAAAGAGAAAACTTTAATGCCTCATAGATTTTTCAAGTTTGACTTGTTGTAGCTTCTAGAATTGAAAAAATAAGATTGAACATTTGATTGCACAAATTGGTTAGGGTCTATTTATACATTTTGATTTTCTAGTTATCTTATATTGGCATTAGAATTTTTCTCTACTCTTTATTATGATGTTAAAAATGTCAACTTATTTTGGTTTAAATTGAATGGTCAAGCATGCAAATTAGACTATGGAGTTATAAGTCAATTGTTTAATTTTTCTAATACCAAATTGTTTTATCATCACGATGACTTTAACATGAACAAGTACTGGAAGCATCTTGTAAGTGAACAAAAGTTCAATTCTAGGAATGCACTAAATATCTTGATTAAAAGTCTTTAACATTTGTTGTTGCTTAAATTTATTTGTCTCACTGTTTTTAACAAAACTAAAAGCAATAAATGCCTTGTAAAAGAATTGTTGTTCCTTTGGTGTATGGATCACAAACTTAAACACATCTTGTAGTATGTTTTGATCCTTGGTAAACATTATCTCAAAACAAGCTAATCATTTTGGCATCGTATTTATGATTATTGATCTCGTTAAGCATTATAATGCCAATCTAGAGGGTCTACATGTTCAAGAATAAGATTATTTTCATGTTAAACATTTATGTAGAACGAAGATCTTAGAGAGCCATACAATAGAGCTCTAAGATCCCCATTTTAGAACTTATTGCATATTAGAACTTATTTTGATAGTATGAAAGGTAAGGCAACCAAATCTCGGGCATCATCCTTCCAAGCATCATAAAATGAAGATGAAGCCACTCTAGCTAGCCCTCAAGAAGAAGGGTGGAAATAATTCCTCCAAGCGATGCAAGTGAACAACCAATTGATGGAGGATAACGATAGAAGGTTACAAAGTCGGAGGGATAAGATGGAATCCCAGGTAAAGCAAGTTTTGAAACAGTAGTGATATAGAAGATCCTCCAAATCTAAAACATCGATGTGCCTTCACCAATACCTTACCTACCACAATCCCCATAAGATCCCTTTACCCTCTATCTTTTTATTATTATGTTTGTATGCAAATTTTTATTTTAAATGTGAAAAGTGTTTTGATGTATTATTTTATGTGGTTTTGCATGTCTTCCTTTCCCTATTGAGGATAATGTATTGTCCAAGTATGGGGAGGTAACACATGCAATATTAGCACATGCAATGTTGTTTTCATTTTGCATGACATATATGATGCATGTGTTAGGTATGTTAGATTGTTTGTCATTTTATTACATGTTACTGCATATGTTTATACAAATAGCATGGAATTGAAAGGAACTAGCACAATTAAGATTAAGGTTATTCAAAAAGTGAAGAGGTAGGATCCTAGGAAGTTTATATCAAGATTGTATTTCCATTAAAATGTAATTTAATTAAAATATTTCATACCTTTCTTACTTCCATGGAAATTGTTTGGATGCATTTTTTTTAATGAATTTGAACTTAATTAGTGGGATAAATTAGTTATCATTTATGGAAAGGATTAGTTAGGAAAGAAGTGATATGGATTCATAATATATAATTGCTTAATTTTAATGATTGCTCCTCTAACCTCTCTAATAAATGAAAATAAAAATAAAATATAAAGAAGTTAATAGTAGAGCCAAAGGCTAGTTGTAAGTTACTTTCTAGCTTAGTAATCAGGAGTGAGCCCACAAGACATGCAGTTTCACATACAAAGGCAAAAATGACACTCCAATTAAATTTAAAGAACATCATCAAAGTTGAGTAATCCAGGGCATGCCCCACAAGATATGCACTTTCGTGTAAAAAGGTGAGGTGCTTGTTCATGGTAAATGTAAAAATCAACGAGTTAAATGGAAAAATGAAATATATGGATCTCCTTTCATAAGTAAAACATTTTATGAATGATTGTTTAGTGATACACTACCTTACACTTTGTAATCTGGACAATGAATGCTTATAATTGTCATAGATTTGAGAATAGGACAACAGTGTTTTAATTACAATACAATTTGATAGGGATGCATTTTATAGTATTTCTATATGAGTTTAAATGCCATTTCATCCTTATTTTGTTACTTAAATGCTTAATTTGTGTTCCTTTTTGTGTTTACAAACAGATTTGACCTTAAATATAAATACTAGTTGAAATGGCCAAAAATTGGAGAACAATTGTAACTTAGTCATCTTGTCTTCTCTTTGTCTTGGATTCTCAGCTTTTTCTAGATTTTAAGATCTTTTAGTGGCAATAGATCATTATCAGTGTGCCTATGAGTTTGATTCTTATTTTTATTATCCTAATAATGCATTTGATTCTTTTGCTACTTTTAGGTTTGAGCATCGAGTGGCAGACTTCACACCTTTAGTGGCACATACAAGGATGGATCAAGATAAAGTTAAGGTATATGAAGTTTGTTCATTTTTGGGTTACCCTTTTTATACATGTCCTATTTTGCAGGTTACACATTCTCTACTGAGCTACTACGGAGATCAGTCATACTTCCAGCCAGAGCCTCCACCTCCACCATCGCCACCACAAGTTGATGGGATGTAATTAGAGGAGATTGTCACGAACTTAGCGATGAGCACTCTTTAGTTCTAGTAGGAAACGAGGAGTAACTTGAAGAACTTGGGAGATAAATTAAGACACTTAACTATTGTGGTTCAAATCTTAGAAGCCCAAGCGTCTAACAACATGCTCAGTCAACCAGAGGGAGCACCAAAGGAGGAGGTGTGCATTCCTATAGAGAGTGGAGATCAATGGAGAACCTAAAAGCAATAGAGGAAGAGCGAGAGAAGCTATGAGAGGAAAAGGCACTTGTTCGAGAAACAGAGGAGTGTGCACATCCTCATAAGATCAGTGATGGAGTTTATGTTATTGCTTATCGACTTTTATTTCCTTGTCCTAGTTCTTTACAGGTGAAAGAAGAAGAGAAGCAGAAAAAGAAAAAGTTACATGATGATAACTTGATGAATGAGCTATAGGTGAGCGACCTGAAGATTGAAGATGGTAAGCAGGATGTCACATCTCTACACCCATTGTCAATACTCTTACGGAGACCATTTTGGTGCGAGAAGGACGATGCTTATTGGTGAGAGTGGACATTAAAGTTCGATGGTGAGACAATGCAGTTTCACTCCCCAGAAGATCTTGAGCATCGTGCTGAGAAGGAGCCTACTTCGAGGTAAGTTGTTCTAGGCTCCTCACGGAGTTTGAGCATGCTTCTTATAGGGCTCAAGCATCCATTTGATAATGGATGACATTAATCTGCTAATAGTCAAGCTTATGACCTAAAATAAGTGCTTGATGGGAGGCATCCTATCCGTATCCCTTTGTTTCTTTTTTTTTCTTTTTTTCTTTTTTTCTTATCTTTTAGGTGTTTGCTTTGAGTGTTTTACTTGTTTTCTTTGGTTTGTTTTGTTTTTAGGCATTCGAGGGGGAAGCTAAGAACTTTCATTTCTGGGCTACGATCTATATGAACTTTCATTTCAAGGCTACGATTTATCATTTCTTAGCTACATTTAGTCTCTTCAATCCAGGGGAGTCCTTTTGTTCTCATTCTCTTGTGTTTCTATTGATTTAGGACATTGAGAACAATGTCCATTATAAGTGTGGGGGTGGGGTCAATCTAAAACTTTTACATTTTTACACTTGGACTATGATGAATGTTGAATGTGGAACCATGAAATTTTGTCATAGTAGTTGGACTGAGAATTGAGTTGTATGCTTGAATTTAGATTAGGCAACTTGAGAGGAAGGTGAATTATGTGGATTGATTGAAGTAGTTAGTTGCATAAACTTAGTCAATAACTAATGCTTGGGAAGTTAGGTGATGCATGAAATTTTGATGGATTTTCATATAAGCACATGTCAGATTTTTGAGCTTATATGACTGTATTTCATAGTCATTTTGTTTCTTTGTTATGTATAATGCTCCTCTAAGAAGATTACCTTTATAACTTGCATTGAACTGGTTTAAAAATGTGAGTTGCATGCTATATATAAATAATTAAGGCCTTTTTTGTTTTAAAACTCTTAGCTTAAATGACCCACCAACTTAATTTTCCCTTGCAAACCCCTTTGAGTCTTTGACCCTAGTTATTTCTTTATTAAAAAACTTACATTGAAACCTAAACACCCTTTAGCCTTACCTTGTCACAAGTTAAATGAAGCACTAAGTAAGCATTTGATGTCTATGATTTTGAGACTTTTTTATATTGTATTTTGAGATTTTTTTATAGGTACTTCTACTCATGTGTTTGATAATCTATGCTGTTATTGTTTTCTCTTGTTTTTAAATTTATTCAAGTAAAAGAAAAGAAAAGAAAGAAATAAGAAAAATAAGAAAAATAAAAGGAATAAAATATAGTAGCAATGGTTGTAATGAGTAATTGTAGTCTTGTATGTTCATTTGCTCATCTAAGAATTTGTATTTGATTATCCATTTTCCTTATTGCTTTGTTATTGCTTATGATTAACCCCTTGCTATTTTTACCTTACCTTGACCCAAACTCCATTATGACCAAGTAAAAACCCTTTTTGATCCATGATGGCATGTAATTTATGTGGTAGAGAATTGGTGAATCTACAGGCCTATGGTAGTGTAGTCTCTTAGAGGGAGTCTTGAGCGAAATACCAACCTTAAACACTTGAGTGATTTGAGTGAATTTCGTGAGGAAAGTCCATCTTAGTTTTATGTTTACCTTTGATCAATGGTGTCTACCTTTTACTTTATTTATGTGCACTGATGAAAAGATTCTGAAATATGTAGTAGTTCAATGCTTGAGTTTGTCGAAATTTGAAGGATTGCATACACTTGATTTTCTTTGAAAATGAATTGAAAGAATATAATGTGTTGAACCAAGGTGGTTCTAATCATGTGTTTTGATAATGACAAAACATTATTATGACTAATGTGTAAGTTTTTTATGCTTTATAAGAGAGGTTGATGTATAAAGTGTAAGAGCATTTATGTGGAGCCTAAGGTAGAAGAGCCATCTTGAAGATATTGAAGAGTAAGGTGGAAGAGCTCAAGCACTAGATGATCAAGAGCTTAGATATTAAGGATCAAAATAAAGCTTAAGTGATGATAGATCAAGTTATGATCAAGCTTAAGTGTTGATAGATCAAGTGAAGATCAAGAGAAGGAAGATTAAGTAGTTTAGAAAGAGTTTAGGAAAAGGACTTAAAGTGTAAGTGTCTTAAACTTGATCTTAATCAATGCTTGAAAATGGCTCTCACATTTGCATGAATATTTGCATATATGAATAAGAGTTGAATTGTGGTTTTAGTGATTACTTGAACTTGATTGTGGCTTCGAAATTTTAGAAATTGAATTAGAATGATATTTAGGCCAGATGTCGCATAATTAAGTTGGATTGTAAGTAATTGATTTAATGAATGTTTATTGATATGTTTAAGTGCATTAAAATATTGCTTAAGTGTTGGTTATGTATGTTTGAATTTATTTGAACATC
>JAOXYD010000006.1:12609437-12631887 GCA_028565735.1 Pinacopodium congolense
ATGGGTAGTGGCTGCTTCAGATGACAACGATGGGTCTAGGTCGGGGACAGTGGCGACACAAATTGGGTTCATGTGTGCATCCTCGTTGCTTGGGGGTGTCGACCGTTCACAGTGGCGACGCAGCCGTCATGATGCAGCTGCAGCGTGGTGGGAATCATTCGTAGTTCGGGTCGTTCAAGGCAGACCTATCATTTGGTTTTTGTATTTAGGTCATTTGTGTTTGGGGAGCTTTTAGGTCGTTTATGTTTGGATTACCGTTGTAGTCCTTTGTTTTTTTTTACTGTGTACACACAATAACACAGCAACACATCCAAACACGTTTAGTTCTTTGATTTCTGTGTCAATCAAAATGACAACAGAAAACCCAAACAGACAACGCACTCAAACATGGCCTTAATGTATGGTCGTGTTACAACTGGCTTCCTTGGTTCAATCATCAGACATGACCGTTTCACTATGTAGAGAGGCTCCTCATCTTCTTCGTCAAGAGAAGAGACTTCATCATCAGAGGGATTATGGGCAGGTAATGCAAACAGTGTCTCCTCGTCTTCAGTAAATTGTTCTTCAAAGAGGGACTCAATATCTTAATCATCCCATATAGGCATCATTGCTTCAATATATTGCAAGACATTTATGTCTTTCTTGGTTTGTTTAAGGCATCTTCTTGCATAATGACCTAATTACCCACATAGATAACACTTATCTGATTTTCTTATCCTTAGAGCTCGTCATTTAAAGAATCTTATCTTCCTTTTCTTTCTTCTGTAGGGACTTTCAAAGAAATGCTTCTTAAAGTAACCTTTTTTCTTTGTAAGGTAGTGACACTGATCGGTGTTAAACTTGATCTTTAGATAAAGCCTCTTACAGGCTTGTTTGAGTTGAGGTCCTTTTTTTTATCATAACTTTGAAAAAATTTTGTTTTTCGCACAATTTGTTTAGTGTGACCAAGGCTAGTTGACAGATTTCTCTAAGAGATATTTCTGATATATATCTATAGAGAGCATTGATTGTGCGTTGTAACTCTGGCTGTAATTCATCATGCAGTGAGAAAATGAATGTGTACCTGAGATTTATGTCAATAAAGCTGTTAAGCATATAATATCTTTCAGTTATCCTTTGAAAATGCTTTTGCAAATCTTTTCGGTTTCTAGAGAAACATTTCATTTCAAAGTATTCATGCTTGTTTTGTTAGTCGATCAGTTGGAAATCTTGGATGAATTCTTTGTGAATTATTCATAAAAAGGAACCAGTATCGAGAACTTAAAGAGCTTGTAGGTGCATATATTCACCTAATCTTTGGAACCATTCTTTCAGGTTTTCAGTCATTTGTGAGACAAATTCTGTTAGGATTTCTCTGAGAGAAATATTTGACCTTTTCATTTGAAGGTCAATTCAAGCACTGAATTCATGTAATCGATCTCTCTATTTTGTAAGTGGAATATCATCAAAAGTAAATCACAATCCTGAGGAAGGACAACTAGCAGGAGCTGTTTGTGACCTAACTAGATTGGTCATTGATTTAGCATCTTTAACTTCTGGTTCAATGTCAGTGTCTTATGGTACGACCATCATCAATTGGGAGATCTCAGTGAAATCTATAAATTGTTCAGAGCTCTCAGAGTTTTCTGTGAAGGAATTAGAGTCATGACTTTCAGAGCTCTCAAACTCTTGACTATTAGAATTATCTTGGATAGGTTGAAAAGGTGTCATCAATTCATGGGTTGCCATAGATTATTTCTTCTTTTCTATATGATGGGAAGGTTTAGGATTTAGTAGAGATGTTGGTGGTGTTTTAATCTATAGAGGCTTTTGAGTAACGTTGGCATATAAGGTTGAAGGAACATCATATGAAGGCGAAGGAACATCCTTTGGCTTTTGAGTTTGTTTGGAGGGTTTTGTGGATGTTAGAGGAGTAGCCTTTCTGAACAAAGGGTACGATATTTTAAATACTTTGCTGTAGTTGGTGGCTTTAGGATATATTAGAATATTATAAATGGGCTGTATAGCTAGGAATGTAGAGGGTTAAAGCTTATATAGCGCTTTGGAATACTCTTTAGTAATGTCTGATTCGATTCTCTTGAGCTCTTTTTTGACCTTCTGTAATTCTCTTTCCTTTTTTGAAAAATCAGGCCCATAATATTATTGGTCAACAAACTTTCTTATATCAAAATTGAGTTCAGTAGCTTGCTTGAGTAACCTTTGGTGTAGCTCTTGTACTTGACGGGATATAATATCAACTCGAGAATTTAAGTCTTGTATTTGCTGAGATAAACCATCAAATTTTGAATCGATCATTCGGAGAACATAGTTTTGGGAAATTGCTTTTTGGTTTGCCAGTTCAGCATTTCTTATGCCTGAGAAAGAGTAATAGGATGTCCTTAAGGAATGAAACTTGTTGATCTGAAATAAAGTCGAGCAGAGACACCATTTATCTTATTTGTCTGAGCTTCTAATGTTAGGAAATCTTCTTTATATAATCTATCTCATCATCATGTAAGGAACTAATGCTGAGATTATCTAAGGAATCGTAGAGATTACTAGTACAGAACATTTGGATTGGATCCAATGTTCCTTTCTAACCACTTTTAATAGTGCAAATAGATCTTTTAGCCTAGGCTAAGGATTCTTAAGACCAATTCAAGGTCTTTAATCGAGATCATTATCATCTAGTTTAGGTTGGATCTTCTTTTGAGGTTGGTACCTTTTCTTCTTGGACTTCTTTTTAGGAATATAATAGCCATCGTCATCTTCATTGTCGAAATATCCATCCATCCAATAATCACAATTTGAATCACATATAAAAAGATCTACGCCCCATACGAAATATCCATTGACATGACTAACATACATCTCATGTCCATTGGGAAAGACAAAATAGATTGGGAGTATATCGATACCTTATCAATGAGAGAAAGTTGGAACAATTATCAAAATAGGCCTAGAAGATTTAGGTGGACTTGAATACTCTTCTCCAGGTTTATTAAAGATAGACTTGACAGTACCATCTTTCAATCTCTGTATGATTGGAGGAGTGGTAGTATGGATTGAGCGACGATGAGAAGTATGGAATTCCTTCTCGTAGTCTGTGATCCATGTTGTTGGTAGTAGCTCAACCAATTGTCCAAGTGGTAACTGTCTTAGGATTTGAAGGATGATAGTTTCATTTTGAGATCTGCCTGCTACCATATATAAGACGTCATAAGTAGAATTAAAAAAGTTCATATCTAGAGCATGATTATGCACTTTGTAGATGATCTGATGGTGTAATGTTACCATGATAGTAGTAAGATCTTAGTTAGCTCCAACGATTTAAATATGAAATTTTAATTTAGTAGAAAAAGTGGGATCATCGAGCTTAATATTAAAATTTGAAGCGATGATCATTATAACACTCTTATTGTTGAAAGTAGTTAAGAGAGTACCAATATGAGCATTTTAGTACTGTATATAGATCATGCCAAGCATATATATTCAGACTATTATTGGAATACCTTTTCTTCTATATAAGGTTAAAACCATACGAATGGCCCCAACATGAAGATGTGTGTAACCCTGTTCTCGGCATAAAGTAATCAGTTCAGAGGGAAATTTCAGGGTGACGTATTGCTTTGTAAAAGTGGATTTTAATCTACATTGATCTAATCTGGAGCCTTTGATCAATTCTTTATGATGAGGTCTATGAGTGGAGTTTAAGGAGTGAATACTCCTCTTGATAGATCTATTGCGATGGTATAGGCTATAAGAACTTAATAACGGAAGCTGAGTATCGCTGATTTTTGTATCATTGGGTAGATGGATGATTTCTATAAGATTTTCTATTTTATGAGAGAGTGCGCTTTATATTTTTTGAAAGTGGTTCTAATTAAAGGGTTGAAGAGAAATGTAAAGGATTTAGTAATGAGGTTGAAGCTTCACTTATAATAATTGGGGTTCTCTCCCTACTCACTATTATCAACAATAACTTTACCACTGTCATAAGAGAAACTTTAGCCTCTGAAACCTAAATTTTATAACATAACTCCAATACTAATAAAGGATTATGATAGGCTTCAAAAAAAATTAGATTACAAGTAAGTTAGTGATATATATCGTACTTAACTCATTTAAATTTTATATTCTTTTTCATTTATGATAATTTCAGTTGTGAATGTCCTACCCTAACTGATTCTCAATTCTACAACTGGGCCAATGAAATCCACTCATGCTGCTTTCAATGAATTCAGTTATGGTGCCGGTCATATCATTTCTGTTGGAACTGTTCATCCAGGGCTTGTCCACGATGTTGGAAAGGAAGATTATGTACAGTTCCTTTGTGGACTTAACTACACCACGAAACCACTTAGACTAATCACGAGAGATAACATCAGTTGTGATGGCGACTCCAACAGGATTCTTCCAGGGGACCTTAACTCTCCTTCATTCTTAGTTTATGGACCTGTAAATAAGCTATTCACTATCACATTTCATCTTACAATCACTAACATTGGCTCCGGGAACTCCACTTATAAAGCCAACGTTGTTTCGGGTCCCAAACTGGAAATCATAGTAAAGCCTCAGGTTCTTTCCTTCCAAGCCATAAATCAGAGAAAAACTTTCCAAGTTATTGCCACAGTGAAGTTCTTGAAGGAGAACGAGACGATGTTTGCTTCACTAATCTGGTCTCATCATAAGCATGTTAGATAATTTTCACTTAATGTGGCCCATATAACTTAATAGAGTGAGTCCATTAAATAGGACCCAAAATTATGGTTATTGAATATTACAGGATTTGGACTTAAATGGGTCCACAACCTATTTCTCTCTCCTTTTAATATGAATTTCGATAGTTTGTGAAATATAATTTTTACAAACACTGCAAACTCTCTAACAATTAAGAGAAACCAAAAGGAAGAAGGTAGAAGGGAATTAAACCTTGTAAGATCAATCAATGGATTCAGGTTTGAATAATCGATCCTATTATTGATTTCAAAGCACATCATGAGGAGTCCCATAATTGCTTATGTAAATTTACCACCTTCATATTTCGGGTAGCTCAATTTGTTTGTTTGTTTCATACACTAATTATAGGATAATAATTACATTTCCAGTGTGCTTATCATCAACTACTTATTTTTAATTACTTCCACTTAGACATTGTTCCTAATTAGTTGTACACAAATCTTAAATATTCTAGTCTAAGCTTGAAAAAAAATGAAGAAAAAGATAAAAGAATGAAGTTTATTGTTAAAATTTTTACTAGAATTAGACTGAATTATGTTGTCACCTTTAATTTGATATAATTTTAAATATTTTGTAATTCTTTGATTGTAGAATTAAATTGAATTATTAAATTGAATCAAAAGAATTGAATTTTATGTATTACTATTTTATTTATTTTAATATTTTTCAAAATTTAAGTTTATTAATTTTAAATATTTAAAATTTAAAATTTTCCATTTGAATTAGGGATTAATAATTTTTAAGGTTCATTTGATTCAGATTCTTGTTTCTATTTTCTATTTCTGTTATTCTAAACACTGAATTAATATAGGTTATTTTCATTGATTTTTGTGATTTTTTATTGATTTTTATATTTTTATTAGTTTTGTATATTTTATCGATTTTTATGTATTATTTTTATCGATTTTTATTAAAAATAGAAATAAAAATAGAAATTGAAATTACATCCAAATGGAGCCTTAGCTTTTGAATTAAAGAGATGATTGTCTTTTAAAAAAATTTTGATTAAAAATTAAAATTAAAATTAAAATAAAGAAATAATTAAAAATATTTAGATGATTTTTATATTGGAGAACCGGCTCTTTATTATCGTTAACCTATACTCTTCCTCTCTTCTTTTTCAATAGAGTCGTGATTTCTTTTAAAATCTAAAAATACACTTCTACCTCTCCACTCTGTACTTCTCAAGTACTATTTTCTGTCTTGATTCAAGAATTACAGATATAATTATACTATTACAGTTTGTGATCTCCTAAAGTTCTATAGTGAAGATGGTCACTTACATTATATTTAGTTTATTTTAACAAAATACGACAATCATCTTAAAATTGAGGGGCTCTCTTGAGTAAGGTTTTTGTGCGAACCCTTGTCTATCGATTTGTTACTACTAACATTGAAGTGTTACTAAGATAAGTTTGATTTACTCAATCATTCCATTGAAATATTTTCGATATGTGAATCTTTCATTTGAATTTGATTTTATATTATAGATCAAATTTCGACAAATTATTACTCTTAACTTTTTTTTTGAACATTTTTAACAAATACTAATGTTCTTGCTACGGCATACTTTATGTCGAACTTTATTAATTGTTGCAGGTAGTGAAAGTCAAAATTTTTTGCAAGTTTTGGAACATGGTAAACGGACCTAAACTATGAAATTGTGATGAAGGTTATTTTATTATTATTATTGAAAAACAATCGCAGGATATTTGATTTCATATAATTATATAGTCTATTTATGTACAAAGTGACCATGGCATAGATAATTTGATTGATCTATTTACTTTTATAGAAGATGTTTTTGGTCCTTATATAGATTTATTGTGGGATGTAATAAGGGATGAGATGCAATAAATGAGATACAATGAGACGTGGGAGATTGTTGATTTACCTTATGACTATAAACCTATTACTTGCAAATGGATTTTTATAAAAACCAAAAGGGAATCCTAAAATTAAGTGGTTTAAGATAAGGTTCATCGCCAAAGGTTTCACTTAAAGAAAAAGGATAAACTATAATTTCAAATTTTTATTATGTATCTTCTGAAGATGTATTTAGAGTAATTACGGTAGTAGTAATTCATTATGATCTATAGCAACATTAGATGGTTATTAAAATTGTTTTTCCTGAATAGAGACCTCTATGACAAGGCTTATATGTTACAAGTTAAAGGGCTTAAAAAAGATGGCATAGCTCATCTAATTTATAAATTTAGGAAGTCAATATATTGATTAATATAAGTTTCACATCAATGGTACTTAAAGTATGATGAAGTAATTACCACATTCAACTTTGTGAAAAATATAATTGAGAGATTCTTGTACTACAAGTTCAGGTGGTTTAAGGTTATATTTTTACTTTTTATATATATAGATGATACGTTGCTTGCATCAAATAATTTAGACATATTACATGATGTTAAACAATTGTTTTCTAAATATTTTGACATGAAGCATCTTGGTGAAGTATATATATTTTTTTTAGGTATTCAAATTCATTGAGAGGTATTTCAAACGTTATTAGATATTTCACAAAATACATGTATAGAATAATTGTTACAAAGTTTTAATATAGAAAATTATAAACATTGTGTAGTAACAATCTCCCTTAAATATATATTATCTTTGGCTTGGTATCTAAATATGAATTAAAAAAAAAGAAATCATAAAGAATGTGCCATATTCTAATATGGTAGGCATTTTGATGTATGCTGACGTATGTATCAGATCAAACATTGTATTCATGATTAGAATGTTGGGTAGATATTTGTTTAACTCATGTGTGAACCACTAAAATACAGCCAAACGAGTTCTAAGATATCTTCAGAGTATCAAGAATCATATGTTAATATTAGGAAATTCAAGAATTTAAATATGATAAGGTATACAAATTCAAATTTTTTAATGTATCTTGATGATAGAAGGTCCATATCAAATTATATTTTCATGTTAGCAGATGGTTATATTTCTTAAAAAGTGCCCTAATAAACAATTGTGATGTCATTAACTATGCATGATAAGTGTGGTTAAATTTTTAAAATTTTGAATTATCTATTGTTAATTTAGATGATATACCTATTTAGTTACATCATGATAATCATATTACAATATTGTTCATTAACAACAATGAAAATATAAAAAGTCTAAGCATTTGAAAGTTAAATATTTGATAATAAAGGAACTTGTGCTAAAAGATAACATTGTAGTGAAGTGTATTTTGATTGAGTATGTGTTGGTTGATCATTTTACTAAAGGACTTCACACTGCTGTTTTTCAAATACTTGTCCTCATTATAAGTGTATGGAAGTCCTTTTGACAATATAAATTAGAGATCATTATATGTTTATTCCTGATATAATTTATGGTTTTCATGTATTATGACTGCATTGTTTATAAATTAATGATCACCATTTAGTTCTCAATCATACAGATTGTTATGTAATGATATAATGCATATGAAAGTGTTAAGATTTGTGTCAATCTTAAGTATATTACAGGTCATTAGGCATATATACAGCTTAATTTAGATATTATGTCTCTGAATGCATACAGTTACTCAAGATACATAAAATTCATTGATGAGACATTCTAGCATATAAGATTTTAATTCCATATAGGTTAGAAATAAGGATTAAGTTGATATACAAGGCATATAAGGTTTTAATCCCATACAAGAAGCATATAAGGTTCATGTCATAAAGGTTTTCTCTAATGTAATTTAGCATAAAGCTAAAGAAAATTAAGATCGGCAAATGAAGTATAGTATATAATAGATTATCTAGGTACCATTACTTTTGATACACTATTTTCTCATTCATGTTGGTAAAGATATTAGATATACATGATTATATTAGAAATATGACATGAGTTTCTAATATTTTTCATATTGAAAACCTTGCGAAACTAAATGGAGGACTCTAATTATCTTTGAATTCAATGTTTTCGAATGGTTAACCACTATAATTTTATTCTTCTAGTTTATGTTGTTATTCTTTTTTGCTTTATTTCACTATTAAAATAATTACTGTTTGTTTAAGTGAAAAAATATCATAAATTTTAAGTGTTAAAAATCTTTATTTACAAAGATTTTTTTGTGTGTGTTGAGATTAGGAAAATTAAATTTGATCAAATATAAAGATAATAAAAGAGCTCAATAAAGGATCTAATTAAATGGAGTTAATTTCAATTAGAAAAATAATACTTTGTTAATGTGGGTAGGGTATTATTGAACTTGTGATAGACAAATCTAATAAGGTTGCTCACAAATAGAGAGTTAAATTTCTTGCATTTATTTTATAGAAGTGTTTTATATCAAGTTTTCTTTGATCTGTTAAAGAGTCTTAAATAGTAAAAAGAATGTAGAAAAAGCTGAACCAGAATATGTGCATCTTGCTCACAAAGTACGGGAAGAACTGAATCGGATTTTTTTTTTTTTTCAGATTGCACCTAAGGAAATGCATAATAAAATAGATATCATTCTTCTTATCTGCATTTATACGTTAGGCAGGTAAGGTTTGTCATGTGGTTCGGTGACTATTGAATTGAAGACCAATAATTAGCTTATAACATTCATAATAAACCCCAATTGTCGGATCAAATTTTCATTCGTAAGATGCATGACTTAACAAAAGAAAAAGGGAAAAAATAGAAAATATCATGCACATATGGTGAATGTACGCAAAGTACAAACCCCTCTTCTGCATGAGCACAGTTGCATGATCATGAGCAGTCCATGAACCTCGCACGCAGCTTGTTACTAACCAATTCCAATTACAAATTGAAATAGAAACAAATATGGGATATAAAATGAGTCTGGGAAGCACATCTCGTTTGTTAGGCAATAGCTACCTAGGTGAGAGGGTGAAAATGAAGTAGTGGATGTCGAATAACACACACCATGCATGCCTTTGCTTATATGCAGAATATGTATATAAATATATATTCTACTCGTCACCTTAATAGTAGCTAAGCTACGTGCTCCACCATTCATGGCTTCCCTCGGTTCCATTGTCATCACTATTCAGTTGGTTTTGTTGCTCCTCCTCCCCCTTCCACGCAAAGCTATCTCACAAGCCTTACCCACCTCTACGACACGCCAAGCGATGGCCAATTGCGCTCCACTTCTGCTAACACTTACCCCATGTGCTCCATTTGTACAAGGCGCAAACCCTTCACCCCCACGCTCCTGCTGTGACAACCTCAAGCGCCTTTACACGGATCAGCCTGGCTGCATCTGCCTGCTGCTTAATAACGCCAACCTGAACGCCTTCCCAATTAACAGGACATTGGCCCTCCAGCTTCCTTCTCTGTGCAACCTTCCAATTAGCATCTCTGTTTGTTCAGGTAAGTTCCTGAGCTTATTACAAAATGCCATCATTGAAACTTACTTGGCGATCATCAAATTGCTACCATTGAGTTCTTATCACACTATTTTGTTTAAAGGGGTTCCTGAAGCGTCTGCTACTTCACCTGCTTCTCAAGTTTCGCTAGGAGCACACGCCAATTCCTCTGCTGGAACATCAACGTCCAACTCTTCCATTGCTGGTAGGGCATACATGAGGCCCTTACAAATTTTATTAAGATTTCCTCAAATTACTTTGATTATTCCAAAGGAGTTCGATAGTTGAATGCTAATTTCCTATTAATGCAATGCTAATTTCCTTTTGGTATTTCAGCTTCTCCTTTAATTGAAGCGGTGCCAAGACCTTTAATCACGGGTTTAGGACACCCAAGAACTGCAGTACGTCCTCTACTTTTGGCGACTTTGCCTCTGGTAGCAATGCTATTCACCAATACATGATTGACTGAGTCTGCTCATAACATAGGTTTAAACTTATGTTTAAGAACCACTGTTCCCAATGTGATTACTTCCTCAATTTCTGTCAGGATGTCATTACCATCAATGTATTTCTAATTACGCACTATTTCCAGTCTGTTACTAACTAATTTCGCTCTACAAATCCACTGAACCTTTTTGATATGCTTCAGAAATATCTTTTATTTGTAAAGATTGTATTCCTAACCCAAGGACTTTGAAAATTTAACAGCAAATGCTAATAAAAATCTGGGCACAGCAATGCTGCTTAGATATAACTGAGGGACACCAAAACATTATGAGGGCTAAAAGTTGAAAACAAAAATTTCATACTTTTCTAACCTCATTGAAGATGGAAACCCACTTTACCATCTGAAACCAATGGTTTAAGGTCAACAATACACAGCAAGTTTGCTTCTCCTTTTGTATCAGTAGGTTCCTATGATTGGCGATACAGAAAGTAAACCTACATCCGCAAGATGAAGACCCGTAACTGGTGCCAATATTTTTTGATGCACCGAAGAAATAATTTGGATTCCAAATAAATAGTTGCATCCAATTCTCCAGAAGAAACGGTTCTCATTTTTTCATGTTCCAGACTCCAGAACACCAAAAGTAAGCAAAATTTACGGTTAGAATCCTGCCTACCATCTACTCTCTTCACTATATAGTATAAAAACATTGTAGGAAATTTAAGCACATCTGGAAGCATGTATTACTTGAAAACAAGAAGATTTAATTCCACCACATCAACGACATGATAAAATGAAGAGAAACTAGAATGATGGTGCAACTACGCAAAATGGCAGCTTGCCAAACATTTCAACTATGCGCTAGTAAACTCAATCCATGGGCTTTCTGCATGACTGTTTGCAAAGCACTTGCGTACATTCAGTAAGTAACAGGATACAAGAATCGCCTTATGAATCAAGGACAACGCCTGTTGTAGGATTTCTATGCTCCCTAGAAGTACAATTATATCACAAACCAGGATTAATTAACTTTTCGAACTCACTTTCACGTAACTATTCCAAACTAGGAGCCACCTCAGTTGGATTGGACTCAAACACATCAGAATTAGATCCTTCAGGTTCTTCCAGCAGGTCACCTGATTGAATCGACTCTTTGTAGACAGGGGTCTCCTTGAAATCCGTAGCCCCTTGATTGTATGTAGCCACGGCAATTCCACAAGCAATTAGCTGTCAAAAGTGTGACGTTAACTTAGAAAACTACTTCTACTTCGTCACAGAGAGGGATGTCAAAGCATTAAAAAATATGCAACATAAAATTTGCTAAACTGAAGCATACAAATGTCAATGCTATTTGAATAGAAACTCAGAACTGGGAAACCTGATATGTGGAAGTCAAAATGATCTATTTTTATGGGATTGAACTTTTAATATGATATGCATCAAAGTCACAGTCAGGAGACGGTGAGGTTTTTGATACAAATTAGAGCATGATTGCTGGAAACCTCTGATTGGCTTAAAATCAATCAAGTGGAAAAGAATTTTAAAAAGAATAATATTTAGAGGGCCAATACATACTTTATCAACCACATTATGAAAATTATCACACATCCTTTGATTTTCTGATTCAAAGGCGTGTTAGCTGTGAGGAAGTATCAATGTGGAGTACTTGTCTATTGGGTCTCAAATTCACGTTAAGAGGGACATGTCAACAATCTCAAAAGATGAAAACTTCCAGGAATTAGAATGCCCTGTTAATTAAAATACTACCCTTTTTTTTTTTCTTTTCCTCATCACAAAATTAAACCAACAAAACAACAAATGTAAGAAACAAACGAAATAAACCAGAACCATACTACAAAGCAAAAATAAATCTTTTTTTTTTAAGCCACATACCGCGAAGACAATTCCAAAAGCCCACAAGTACTGCACGAAAAAACCCAGTGCATCCCACTGAGGACCCTCCCAAAAGTCCGGTTCATCACCTGGAAGCTTAGGCATAACAAAACCATCATCCACCACTCCACTAACACTCACACCATCCTCCTCATTTTCAGCCTCACCAACTTCAATCCAACTTCCCTCTTGATCAAACGCTTCTTGGTCCTTCGTCGTGGTCGAGCTCCTCCGGTTCTTGCTGTCAAAACGACCACTTCTTGATGTGAACTTCTTGGCTGAAACTATGTGAAGAGAGACGCTTCTTGGTGAGGCTGGAAGCATGAAGTGGAGACGTCGTGGATGGAAGGTGTGCCTGTCAGTTCTTCTGGCAGTGGTTTGGAGGATTGTGCCTCCACCACCGCCGCTGCTGTTTGGTAGGAAGAGAGCCATGCGTTGAATGGATGAGACCTTTCGACCTTGTTTTGTGTGGACGAGGATGACAACTGATCGTTAGATACACGGGATAATCATATTACTAGTAAATGGTACATAAAATTATAAAAAATTCAAAATTCAAAATTTTTTAAAAGCTAAATCTAATGTTAATTACAAAAGCTAATTTGCTCGCAAGTAACTGGAAAATTTTCTTTTAAATTTTTATTAAAATATTAGTAAGTATCTAACCGTATATTTCAAGTTTTGATGCGCGCCACATCCTTGTAAAAATAACTCTTCGATATCTTTTTAGTATAAATATTTTTAAAAATTGAGATACAGTGTTTTTATATAACTCAAAGCATATCATAATTTTATTATTTTTAATAAATATACTTACAACAACAAGATACAATATAAATATTTTCAAATAACTGTATTAATAAAACCAAACCATAATTAAATAAATCAATACATATTTATATATGAATTAGAAATTTTATGTTATGTCACTAAAAAATATATAATAATATATGAAAAATACGTCTATCAAATAAGATTCATGAAATACAATGTATCATACCTTTATGATATTAATACAATATATAAGGCACATGTACTAAAAACTTTACAATAAAGTAATTTTTTTTAAATTAACTAAATTTCTAATGGCATACAAAATGCATGTGTTTTAGGATAACTTTTAACAATTTTATCATTTTACTTCATATAACTTATTAATATATCAAAATAAAAAATTTCAACATTATTAACAAAAACAAAAATTCTTTATATAGTCAATACTAAAAAAAATTGACTATAAGTACTTCCAACTTTAACAATAAAAAATAACAACGTTAAAATTAAGAATCATAAGAGAAAGATAAAGTATCTATAAAGAGAACAATACTACGATGACACCAAGAAGGGTATTATGAAAGTTAATTTGCAAGATGTCTTTCTCTATAAATCAAAAGAAGGGTTGGGTATAATCCCTATTATAGTAATGTGTATAAGGTCAACCTAGCCAAAGGGATATGGAGGATCCTAACTAATAAATAATCCTTGTGGATTAAATTACTACACACATATTACTTAAAAGATATATGTTTATTGGAGGCAAGGAAGAAATCTGATGCATCTTGGATATCACAATAAATTTTAAGAATGAGAGATAGTATAAACTCACAATTCAGTTGCAAATTTGGGAATGGAGAAGTTACATCAATTTGGATTAACAATTGGACTAAATTAGGTCCCTTGCACTTAATTCTTGAAGCATTTAGCTTAAGACACCTTCTCCCTTTTAATGTTAAATTTGAATGGATGAATTCATAAAACTGATGAAACGGTAACTTGAAAAGTTTTGCATTAATTGTAAATAACCTACTTGACATGCCCTTAATTGGAACAAGGAGGACAAAGTCATTTGATTAAGACATAATTTTGAAGTATTCAATAAAAAATATTGTCTAAGATTATAAAAGAATGTCGCCTCTAAAGTTCTATGGAAAATGCTGGTATGATTTTGACAAAATCTACTTGAGGTTTCTTTCCTGCTAATAAGCTATAGAATCAAGACCTGTATTGCAAGTAATAAAATCTGCAGTAACGTAGAAATACAGATGAGGATAAGATCATTTTTTCTTTAATTGTTGCTTATACTTAACTATATGGAACCACACGTTGAATATGTATAGTCTATCTTATTGTGCACATAATTAGAACTGCATCATTTCCTAGGCAATAAATTCTAACTTGGTAAGTAAAGAGGACCTTATTGTTTTTAAATTGAGCTTGGAATGTTGTATTCACTTTGTATAGAGGGAAAGGAGTGATATAATTTTCGAAAATTGCTCTAAGGATGTGTCCACCCTATTACATTACACTCTAACTTGGATAAGCAAAATAATCATGGTCCAAAGTGATAATTTTGCCTGTCAAATGGAATGAGGCTCACTTTGAGACTTTAATTAAGTACTACTTTCTTCATGTTTCATTGCTCTTCGTATGAAGCTTTAATTTATGATATTCATGATGATTAGTTATACTAGTTAGAACCAGATGATTCTTGATAGGGGCGTATTATATAGGTTTTTAAAACATGAGTTTTATATGTTTTCACCTTAATCTTAATATGAATTTACCCTATTTAAGTGTGTTTTTAGTTGGAATATAAGTTTATACTTGATTGAGGAGTTTTGTGTGAAATCATCAAAGTGTGGATGACTTTCCAAAAGGTAAATGTGGGTCTTTAATGGCACCATTGATATCCTTATACGCCACCATTAAAGTTCATTAATAACTGTTAATAGCAACGTCATTGTGGAGCAAGGAAAGTGCTATTATAAAATAACTTCCAAATGGAAGAACAACGTTGGATTAGAATGGCATCATTATTCACTAATTTTAAAGGTCATTATACTTTTTAAAATTTTGATTTAGTATATGTTTTAAGGATAAATTAGTCCAATCATGTCCTAATTAATCTTAAATCTAGCATGGCTACATATTAAGAGGTAATTAAAGAGTTGAATAACATTAGAAAGCAAGAGGTAGTTTTTTACAATAGCTTTTAGGTTTTTTTTTTATAGTTTTCTCTCAACTTTGTACTCAAGTAGTGAATTTAAGTGTTCCAAGAAGTGGATCAAAGGTTTGGAGTTGGAATTACAAATGGAGTAACTATATTCCATTTGTATTTCTTACTCTTTAATTCCTTTGTATCTTAACTCTTTTTTTAATCAAAAGATACATTCTTTCCAATTAGATCTTTGTACTTATTGATAAACATGTGTGGCTTAAGTGATTAATAGTTAAGGAAAGGTAAGCAAATGAATTTTTTAATTATTTGATTATATACAGATCCTTGTTTGCTTGAGTGGTTAATTAGATAATTATGTTCTAAGAAATCTATCCTAGCTACTGGAAAAATTAGTAAACAGTACAATTTAAAGCAATGAATAACCAAAAATTGGTTAATTATGAGGGTCTCAAACATAGAAGCAAATTGTAAAGTTCAACTTCTTGATATTTAAACCTATTATCCTAAATTCATTGAATGACCAAATAATAGAATATGATTAATAGAAAAAAGGTATTAACTTAACATAGTTATGTCTTGAATTAGAAAAGATACTATAGATCTAGTCATACAGAAATCCCACAGAATTAATTAATCCATATACTTACAACCTTTCTTTAATTGGTGAGGAATAATAGACCTAAATCAACTAATTATCAATCCTACATAAGAGAATACAAAATTAAAAGTATCTTGTTTATTTATAATAATCCTCTAGGGCTCAAAAGCTTAATATGAATCAATGGATGCAATAAAAGTTTTGAAAACCACTCATAAATGTGTTCTTTAAGCTCCTCAATGCTTCTTAACTCAACTTCCAACATCTTTAACCTTTCTAACAACTGTAAAACCACATCTTTATAACCATATTAGGCTTAAGATATTGTTTCTAATAAGAACTAGTCAGTAGACACACTTAAAAATCTATTAGAGACAAATGATAGTCGATAAATACACGAACTTGCTATTATTGGTCAAATAGTCAAGCATATTAGTACACCAATATGCCATATTAATTGGCCAATGTATCAATAAATAAGTTATTATAAATTCACTATGTAAATTCCAACATTTTAATTTAAATACACTGATTGATAAATATGCCATATTAGTGGAACAATTCATTGACCAATAAACAAACCCACTATCCAAAATGAACATTTCGTTGAGACATTAGGATTAGTAGGTTAATATACATTAAACCTTGCGTTGATTGATTACAAAGCCACATTGGTCGACCAGTAGGAAATATTTATATTAAAATTATATTATTAGCCTATTAAACCTTAATTTATTAAGTCTTAATCTCATTCTTCATTTGTAAAATTATCTTCTTCTTTCTAAGGAATCAAAATAAATTCCTTTATTAGTGATTATGTTTTTTCATTTTTAAAAGATAAACCAAAACTTCTCTTGGTACAAAAAAAATCCATTTATCTCTCCCTCTCTCTCTCTCTCTCTCTCTTCTTATGTTTTAAGGCACATATTCTTAAAGAGAGAAATTCCATGTTACATGGACAAAAATTCCCTCTTATAACTATCCATGTTAAATTTCTTTAACTGTTTGTATATATATATATATATATATATATGGATTGGGACAAATCAAGCAAACTCTTTAATCTATCTTTATATGTTTTTATTCATAAAATATAAGCTGCTTCTCCTATATCCTTCATAAAGAAGTTCTTGGATAACCACATTTTTATAGATTGAAGCAAAGGTATATTATTTCTAATGATATATAAATGATCTACATATGACACTAAGAAGACGGTTGTACTCTCTTTAGCCTTCTTATAAACATAAGGTTCGGGCACATTCGTGATAAAATCAAACTCTATAATTTTCTCATCCAATCAGATGTTCTAACTCTATAATGCTTACATAAGTCCATAAATGAACCTTTGCAATTTGCATACTAAATCGAGGAATTTTTCAAATTCAAAACCTTTAGATTGTATCATATACACATCCTTAAGAAAATTCTTATTATGAAATATCATTTTAACATTTATTTTCTGAATTTCATAATCAGGCTATGCATTTTATAACTAATAAAATATTTATGGACTTAAGTACTATTATAGGTAAAATGGTTCATCAAAATTAATTCCTTATTTTTATTTGTAACATTTTGCCACTAGCCTTATTTTGTATATATGTATATTACTATCTATATTAGTTTTTCTTTTAAACCCTATTTGTTCCCATTAGATACAATTCCTTCTAGTTCATCTACCAGAGTCTATACTGAGTTAATGTAAATGGATTCCATTCCAAATCACATGGCTTCATGTCATTATAAAGAATTAGTGTTAGACATTGCTTCCTTAAAATTAGTAAGCTCATTATCTGTAATCAATACATCATCTCTTTTCTTTTAAATATGTAAATTTAATCAAATATAAAGATGACGAGCATTACAAATTATATGTCTCCTGGGCCTTTAGTTATACATTATACGTGTTATCTTAAGGTTTCTATACCATTTAGATGTGATTTTATGATTCTTGAACTTCTTTAAATTCTACCTCATTTCCACCACTTTCTTTAAGAATAAATCCTCTCTTCACAAATGTAGCATGTCATGAGATACAAAACATTTTACTTGAAAGGATGGTAAAATTGATACTCGATACTCTTTTCTAGACACCCTAAAAAATTTCTCTTATTTGATTTAGCTTAAATTTCATTTGAAATTACACTACTTTATATAAACATGACATTCCTATATCTTTAGGTATGACAACTTTGATCTACGAGTAGTCCATATCACATAGGGAGTCTAGTGAACCGATTTAGATAGAATTAAATTTAGAAGGTAAGCAATAATTTTAAGGGCATCCCTAAAAAGATATTAGAAGATCTACATGATTCTTCATGAAACATATTTGTGTTGTCCCTACATGGCACGTAAACGTTAGTGAATTAGATGACTAAAAATTTTTCTAATGACTAAAATTTTTTCCAAGTCTATACATAATTAAAAATCTCCCTCTTAATGAAATGAAAATTTATAAAATAATATAATGAGTAATATAATAATATGGCTTGAAATAAATTAAACTTGAAAAATAAAGAGGAAAGAGAAGAGAGGCTCAAACTAATTTTTGAAATGGTTTAATGCAAATTCTATACTTACATCCTCTTTGTAAGACCTTATTGGAAGTTTTACTAATACTGTGTTCTTCAATAAGTGAAGATCAATTCTTATACAATCACTTTCTTTTTTACGGGACAAGAGTAACCTTTAAAATTTTGATAATCTCACAAATGAGTTACCCTAAAAATACATTTAAAAATTTTTCGTTTGACCAATTCAAAGTGTTTAAAGAGGCTAAAAAATGCATTAAATGATGCATACACCAAAACTTCATAAAAATAACATAAAAACAATTAGAATAACACCTAAATGATTTATTAGTTTACTTATACTTCATTTGGATGCATAATAGATACTCTAACACACCTATTTATAGGTAAAAATCATCTTTTTAATCATTTATTATCACTGGAATGCATTAAAAATCATTTGTCACAAAAATTCCAATTGAAATTGGTTGTTAGAGCCAGATCTCGTGCACCACTAATCGACCAGTCCATCCCACTAATTAATCAGCCTTAACAAAAATAACACATTGGTTAACTAGTTAATCACACTAAACTACTTAACCAATCCATGCTAAAACTGTGTTTTCACAAACCTTAAACTTTTTAGCATATAAATCTAATCCCAAAACATATTCAAACATTTCTTTCTCACAAAGTCCTCCCCTAACCCCCCAACACACATGCACACACATACTTTCTTCAAACTAATTCCACCAAAAGTTCTAGTATATCAAGAGGATCATTTAAAACTTTCTCCATACAAGTCCTTTAGATTATGCAACCTATGTTCATAAATGCTAAAGATAAATGCAATATGCATGATTTAAGCCCATTAAACACTTTAAAAGGTTTAAGATAAAATTAAAATAAAAATTACAAGATGATAACCTATATTATAAAATTTTATTATTCTTGAGCCTTCACTTTGGATTTTTTTCTTGATTTCCCATTTTAGCTCTAAAGCTTTAAATTATGTCTCTTAAACATCTTTTTTTCTTAAAATTATCTTTTTAAAAACATCAACATAATAAAATCATTAGTAATAAGATTGTTATGTTTTCATTAAAACTTTGGAGGAATCTCCTTTGGTTTAATAATCTATCCCATTCTGATGATGATAAAACCATGTGATATTATGAAAAGAAAACAACAACACATGTACCAAATTTCTCTAATATCACTTGAATTTTCGTAATATCACTTAAACATTCTTAATACCACTTAAAATTTTTCCCCCCTTTATATAATAATAAAAATAATAAAAACAATCACAAGTTTAATTATAATTAAGAATCAAAACTTATTTCAAAACTTAAAAATTATCAATATGATCAAGCTCCCCTTAAATTCATCAAAGTTCAAAGCTTCTCCTAAATTCAGGCATCTTAATAAGTTATATATAACTCCAAAACCAAACTCCACTTAAAGGAAAGAAAATAAGGTCCCCCAACAAAATTATCACACAATACTCTCCCACTTTTTGGGATTATCCAAAAGGTAAACATAACAATACAAATAAGAGACAATCATAAATTCAATCCATTCATAAAGAAAGAACAATATGGACTAAAATCTCTAAAAAGGAGTCAATATCATTAAAAAAAATCAAATGTAGCATCCATTAATCATCTAAAATACACCAAGTGTCAAATATTAAATATCAAAAGACTAGATCCAAAGTACATCAAAATATATAAGCCATAAAAATGGCCACCATACAAAAATACTAAACTCTCTTACAATATTACTTAATCAATGATCTTAAGGTGGAAGGCAGGAGAAAATATCATGTAGCATCATGAATACCTCTTGAAATTGATGTTTCATAAAGTCTCAAAGTGTATCAAGCTCACCACAGAGTAGAGCAATATTGAAATGAATATCCTAATAATATAAAGGAGTCCTAAAGTGTATAGCCTTATCACTTGTAGACACAAAATGACTAGGGGTAGGAACATCATCATATGTAAGATATATAGCTAGAGAAATGTATGGTTACTGTCCCATGTGAATTAATGCAAATTGATCATAAAAAGATTTACACTTAAATTCATCTTTCATCGGAGGAACATGAAAATGTCAAAAGATTCGATCAAGAATGAGGGAATATGGAATGTTTTTATTCTTTCTGTAATATGAACAAAATGGATCATATTGTATAAAATGAAGTAAACCAAATGAATTTTCTCACCCATCATTAAGGTGGAGAGAAACCAAAGATCATCTAAGCTTAAGAAAGTAAAACGATTACTTAAGGAGAGAAAATTATATTTAACAAAAGAGTGGAGAAAATAGGGGATTATGTTAATCTGTCTTACATCACTAGGTTTTTTAATGATGCTTACTTATTAGGTAAATGAAAAATAGTCTTAACTTAAATAGCTATAGAATGAGGAGAATTGCTATGTTTAGTTAAACATTTATAATAAGAGTATTGTTGGGAATGAGAATAAATAGGATTTCATTTATTATATCTCTAGAAAGATGGATGGAAACACCTTATACCTTAGAAAAGATGTAATTTTCATGAAGTTAGTTTTCATGAAATTTTCTAGTGGCATAGTAAAGAAACTAAAAGTTGATATCAAAGTAGTCATCCTCAATAGGAGATAGAGTTTGAGATCTTCTATCATGTTGAATCAAGAGAGGTTCAACCTATATTTTGATGATGACAAAACATCTTTATTTTTAATGGTTTTGTTGTTTTTGATTTATTGAGAAGATAGTAAGGAAAAGTGGTAGAATTAATGCAAATTAGAACCAAGGATATGCCATTGAAGCTAAAAACATGACATGTGAAGATTAAAGTATTAAATGGAGCTAAAAGACGGAGATAGAGAATTTGAATTTTTTTTCTTTGTATATTTTATTGTAAATCTTATCTTGATCTTTTAAAAGTATTAATAGGCTCAAATCATGTACAATGCATTCATATTTAGATTTATGCATATAAGTTAAATAATTAAAAGGAATTATATAGGAAAAGTTTTAAAATGATCCTCTTAATACACAAAAACTTTTTAAGGAACTAGTTTGAAGTATATGTATGTTGAATTTTGTGGAAACAAAGTATTTGAAAATATTGAGAAATGTTTTGGAGAAATGTAAATGTGTTAGAAAGTATTAAAAACTAGTCTAAGGAAATATTGGTTGACTAGTGATTAGTTTATTAGTGTGCATGACTGGTCGATTAGTGTGCTATTTTATATAGATGAGTCAACAAGTAGACATGGATCAACTAGTGCAACTGAGTAATCAATAAGTGGCATGAGGAATTCGACTCCAATGGCTAGTTTTAATGATAAAACATGTATAAATTGGTAAGTGCACACCATTAGTAACAAATAGCTAGTTTGAGGTTTTTACACTTTAAATAGGTGAGTTTAGAGGTTATTCATGCATGAATTTGAGTAGAAGTGAATCCAGAAGCATTTGATATTTTTTAGTAAATTTTTTAGTGTATTTATAAAGGTTTTTATGGATTCATGTTGCATTGGTTAGGTGACTTTAAATTTAACGGGTGTTCAAAATGATTTTTGCTTTTAAAACCAACATACTTTTAAGGCAAGTGCACCTATCACAAAAGTCATAAAGTGGAGTAAATTTTAAAACTCCGAGTGTCGATCCCACGAGAAAGAGTTACTTAATTACTAGGTTGATCGGATTACAATTATTTAGGAAAAAACCAAATTACTTAATTAAAAATTGGAAAAAGGCTAAAAAGGTGGCACTTTGGCTTAAACACTTTAAAATGATTTTTGATTGATTTTTAAAAATTCTGAAAAATTACCAAATGATTAAAGGAGCTATGAATTTGATGTTTGATGATTTATTCGAGTTTAAAAATAGATTTTATGTCTGATTAAAGCCCTTCACGAAATCAAAACAAAGCTATGGTTAAGACTTTGCAATTTCTCCATTTAATCTTGTTTAAAG
>JAOXYD010000006.1:12631987-12642703 GCA_028565735.1 Pinacopodium congolense
AGATAATAAATATATAATATAATATTATGTGGTAATATTCTATATAATATTTTTTAATGTTATAACTATTTTAAAAAAACACATTAAAAAATTTAGTAAAAATAATTTTACAAGATAAGAATGCATCTTTTAAATTTGTGAAATTCTTTTGAAGATCTCAATTATTTATTGGAATTTGATTTAATTGTATTGAATTTCATAAAATTTAAAAATTGAACTAAACATTTTATTATATTTAAAATATATAAATTATAAATTATAAATAAATTTAACCCAATTTTATAATATTTATTTATTTTAAATAGGATCTTAAAGCCTAAAAAAATAAAATTTCTGTCCTCCTTTTTCCTCTTTCTCGACCTCTCCTCTCACTACGGTACTTTTCTCCTCTCACCACTACATAAATCTTTTATCTATGCAGTGAACAACTAATTCAAGAAGAGCTCTCTCAGTCACATGCTGTCGAGTGGCATTGAATCCTTCGATCTTAAACTGCATTGGAACTGTTCCAGTTTTTTTTATTATGTCTGCACCTTCTTCAACATACTCACCTTCTTCGAGAGATAAAATTTAAAAATTCTTCTTCTCATCCCTCTTAGTTGCAAGATCAAAACCAGAATTGATCCAACCCCATGGCTTTCAAAATCGAGATCTGGTTGAAACATCCTTACTTCCTGTAATGTTAATTAACCATCGTCTGGTAGTGGCAAGAGGAGAAAAGCATAGTGGCAAGCAGAGAGGTCAGGAGAGAGAGAAAGGATGGCAAATTAATTCCTAACACTCTAAAAGGACATTGTTTTAGTAATTATTACAATAATTCCATTTTAGTTACTAAAGTTAGCAACTTCGTTACGATTAAAATGCCATCATTTTGATAATGACCAAAACGATTTGTCTAAAGACAGACAAATTAATCAAAGTGCTACATAACATTACCATATGTACCAAATATTCTATGCAATCATGTATAGCCTGCATTTCATTGTTTGATGACTCATTAAAGTAATTTAAAATTTTAAAAATCTATTTAAAATCATAAGAATATAATTAATAATTGATTAAATCACAAGATTAGATAAATTTTAACCATAAGTTCAATAGAGTTTGTTTAATTGATTTAAAATAATAATAATTTAATTTAATTTAAATTTAAAATTTTTATCAAAAATATCTAAATTCTTATACTAAAATATTTTTAATATATGTTAACAGCACATATTATATATATTACTTATTTTTTAATATATTACTTATTTATAATTTATATTCATATTTTTAAAATTTAATGACAGATCTTGTATGTATTCCTAAAAAAAGGAATTTTTTTCATTTTTTGAGGTCTCAAAGGGGGGTGAAAACACATAAGAACTCTTTTTTGGAAATGGAAAGGAATGTAAACCCAGTTCCTTCGGAAATGGTAAGATCTTTGGCGCAAGAAAAAGGGGTTGATCCGTATCATCTTAACTTGGTTCTGATTTCTCTATTTTCTTTTTTAATAATACCGTTGGCGTCGACCCCCGAAGCGATACGAACGGACACAAAGAAAAAACGCAGGCAGCGGAAATGCAAAAGAGAAGAGCAAAGAAAAATAAACATATTTTTATTATTAATTTTTACATTTAAAAATATAAATAAAGGAGATGATGTTTTTATATGAGCAGGTTTTTAGATCGTCCTAATATTTTGAAACACTCAGATTAAATCTCAATATTTTAAAAATATTCAAAATAAACCTAATGTTTATTAACCATTTAAAATAAGATCAAGGAGTTAACATGTTAATAATAATATTGTTATAAGTGGACTCACTTAGAAAAAGTGTCATCATTTCATTGTTCTTCGTCTTCTTCTGTTCCTCTTCTTCGTTCACCATCTCTGGCTTTGAGATTTGGATTGCCACTACTTGCTCATGATCTTCCAAAATTTTCTTATATCCTAAATCACGATTTTGATATCATCAATTAACATTTGTAGGTAATAACATTGTAGGAGAAAACTAAAAAATAACAACACTTATAAGAGAAACTTTTCAACAAAAATGTTTTATATCACTCATAAATATTAGAATACTTTCACATACAAGAGGCTCTCTGGAGTCTTTCTACTCTTCTCTCTCTCTTATATCTCCCTTATCTCTCTCTTCTTTTTTAACTAAGGAGCTAAGCTCCTTTTATAGGATGTGATAGGAAAAGGCAGAAGTCAATTTTGTTACAAACTCCTATAACTCTTAGTCAAACAAATACAACATATAAATTTTAAATCAAATAAAAACTCTGACTTGGTAGAATTCAAATCAAATACAAACTCTAAACTTAGTCAAAATGATGGCTATGTTCTTATCATATAACTTTCTTCTTTGACTATAAGGGGATGTTTAGTTCGGTTGTGAGTTGTGATTTTTTTGTTATAGTTGTCGTGTTTTTATATTGGTTGTTGTGTTTTCTTTTTCGATTTCTATATTGTTTAGTGTATTTTCTTTATCGATTTTTGTGTTTAGAAAAAGTAGAAAACCAAAACCAAAAATCAAAACTAATATAAACAAGGCCTAAGGCTTGCTTGGTTTAATTTTAAACAACCTCCTTTAAACCAAGCTTTTCATACTTCACTAATCCAAGTCTCTTCTTGTACTTAAACAATGTTTCAACTTTGAGGGCATTTGTAAAACTATCAGCTATTTGATTTTCAAACGAACAATAGTCAACCAAAATCTCTTTATCTTTTACCAAACCTCGAATATAATGATGTTTGATGTCAATATGCTTACTACGACCATGAAATACTAGATTCTTTGTCAAAGTAATTGTTGATTTGTTGTCACATAAAATTGTTGTAGGACCATCTTGTTGATGTTGTAACTCAATAAGCATTCTTCGTAACCAAATAGCTTAAGTTGCACAGCTTGTAACTACAATGTATTCAGCTTCTACTGTCAAAAGAAAAACAACTTGTTGTTTCTTATATGACCAAGAAAAAGTTCCAGAACCAAGATTAAAAACATAACAAAAAGTGGTTTTTCGATTCTCAGAATCACCAGCCCAATCACTATCTTTGTAACCAACTAATTCTACCTTATTACTATAAGAGAAACTATACCATCTTCATGTGTACCTCTGAAATATTGAAGGATTCGTTTTGCAGCCTACCAATAAGATTGTCGTGGCCTATCCATGAACCTGCTCATAATTCCAACTCTATAAACAATATCTATTCTAGTTGTTGTTAAGTACCTTAGACTTCCAACAAGTCTCTTGAAATTCATTGCATAAACAAAATCACCGCTACCATCTTTCATAAGTTTTAGCTTTTCTTCAACATGGGTTAATATTGGTTTACATGTATCCATCTTGAACTTCTTCAAAATATCTTGAGCATATTTCTTCTAAGAAATGAATATGCCATCACTTGTTTGTGTTACTTCAATACCAAGAAAGTAAGACATTAACCCCATATCAGTCATCTTGAACTGTACAATCATATCTTCCCTGAATTTTGTTAGCAGCTTCTCATTGTTACATATGAAGATTAAATCATCTATGTACAAGTAAACAATAATAATGTCTCTATCCTTATTACTTTTAATATATAAGGCATGTTCATACGGGCATCGATGAAAACCATCATTAAGGAAGTATGTATCAATTTGAGTGTACCATGCTCATAGAGCTTGCTTTAATCCATACAATAACTTCTTCAATCTATAAACTTTATCTTCGCTTTCTTTCTTTATATACCTAGGTGGTTGTTCAATGTAAACTTCTTCTTCAATAACACCATTTAGAAAAATTGACTTGGCATTCATTTGAAAGATCTTCCAATGGTTTTGAGCAGTAAGAGAGATAATCATCCGTATAGTACCTAATCTTGCAACTGGAGAAAATACTTCAAAATAATCAATACCAAGTTTTTGCTTGTATCCTTTTTACAACTAATCTTACTTTAAAATGTTCCACATCTCCATTAGGTTTGTACTTTGTTTTATACACCCACTTAACTCCAATTTCCTTCTTTCCTTCCGGAAGAGTTGTTAACTCCCAAGTGTTATTTTTCTCAATGACATGAATCTCTTCATTCATTGCTTAAACCCATTGATTGTCTTTTACTGTTTCCTCAAATGTTATTGGATGATCTGCAAATAGAGCATAATAAGTAACATTCTCTTTATCAACATCATCAGGATCAGTACCTTTTCCAAGCTGGTAATATTTTAAGCACGTAGGTATCCTATGCTCTTGTTGTGGATATCTTTGTAGCTTAGTAATCCGATCACTAAACTCTACAGATTCTTCATTCACTTTTGGCTCATTATTCTGACTAATTATTATTGGTATCTGTGATGAACTATGTTGTTTCTCTAACCAATTCCAAATTCCATCCTCTTGAAAGTTAACATCTTTGCTTATAATTACCTTTTAAGTAATTGGATTGTACAACTTGTATCCTTTTGTTACTTGGCTGTAGCCCACAAAAATGCGTTTTCTGCCTTATCCTCCAATTTCTTTCTTAACTCATCAGGTACATGAGCATAGACAATACATCCAAATACCTTTAAGTGACTTAGATTTGGCTTAATACTGCTTCATGCTTCTTTAGGAGTTTTATCTCGAACACTTTTAATTGGACATCTGTTCAAGATATGAACAACACATGATACTGCCTCATCCCAAAAACGCTTTGGCAATTTTTTGCAATACAACATACTCCTCACCATATTCATGATAGTTCTATTCTTCCTGTCTGCTACTCCATTTTGTTGAGCTGTATATCTTGCAGTCAATTGATTCTTTATCACATCCTTTCTCAGAAAGTCATCACAAACAATATATTTAGTTCCACGATCTGTTCTTAAAATCTTCACCATATGATCACTTTGTTTTTGAATGAATACTATAAAATTCTTCAATGTTTCACATGCTTCAGATTTATTTTTCAGAAAGTAAACCCATGTTTTCCTACTGAAGTCATCAATGAAATTAATGAAATATCAATTACCTCTAAAAGAAGGAACTTCCACATAACATAAATCTAAATGAAAAATCTCCAATGGTCTTGTACTTTTATGTGAATGTCCTTTAGAAAAAGGATCTCGATGTTTCTTACCAATTGTACAAGCTTCACATAAATGATCAGAAATTTGTATACTTGGTAAACCTAAAACCCATTATTTTTCTGCCAAAAACTTTATGGTTCTAAAATTGAAGTGTCTAAGATAAATATGCTAGAGCTAATTGTCATCTACAATTGTTTTGTTGCAGTACAATTCAGTATCATACTTGATGTTTAGAGAGAAGAGTCGATTTTTGGACATGTTCATTTTAGCAATCATTCCTTTATTTCGATCAATGATTGTACATCGTTGTTTATTGAAGTGTATATCATAACCTTTCTTTACCAATTGTCCCACACTAAGAAGATTTTAATAAATACTTAGAGCATAATACACATCAGAAATGTAGTTTAATGATCCATCCTTTAAGCAAATGCCAATTTTTCTTTTTCCCAAAACTACAATTGAAGAATTATTACCAAGCTTTACCGTTGTTTAACTTCTCATCTAAGTCAGACAAAATTTCCTTTTTTCCACTTAGATGATTATTGCATCCTGTATCCAGCAACCACTGGCTATCATTACCTTTAACAGCTACATGACTAGCTATTAATAATGCCTCAAGATCATTTTCTTTCTCTACAATCTTGGCATGGCTCTCTCGGTCATTTAAAGCTTGAACACAACACTCTATATACTGTAATGGTCATATCTTTTACAATTATGACACTGGATATATGATTTGCACTCAAACTAATAGTGACCAAACTTATTACACTTGGAGCATTGAACGTTCGATTTTCCTTTTCCAAAATTGTCTTTCTAGTTACCTGGCCTATTCTGAAATTCTTTCCTCTTTCTCATATTGAATTTTGATTCTTTTTTTTTTTGTCTCTTCACTTTGAAACTTTGAACTTAGTTTGGATTTTTAATGCTCGTTCATCTGATCCAGCTAATCTTTCGTTCATCTGTATCTCTCGTGATTCCAATGAAGCTTGCAAATCATTTAACGTCATTTTGTCAAGATCTATGGACTCTTCAATAGTTGTTACTACATAATCAAATTCACTTATGAGTGTACACATTCTGTAACTTTTTCCTCTGTTATTTTATCTTTATTACTTTTCATATTACTGACCAAGTTTTCCATTCTTGAAAAATAATCGCGTATGCTTTCATCTTTTCCTTGCTCCATTAACTTGAACTGTCTTTTGAGTCCTTGCAATCTTGTTCTTTTAACTAGTTCAATTGCTTCATGAGTATTGGGTAAAATATTCCATGCTTTTTTTTACTGTTTTGACATGAAATATTTTTTCAAGCACTGACAGCTCTACAGATTAAAATATAAAAATAGTGCTTTTGTTGAGTGAACAATCACGATCTATTTGTTGTTTTTCAGTGGTTAACAGTTCCTTTTCTTCCGTTTGTTCTACAAAACTTGTCTCTAAAATCTCTCAATAGCCGCTATTTCTAAAAAATAACTCCATCAAATGCTTCCACATCACAAAATTATTTTTTCCAACAAACTTGAAGATTGTTGATTGTACTTGTCAAAATTTTTGTAAACCTATACTTAAACTTGAAGCCATGTTGATAACTGGCTATGATACCAAGTGTAGGAGAAAACTAAAAAATAACAACACTCACAAGAGAAATTTTTCAACAAAAATGTTTTATATCACTCACAAATATTAGAACACTTTCACATACAAGAGGCTCGTTAGAATCTCTTTGCTCTTCTCTCTCTTTTGTATCTCTCTTATCTCCCTTATCTCTCTCTTCTTTTTCAACCAAGGAGCTAAGCTCCTTTTATAGGTTATGATAGGAAGAGGAAGAAGTCAATTTAGTTACAAACTCCTACAACTCCTAATCAAACATGATAACTCTTGGTCAAACAAATACAACATATCGAATTCAAATCAAATACAAACTCTGTCTTGATAGAATTCAAATTAAATCCAAACTTCGAATTTAGTTAAAATGATGACTATATTCTTATTATGTAGCTTGCTTCTTTGATTAGAAGTCTTGCTTGGTTTAATTTTCAACTAACATTCATAGGTAAAAGTCGATGATATTCCATGGTTTAAGTTGTGGTTGATGTAAATCTTAGCTGTTTTGAAAACAAATGCAAAATTAAAAGGGATAGGTGAAGTGAAACAGTTTCTTGACAACATATTGATATTAAAGAAACTAACTTGTCTGGCGTAGTTTTTATAGCTATAGAGATGGATTTTGGTTGTGAAAGCATCAAGTTTTTTGCCAAAGATAGCGACAGAATAATGATCTGGAGAATCACTGTAGTTGTAAAAAACACAAAAATGGTCCTTTAACTTCTTGCCAAACCTTCATCCAATCTTGCAAGCCTTGAACACGAATGCATATATTAATATGAAAGGGATATACATGTGGTGCTTGTAAGTGATATACAGTGTGCTCCTGAAACAGGGGCAAACAGAGGAGCCCTAATTAAAAGAGATGGTAAAGTCGTTAATAGATATTATGATCAAGTTATTGTGTTACGTAAGCTATTAAATAGTTGATCATATTTAGTTTTGATTTTCTGTTTTTTTAAATATAAAAATCAATAAAAAAAACACACTAATACAACACAAAAATCAATAAAAAAATATAATAATTAATAAAAAAAATACAACAACCACAACAAAAAATAACAATTCACAACCTACCTAAATATCTTAGTTACTAATTATTCATTTAAGAGACATATATTTAACAGATGAATGAATACAGTTGCATTCTTCATTTGTTTTACATGTACAATTAAGAATTGTTTTGTTCAGTATTGATACTCCTTGTTATCAACGGTACTGCAATTTTAAAGGAAGTTTAGCTTTAATTTCTTGTAATGGAAAACCCATCGTCGATAACATTCTATGATTTCCTCGATAAAATGCGAAACCCATCTTCTCTTGATCTTGTTGGTTCCATCAAGAGGTGCTTTTTATGCCCTTTTTATACGAACTCTCTGTTCTTGATATTTTCTTGATTGGTAGATAAAGAAGCTTTCTGCTAGAATTACGAGTTGTCTACTTTGTTCTTCTTTTAGGGTTTTGCTCTGTTTGTGTTATAATTGGTGAACTGATTTTGGAGTGTTGAATCTGTTAATTTTTGCAGCTTCATCGTCTCGTTCTCGTTTCACGTGGTTAATCCTGAAAATGATGGAAAGGGGATGCCTTTACATGTCCAGAATGGTACCTATGCCTCCTCCATCAGCAGGGACTAAGTGCAAACTGATTTCCTCTCACTGCAATCTGAGGAGACAACTGAAGTTGTTAAACCACAAAGAAAGGAGATGTGACGAGTTAAAATATTTGCGAAGTTTTTTTGCAGCCAACTAAGTAGCATTTTCTTTCAGACAAAAACAGAATATCACGACTTAGGATGCAGGCAAACTTTGGAATATCACGACTCAGTGGCAATCCGAATCGCAAAGTCGGAGATGGCGGACGAAGAAGAGGAACAAAACAAGACGAAGAACTATGAAACGTCATTTTTTCTAAGTTGCTCCACTAATAACAGTATTATTAACGACGTTAAACAACTCCAATTTGTTTTAAACGATTTATAAACCTTAAAGTTCTTTTAACATTTTTAAAATGTTCAAATTTAACCCCTACTGTCATTGGCATGTCAGCTTGTTTAAACGTTTTCGTTTCTCATAAATGGTTTAAAATCAACCGTCAAATGAAAAAGTCTAGTTCGATCACTAAACCCAAATCTCTTGGGCATTGCATTAGACTTGCCTCCGATTCAAGGACGTTGGCATTGCTTAACGCAAAACAGAAACAATAGATGTCGAAAATCCCTATACTAATCGGTTAATTAATATTGATCTTTTGCTAGTTTATTCAAATTTTCAATTTAAGTTATCTAAATTCCAAATATAAAGCGACAACCGTAAAAATAAATAAATTAAAAAAACAGACTTTTTAACATCAAGTTTGGATCTCCTTTACCGTCTCTCTTTTATGATTTAGTTTGCTCAATTTACAACCTATTACCAACGCTCTATCTCGTTAACTAAATACAACGTTAACCGTCTAAACGCCCCGGTACTACTGTTGCCATTCCCTTTTTCGCCCGCCACTCACAACGCCAACAGTGACTCCGTCTGCCATCTTCGCCGGCACATAACGCCCGTCGGAGTGGTCAAACAGCCCAAACAGCGCTACAAAGTCACAGCTGTCATCATACGGGCCATGGTAACTATTGCTATCCGAATCGCGCCCTTTTTCAAACTCGAACGAATCATAATTTGGTAGTGCGCCTTCAAACCCTAACGTTTCTCCAATAAATGCCTCATCTAATCCGCTCGCCACAATCAAATCATCTACTCCGATCTTTCCTTCCTCGTCAGAAGAGAACGCCGGCGGCAACCCGAGCTCGTCGTCCGACGCCTCCAAAAGGTAGCCTAGTTCAGGTTGAGATCTACCGGGAAAATTGACCTCTACTCCCGACACCGTTTCGGGCGCTGGCGTCGGGATGAGTATCTCTTCTTCAAAACTTTTGATGACCGAGTCAAGGCCTTGGATCGCGGAATCATCAGACTCGTCAATTAGGTTAAGCAAATCGTCCTGGATCCATCTCACATCGGATGAATCAACCGAGTTTTCGCTGGAACTGTCAGCGTTGGAACATGAATCGTCAGACTCAACTCGGTTGAGAATAGGACAGGACGAGTTAGCCTCTGAATAACACAACTCAACTCGGGGAATCTTGGACTCGGGTGAGTCAGAGCTCGGGTCGTCTCGGGCTCTTTTCTTGCTGTCGATGTGACCTGGTATTTCGTTATGTGTCTTCTCCATGCTATTAAGCTTTAAGCATTTGATTAACGGGAAAAATGTCAATGGAAATCGTGAAGAGTGAGGTACAGATAGAAAGCAAAAAGAGTTGGCGAGGTAGGACGACATACTAGAAGGGTATATAACTATATATAGGGGGTGGGATTAGGATTATTTGCTTTGTCTGGGATGACAGTGACAGGGCAGCGTGCAGAGCGGAAGCCTTCAAAGGCTCAATATGTCTAATCAAGGACCTCTCTCTCTCTCTATATCTTGCTCCTCCTTTTTTCTTTTTTTTTAATTCACAGATTATTCGTCTGTTCCTTATGGGTTTACTATATTTGAATAGGACAATAGTATCTTTTAAAGTTCATAACGGGCCACCCTCTTGAGAGCCGTGTCTCTCTCTCTCACTTTCGCAAAAGATAGCAAATGTGATGGCTTTGTGGCTAAGGCTTAAATGCTTTGCTGTTTTTTTCTCTATAATTTGTATTTTTTGGGTATAGAAATGGTAAATATATTCTTACTTTTTTGACACGTTGATCTTCTTTCTCAATTAAGACTAAAAACATTGCCCTTATCCACGGTAACCAATTATTGATGATTGTTCTTTTTTAAGAGCCCGAAGGGGGGTATATCTATCTGTTGGGCTAGAATTTATCAACCAAATTGTATTTTGAAAAAAAAAATTGCGTTCTTTTTTTAGTGATTGCAAATAGGCAGTTAAAGGAAGGTCAAGCCAGCAAGAATGACAGAAAAATGGATTCTTGCCTAGGTGCGGATCACCATTAGAACAGAAAACTGCAAATCGTTTATTATCAGTTTCTAGTTTCAAAGGGAATAGAATCGAGGGTTTGAATTGAACAG
>JAOXYD010000006.1:12659038-12669696 GCA_028565735.1 Pinacopodium congolense
TTGATGCAAACTAATCATCCTTCCAAATAAATGATGCAAAACTTACACATTAAGGTATATAAGCATGCTATAATAAATTTAATTATGCAGGAAACATAAAGTCTACTATGAAGGAATTTGATGTATCAATACCTAAACCACAGGTCTCTAATTAAATGTTTACTGTATTTATCCACAATTCTGGAAACCTCTACTTTTGATAATGTTCCCCCTTCCTCATCTATAGCTTTTTTCACCTCCATCTATAATAACAATATGACAATAATGATTAATATCACTAGTAAAAGAGATCAATATAAGTTTTGAACAAAGAAACAACTAATTTGGTTAATAAATACCCCGAATGAATGATGTATCATATACCTCTTCACAGATATAGAAGCAAAAATACATTTCAAAATCAAAATAGACGAGAATCCACTGGCAAACTATCAAATAATGGCTGCTTAAAACTCTTATCACACTATTCTACAGTACCATTACATAGTAGACATAAATTTAAATTTAAGATGGCATACTTGATATGTTGTTCACCCAAAAATGACCATGAAAATAAGATATAATATTACTTAGCATTAAACTAAAATGATCATTTCTCCTGATCTCCACATCAACAAGCCCATATCATAACACGTATGAAAAATAGGAACGGTTTAAGCATTTACATTTTATAACAACTGCCACATAAACAATGAAATATCTCTTAAACAACGACATTAACCAAGTTTTAGACTCTACTTTTTTGTACAAGTATTCCATGTAAATCGATTTCAAGTATGAAAATGCACTTCCATCACCATCTGGGCCTATAGAAGGATGTTCATCCTTCATCTTTGAGGTTTCCAATCAAAGTTATTCCTTTATAGTTAATGAATTAGGAATTCACGCTCATAAATGTATATGAAAAAATTGCCACAATCTTGATCTTTTTAATTTTATTTATTATAAACAGTGATCCCTTCACAACCTAACTCGCTCAAGCATGCTGTGACTGACCCTTATCTTCTCCTATCAATAAAGGTTTGCCTTCCATCTCCTCCAATCAAACTGTCTCTTAAAGTTGTCTATGTTCTTCTAAGGCATACAAAACTAAATATACGAAGTTCAACTCCTCTCAAAACATGCTTATATGTTTTTCTTACACATTAGACATTAAATTGAAAAAATTATACTAAAAAAATATTAATTTCATGCCCTACATTCATTGGCATTGCTCTGCCTTACTTTGTGCCTTGTGTTTGTCACCTTCCAGTTTAGAAGGCCTATTTTCCCTCAACTCATCTCTAATTATAGCTTCATCATTTCTATGTTGTATAACCTTTATTGAGTTATTTCAACTTTGGTGGGTTGTCTCCCACCTGCCACCATTGCGTGCCGGGTGCTGAAGCCTATATTACAACATTAAATTATTGGGATTGAAATATCTACACAACCAATAACATAGGCTATTCCTTATTGTGAATCATTTCATCCTCAGAAACTCATCAAAACCCATTTGGTGGATCCAATTTTTTGTATTATATTCTTAGACAATTTACTAGCTCATACACCTTCTTCACATAATACTGCATTTAACAAGTCTACAATTAGTGAAGGTTAATTACTAATCATAATGTACATTGTACGTAAGTCTTACATATGTTATCCATAAATTTTTTTTTTTACATATGAACAATCACCGCCACAAACATGCCCACTCATATCTTCTTGTTTATGAATCAAAATGATAATTAGACAATACTAGTTATGAGCAGAAAGCATTACAGGCCCATACTAACTCCACTTTTTTGTTTTCCTTACACATGTTTGTGAAATTTTATAAGGTATAAAACATACAAACATTCTTAGTACAACTTTATCAAATTCTCACATGATACAATAGAACAAATTTTTATCTTTATGCAAACCTTTGCATCTCTTCTCGTTCTCTTTTTTGTGGTGATCTCCTCACTTACTACTATATTAACCCTACTCACTCCTTTTTTTGTTTTTGTTTGTATGCATTCATGACACAAATTTATCACATAAAAAATGCAGCAACTGCATAGAGACATGAATATATACATAATGGAAAATATTAACACTTCACTACTATAATTTGAATTATCCTCTTGTGTAGACCTCCTCTCTTACAACCTACATTACCTCACAAAGATATGAAGCTATAAGTTACGACCAACATTACCAAATGAAATTAATAGATAATATCATTATTCTGACAAACAACCATATAAACATTTTTATACATCTTGTATAATGTTCCTCTCTCTGTCCAACGAAACACTAGCAATTCCTCTACATAAAAACTATATGATACTTAATAGCTTTTTTTGGCCTTCTCACCTACCCAACATCATGAAAAAAAATATGAGAGAGAATATAGGAACACTAATCTAAATGAAATAATTATGTATAATCTAAAATAGTCAAACTCTAACTAAACTATAGCCATAATCAGACATTTGAATTTTATTTCTCATATAACTAATGCATTGAAACTCAGACATTGTGTAGATTGATTTAAAACCTAACCTAAATCTCACTCACCATTTCTCAAAACCTTTTCCCTATAATCGTAGACGTATATTCCATTAATGCTAGCAAAAATTCTTCAATATGTGTGCTACCATTGGCTGTAGATTAATCAAATAGCAAAATAATTCAGGTTTATTAGTTCAACAATACATATATTTCTCTTACAAGATGATTTGTAGACATCATTTCTAAGACCTAATGATAACTACTCCAAAAAAAGATTATAAACCCTAACTTTTGAATGCATGTTCAATCTTATTAGAATAAAGTACAAAAAGACCAATTCAATAACAAAAGTTATAGGATGGGGATATTACCTTTGACCTTTGCCGAGACAAATGGGGGCGTTTGTTTTAACTTTTAAGATATAGGAAGAAAAGTAGAATGAATTACTATCTTGAAAGAACAAGTAAGGAAAAAAAAAAAAAGGCTTTCCACATTTCAAATGTTAAACTTCTTAACTAGAAAAAAATTCTCAGGAATGCCTCATTAAGTGTGAAGTTACCAATACACACCTGACACTATGCTATAACCGTTGTTATATGTACTAACAATACTTGGTAAATTTATAACATGCTCCTTATACGTGTTCTTCACATTGTTTGTATTATATCTTATTTTAGCTGCAGGAAAAACATATTATTTTAAGACGTTGTCTAACCATACTTTTGTACTTTGTTTCCAAATGATTGTACAAAATATTTATGACACTGTACAATATGTACAACCATGATGTAGATAGTAAATGTCACGAAATATTACATAATGAAATGGTTATATGCCCAAAACATAAGACGTCGTGACATAAAATACTTCAACAAATAGAGAAACTATATAATCATGAAGTCTCTTTCAACCAATAAATGCAGGCAGACCATGATTTGAAATGTAATTAATGACCATTGTACAAAATATATAACAACTTAATAAGTAATATATCAACTTTTAAAACAATAAATAAGTTATTAATATTTCGATAATACGTGTGCTTAATTGCGGGGTTTAAATATAGCTAAGTATATAATTAAAAAAACACAATGTGTTCAACTAATTCATGTGTTTATATGTAGATAAAAATTTATAGAAGTCAATGATTAAAAATAAAAATGTATAATATTATATATTCCATTGTACATAATGCATTGGTATTTTATACAAATAATTATATTATATTGTACAACACCATGTACATATTAAATTAAACATAGCATAAGATGTCATAATATACAATACACAGTTCTTTCACAAACCATATATTGACGGCAAATAATCTATACAACTAATTTGTTATAATTTAGAGTGCATATAAAGAGACGAAATTATTTGAGATTAAACATGAATGTAGAAGTCAGAATACAACAAATATCAACTTTAATATTAGCACACACTTTTAATATCACGAAAGTAAAATCGTAACCAATTGATGTCACCAATAAGAACCAAAGGAGATAGAATTTCAACATCCTTTTGCATCTGATAAGAAACTGAAGTGCTCGATTCAACTAGTACCACCATCTCACTCAATATCGAATTACCAACAAGAACCAAAGAAGATAGAACTTGGATAACCTCATACATGAAGTGCTTTATTTTAAAAGTTTTTTCATTCAAGAGTGGTGGTGGTTATATAAAAAATGGTTACAATTATATTAATTGGTGACGATTGAGGTGCGTTTAGTGAAGGAGGAGAAGAATTCAACGGAAAGGGAAAGTTGTTGTTTGCAATTACAAATACCCTTATATCTTAACATTAGCGATGTTGGATAATTATGCTAATATGGAGAGAGGCCATAAGGGAGGTCATGAAAAAGGATCGACTAGTCACTCCTGTTTACAAATTGAAAAAGGTGTGAAGAGTATTAAAAAAGGTACAGAGGCCAATCTCGATGTCATGTTACGTTAATAGTAATGTGCCTCCCACATTAAAAAAATACAAAACACAAAAATTTTCACATAAATTGATAAAATCTCATGTGAAATTCTATTTATTTCGAGTTAGAATAAGATGATACTTATAACATTGAAATTTTTATAGACACAATAAAAAATTAAGATAAACTTATATTTTGGTACAATAAACTTATATTTTGGTACAACTTTTTAAGATCCAGAACATTCCGCATCATTTAATATTTGATTTAAAGTTTTTAACTTTACCAAGCACTTAGACAAATGCGCTTAACTCAAAAAGTAAGTTTCTCACGTATACATTGGCTAAGGGTTACAAGGAGAAATGAAATGGATATTTTTCACAAGATGACCTCTATCATCCTTGAATTTAATAAAGACGTAAAGGTTTAAGCACCTGAAAGTCAGTTGGGTTATAGATGTCTCAAAATTTGATATTTGATATTGTTGTTAATTTTAATTTTTTGTGTATTTTTATTAAATTTTACATATATTTTCAATTTCTGTGCTTTTTTTTAATTTCTGCACTGTATTAATATATATATATAATTTCTATACTATTTTTCTCAGTTTGTGTTTTAAAAAATAAAAACTAAAATAAAAAACCTAAAATCATGCTAAACATGGCTAAAGCCTTCAGTTAGGCTCTCCTATAACACGTGTGTTCTTCGGATTGAATATCAAATGCGCCATGCACTCATTTGACACAGTTCATTCTCATCGCCAAAAGCCCAGACAAATCAAAGTCACTTTCTTAAATTGCCGATCTTGACTTTTTCGTGACATCCACCTTAACCGTCTACAGTTTCCATGACCCAACTCTTATGATTTCCTCAACATCGAGTCACATAGAAAGGGAAAACTTTGGTTGCTCTTCCAACCATATCATCGCTTTGCCTCACTTTTATTAAATCAAAATGCAATTTCATCTTATGGGTCTTCACAACCATTGAAAGCAGAGTTTGGTGCAAGGTCACAAGAGGTTCCCAAAAATAAGTCTAAAATATCAACCTTTGGTAGGCAGCAGTTCTTGCACGCCAGATGTCGCACAGAGTCCACGCTTCCACTTTCACATTGAGCCAATTTGCAGAAGTAGGACTCTATACACTTGCTGTTAAGTGCAGAAGTCTCTTGAATGGGGAATTTCGGCAATTGCAAAGCCTATAAGACATTCAAATACGCTAACTGCTTATATTACATCATAATTACACCTTTGAAATAATTGAATAAATCACTTCTTTGAAGCTTCTCCATAATAAAGGGAGGAAATAACCACATAAGAAAATAAATAAAAGCAAACTTTTCTCATAAAGCTGTCCTGTGCGATAAATTTGGAACTCTACGATGAAGTCAGCTGCCTATGGATGACATTCCAAGTTTATGATGCTTAGCTCTTGTCAGATTTAATGGAACCTAGGGTCACTTCTGATTGTCATCGTCTATAAAGGCCAGCTCACACGCAAGGGCCAGGTGATCACTTCCCCATATCTGCAAGATGAGTAAGCTTGGAGACTCATTGGACTGTAACTTATTTCAACAAATAGCTTACAGCAACATATTAATGCTATCCTATAGGGAGAAACGTTAATTTTCACAGCAGATAACGGCAATATTGAGTTGAGTTATGAATTTTATACCCTTTTTGCCACTATTGTTACTAATCCTGTTATTATCATTGCTATGGACAGCCAGGCAGAAAGTTGTGCAAATAAAGAAGCGTTCATGATGTAAAAAACCAGATGAGAAAACCATAGAATAAATGATATTTGCTTCTTCAGAATGTGAACTATCAAATTGCATTTGTAATACAAGTTACCTCACTGGGAAGCCCCATACTTCTTCTCAAAATATCAATGGGTAAAGTTTCAAGAACTCTGACAGGAACTAGTTCCCCCGTGTGCCTGTGTCAAACCTATAAAAGATTACTGATATATAAACAAGCAATCTGAATAAAGTACATCAAAACCTAATTGGATTACCATATGTAATCAACAGTTCCCATGAATCTGGAGTGATATGATGTTGCCAAGGGTTCTCCACAACTGTCCCTTGATCTATGGCTCCCCTGAAAATTTTATTGATGTTGTATTAAATGATATTAGAAGGATGATAACATATAAATCTCATTTTAATAAAGAGTTTGTGCGTCAAACAGATAAGATAGAGCCTCTGTACTCATTAATGTGTAACAAATTTGGTCATTGGAAACAGTCAAAAATGTATAGAAGCTACTCTTCCTGGCATCAAGAGATATCTGGCATCAACAGATAAAGATCAAATTACAAAAAGGGACTTACAGGAACTCCCAAATACGCACTAGAAAGCTTTAATTGGTGCTTAAGTTGGGTAATTCCTTCACTCCCAGAAGCAAGTCTTATTTCCTCATTACTCCATCTATGTAGCAATGGCCTTGATGTAGAATTATAAACACTGCATAACAGGCGTCACCACTTTTTAGTCATTTGGCACCTTTAAGTAATTATTTAGAAGGAAAAAGAAACACTACTAGCGTATCAGCCATCAAGCACATTTTCATGAGCCTTGAAAAAATGTAGGTTCTCATAAGTTGGATATATTTGTTTAGTCTTTCAAGAATCCTTTTCCCATATAACATATAGTGATCATATTATTTAATTGCATTTTCCTTCAGCATACTATCACAATGAAGCCAATGCTCACAAATTGTCATGGTCTCAGTGGACGTGCTTTATAATTACAAGGAAAAAACAAAAATTTGAGATTTTTTTTAACCTGGATAAATTCTTGCTCTGGGATAAGAACTCTTTACTGTGTGGCGAACATTTAAGCATTCCAGAGATATTTCTGCGGTCATATTGTAAGATGTCCAACTACCAAGATGAAATTAGAAACAAAGAAATTTCATGTTAAAAAAATGCTCGAGCCAAAAAAAAAGGGACCTTTACGTTGTCGGGTTATCAAAGCTCACCTCAGATGATGCCAGAAACTGATACACAGCACTCTTCCAAAGAGAAGTTCATGTTAAGTATAATCCAATGGCATAAATATAGTCTGCAGAACCCAATAAGAATTCACATTATCAGACCTCACCTGCGGAAGGCTATTAAGATCACCACCAATTATGACAGGAATGTTGCCCCATTGTCGAGATAGTTTGTTTGCATTTTTAAGAAATAGCCGAACCTACAACATGGAAATGCACATTGATCAAGATTTTGAAGCTATTGATGTCATCCAAAATTTGTTTTTGGTTTTCAGAGGAAATGCAATTGTCTGGTGCTCCAGAGAAAAAATTTGGCTACACTGAAAAGATAGTAACAGTGAAGACCTGGCCCAGTTTGATGTCCCCACGGTTAGGGTTAAATAGAACATGTATGTTCCCAATCACTAAGCGTCGACCATTGCTAGATGTTGGCCTACATATATGCTTAAATGTTAGTAAGAACATTATCAAGGTTACAAGAAAAACAAAGCAACTGAAAAAATTGAGATTATATAGAAGAAATTCAAAATCCCCGAATAGGGAACACACTCTTCTCCGTTCTCAGATAAACGGAAACATGATCAGTGTGAACATTACAAAGATATGATGCCATTTCAGATATGAAGCATAAGAAAAACCAGAGCATGAAAGCGACATATGCACAAAGAAAGGATTGAACTCTATGAATCAGCTCTACAATATCCTAGATATAACATTCCACTTCTATTGCATGAGTCCTAGAGCCTTTGGAGAGGAAATCTTTCTAAGATATGAACTCTGCAAATGTTTACTTTAATATGGGCAAATTTGAAGACAATCTTTAGGTCTCGTAAAATTTCAATCCTGCTGATTGCACTTGTCTCATTCAGTCCTTTTACTTTGATCTTTTCTTATTTCAATCATAATACAATTTCATGAAGTTCTTCTATATACTTCGTAATGGATTCAGCAAAACGGTATTTTTCAACTAGTTTTCATATTTGTCATATGTTCCTAGTCCAATCTCCTAATTAATTACTTATTTTTTATGAAGTTCTAACAGATCATAAAGTAGGTAATTTAAATATATAAAAGTTCTTCAAAATGGAGATGGATGAATGGAAGTAAGAAAATAAGAAAAGTAGAATGAGAATAAATTGATCCCTATAGTCTGATGCCTTACTTAGTGATATTTACATGCATTTTCTATAAGAATAATTTTCAGGAGTTACATGTCGAGTCTTTCTCATTTTGGCATAACCAATAACATAAAGATTCATACTTACTTTAATGCTTGATTGCACAATCCCAATCCTGGTTGGTTTTTGTTCATCTACATGATGCAAAAGAAAATCATAAAGGTAAGAATCAACAAAATTGAAATAACAAACATATAGACTGGTCTTACCTATCTAGTTCACATTTATAAATGAAGCCCAAGTAACACAAAGTGAACAGTTACATAACAAATACCAAACAATTGCATACCTGAAAAACACAAAGTTGAGCAACATTGTTGCGAAGGCCAAAATGTTGGAATTCTATAGTTTCTTCATGCAAAAGGGTAAATCTGTAGGAAAAACAGAACTTGCTAACAGCAGGAAATCAAGAGGGAAGGAAAAAAAACAAGTGAAGAAACATATTAATGACTCTTTCACACCAAAATTTTGAGAATAGAAAGTGAATCCTTACAATGCTAAACCAAACAATTTCAAACCAAGAAACAGAAAGAGCTTGCTTATGACACCTTATCTGAATGATTCAAAAGGAGAAAGAGACAGAGAAGATGAGGGAAGGAATGCAATAGTAATCTCAACGTTGACAGATAGAATTCTCTCAGAGTCAAAAATTAATAGCACCACATTCAGGTACAAACTAAATTGACATCAATAAGATAATCAAGCATCAAGGTTCAAGTGTAGCAAGCTTACAGATTCTCTTTCCAAAATACGGCACAGCCATCGCATGCTTCACCTGTTCGAGCCTGTGATAATATAAAGAGAAAATTAAACCAAGGTTAGTCAGTGACATAATGGCCAAAGTAGCATCCATAACAGAGCACAGACTACCTTATAAACGCCTCTAAATCCATCCTTCTGAAGGAGAACATTTAAATCACTGAACCGATCAACCTCCTGCAGCCATAAGAGTAAACTACATGCTTAGCAAAATTTCCCGTTTATAACAATCTCCGACTTTATCACAACCATAAAAAGGTTCATAAACTTCTTTAAGAACTAAAATGCCATGAAAAAAATTGCACAAGAATATCTCAACCTGCCTGAAAGCAAACAATCCCGGCATTGTAATGTGTTAACTCCTTACATATAAGCTTCTTTCGCCAATTCCACTCCAGGTAATTGGAGGGAACCCTATAATACAAATCTTGATGCTTGGATGCATTTTCAACACCCAATATATTATAAGAAACAACTACAAATTTATCTGCTCAACAAAGCAACAAACCAGTAAACAACATTGACCACCTTTAACTTTAAATAGTTCCATGAAATTTTATACCTTTATCAGCAGATACATCGCCAGAGGAGAAAACCCACTTGCGGTTACACTCGGAACTGCTCGAATGTCTGCTATGATGAACCTTACCATGATATTTTCGAGAAGACGATGATTGAATTTCTTGAAACCTGTTCGAGATGCTCAAGTTTGGAGGGTTTGGGTGGGGTGCAACAGTTGAGGTTTCGGCTTTGAAAGCTAATTTTTGCCTCTTCTTGTGAAATTCTCGGGGGTTTTCTTCGGAAGCATCGTGGAAACGCTTGCATTTATTTTTCCCAGGGCTGCGCAAGTGCTCCGGAGGCGAAGATCGATGGTTTCGACTTCTCATCTTACTTGGACTGTGAATTGACGGTGGCGCGTGCGTACAACTAATATGCGGCTAGTTCCCAACGGAAATTAGTTGCAAAATATCTTTTGAATTGGTTAAATAAATATCAAGTAAAGGGATAAAAGATGCATCAATCATCAAAAGGTTAGTAATTAACTTCTAAAACATTTAATTTAGTGACTAATGTATAAGAAGTCGATTCAATAAAAAAATTTAGGCATCGATAATTTTATATTGACTAAATTGACGGATTGTTTATATAGAGTATCACGTAAATATTTATGTATATAATTTTAATTTTATAAAATTTTTATTTAATAATTAATATTTAAAAATTTTTATTTTATATCCAATTTTTAAAAATTTTCAATTTAATAACCAATCTTTTAAAATTTCTTCAAATTAAGTTAAAATTAATTTTTCTTATAA
>JAOXYD010000006.1:12695532-12705909 GCA_028565735.1 Pinacopodium congolense
TAAAAAGACTAAAGTGACCTCTCAATTATTCTGCTTGTGAATTTAAATAATTAGGTGATTCATTCAATTTCTTTTAAATTTTTTTTAAAGGATGAGGAAATGTCAAAAAGATGATGCATTATACTTAGTCATTTGCCTTTTACATGTGAAATTGATTTTTTGATTTAGGTTGACACTTGAAAAAGAATGAATTGAACTAAATTCATTTTCGAATTGATATCATTTATCAATCTTATAACATTTCCATACGTCAAAATTTTTTAAAGCATAAAGTAAGCATTTTCAATAATTGCGGCATCAAATTTTGAATTGCTTTTCTTATCTTTATCTCCTATTATGAACTTGATGATGAAATAATTTGCTTGAGGAAAAGCAAATCCTTAAGTGTGGTGGAATTGTTAGGGGTCAAATTGATATAGTTTTAATGATTAATTTGTTGAATTATGACCCCCTAATTCATCGCTTAATTGTTAAATTGATATCTTATTATGTTTAATTTGCATAATGGAGCTTAATGATGAAGATTATAGCAAAAACATGAAGGAACTCTCTTGGTTCTGACCATAAACAACCCCTTGGTAGGGTGTTGTTATATGAAGAACAAGGGGCCTTTTATGGAGCCAATATTCGAGCACTAACAGCATCTTGAGAAGGTGTCGTTGTTGGGAGACAGGGTGCCATTACTCCCTAAGTCAACAATTTTATCTCCAAATCTTCCAAATTTCCACCTTCGGTGTGTTTCTAATTAATGCCAATATTTACTAGCAATGGAGAGAGCTATTTAGGTCTTGACAATAGCTAAAAATATATAAGAAACACGGAGAGATCAGAGATCAGATCTGCATTTGAGAGAGAGTCTTCTTCTCTCAATTTTGTAGCTTTTGCTTAGTTTTAAGCTTCAAACACTTAGTTCTTCGTATTGTGTATTGTTTTCTAAGTTTCTAAATATTGGAGCTTGTTGTTAAGACTCATATCTGAGTCTAGGAATCATCTAAGGGGGTTTTAAACTCAGATTATATCTCATTTGGTTCTATTTTTCGAATTAATCAAAGTTGTTATTTTTATGCTTACATCGTTGACTATTCTTGATTTTTTTGCAAGATTTTGATGAAATAGAGCTTGGCTGGAGTTCAGATTCAAGTTGGGAGTTTAAGAAACATCCAGAAATCTTTCTATGATTTATTGTAACATCTAAACTTTATTTTTAAGCCATAATTTCATATCTATCAAAGCATGTTGTATAAATTGCATATCTTGTATGTGTTGATGCAAATGTGTGGCTAATTCTATTGCTATGGATTGATGTTTTGATGATTTGAAAGAGTTTTAATGCAAGCTTAAATGTCTGTATTTTTCTTGTTAAAGGTCTGAAAGAAAAGTTGTAGGAAAATATCAAGAAAAGTTGAAAATTTTTTTGATCACCTCATTGTGATACTTTACCCTCACTGCAATATTCCTTTAACATCAATGAAATATTTAGGGGTTGAAATTAGTACCAAAAGAAAGCTAGTGAGATTTGGAACCCAATGATACCAAAATCTAAGAGAAAGGAACCTTAAAACGATAGGAAAATGCAAAAGAAAGGGGGCAACATAAATAGTGAAAATGAAGAGTTTAGAGCACTTTTAAGGTGCTGAATCGATGTTTTAAGATGGAATCATAATAAAATTAAGCAGAGGAAGCAAAATGTAAAAGGTAGACACCAAAAAGACGTAATTTGATGGGAAAATGAGCACTAAATAAAGATTGGAGCGATTTAGGGCTTAGACGCAGTGAATAGGAGGCAAAGGAGGAGGAGGAAGAAGAAGAAGAAGAAAAGCAAAACTGCATCATTTTTATCCTTAATGCGTACGTAAACAACAGGAAATTAAATGGCACCATTCAGTACCACTGTTTAGCTACTCAGAAACACTTAAAAGGTGGTTTCTATAGACTTAAACCTTATCATTTAAGACCCATGTTTAGGTCCTGAAAAGCACTTCTAAGCATAGAAAAATCACATAAAACCGCACCAAATTACTTCCAATTCAAGGCATAATAATTCTAAACAGATTATATATCAAATTTATTCATGGATGATAGTTGGAAACACTTAAAACTAATGAAATTAAGCTAAAGATATAAAAACACACTAAAAGAATGACTAAACACTAAGAATACAACTTAAACACATTAAGGAAAATCAAACTAAAACACACCAAACTTTAACAAAACAACCTAAGGGAAACTTAAGAACATTAATCCTAAAGAAACCACACAAAAAATAAAAACAAAAAGATCATTAAGGGAAAAGACTTAACACATAATAAAAATAAAAGGATCACAAACACTAAAAAAACATAAAGCTTAACAAAATCAAAATCATATTAAATAAAATCAAATTAAAACACACTAAACTCTATCCAAAGAATCATAGGAGAGACTTTCAAAAGAAAAACACAATAAATCTAAAGAAAACACACCAAAATACTAGAGAATAGATTATAGAATACACTTTAAAAGCAAACTAATTAAAATTAATCCTAAAGCACACTAAATTAGAAAAAAAAGCAAAATTTCATGGTTAATTTGCCACATAACAAGCACTTATTTAAGGTCTTTTAACTGCACTTATTTAATCATTTGATTTAGGCAAGCTAAATTTTCAAGGGCTTCTACATCAAAAACCTTACCCTTAATGAAACACCAATAAAAAACTCTTGTCCTTGATAAAATACCATGGCAAATAGTTAAGAATTACAGCTCTAGGCCTAGGATAAAAGTTGTAACACCTAGAAAATCAAAGCTTTTAAATGGTACCTTAATTGCCTTACTCTTCACAACATCATCATGCACTTCTAATTCACACTCTTTTGGTTCAAAAGTGAGCTTTTCCTTACTAATAATAATGACCTCATTATGGCTTACGTCAATTACATCATCATGTTGAAAATCAAAGGTTCCTAAATTATGTTCTTCTAATGCATCCAAAGGTTCTTCCACATTATTTGCTACTTGAACCATAAATTTAACAAGAGATTCATCACTCTCCAAGACTTCTACACAATGTTAAAAATTTTCATTTTCAAGAGCTTATTTTTTGTTCAAACACTCATCAAATTGCACATAATTCATTTCCAAGGCAATTGAAAACTTTTGCTCACTACTATACATATCAAAAGGTTCTAGCTCACTTAACGCTAATGTAGTGGTCTCAAGAGGATCAATGGGATAACTTGCTCTAGGGTATTCTATCAATTACGCCCTCCAATAGGATAAGAAGATTTCAACTCTTCCATGGTGGGTTGATGGCTAGATATGCCCTCATTAATTGACTCACAAATTGTCGATCACACATCATCTTAAGGCTCAAGTTGATAAGAAAAGGATGGAGGTTGCTCATAATAAAGTGGATTATACTAAGTGCAATCAGAATAATTCATAGAATTAGTGGTATAAGTTTTATCAGATTGCATATAATAGCCATTACCCCAATCATTCCCTTAAAATTCAGGCTCATACCATTCACGATCTTGCCAATAATCTTATTACCTCTACATCTTCTTGATGACTAAATATAGGCCTAAAGTTTAGTCATTTATTGAGTTAAACCATAATGTTTATTGATTTATACAACAATTAAGGTAGATTTCTTAGAATCTTAAACATCTAATATCTTTATCTTAAGTTTCCAACTTAAAACAAGTATTAAACATGCAAATAAACAAAGATTATCATATAACAGGTATTAAAAACTCTCTTAAAGAATTTACTAACCTTATGTTAGCTAAAAATTAGATTAAAAAAACATTTGGATCAAAAAACAATAAGAATAAATCTTAAGCAACATGCTTTTTAATATATCCAACGAAAGAGAAAGAAACAAATGATTTAAGAGTTTAGAATGCACCAAGTTAAGCTCCAAAGTGAAATACAACTCTAAATCACTGAATCAAATTCTTAGAATCCTTAAAAAAACCTAAAATATCTACATACAAAGGATGGAAATAAAAATAGAAGAAAAACCTATCCTATATAAATAAGAAGAAAAATTCTAACTAATGAGATGATTTTTGTTGTCAAATCCTTATTCTTTATGCACAAATTTGCTTCTAAAGCTTCCTTCATATGTCCCCTATAAATGGCTACAAGTTGGAACAAGTAATAGCAGAAATAGTTAGAGATCTAGTTGGAAATCATGATTGATTACTTAAACGATGCTTAAGTCAGTAGTTAAATGGTACCATTCAACCCCTCACGTTAAACGTCAAAACCTGACTTGAAAGTGGGTTTTAAGGACTTAAACAATGGGTTGCTAGATCCACGTTTAAGTCCTAAAATGCTCCATTTTTATCTTTTTCCACAAATTTCTTCACAATTGAGGATTAATCTGCAATTTAAATAATATAAACATAAATTAAACATTGAAACATCAAAATAAGAATGAATTTATATAAAATAAACATGAAAAGTCTATAAATTGAACCTTATCACACATAAAATGAGTGATTAAAGTGAGAAGAGAGAATTTAATCAAGTTGGATTTAATTATAAAGTTTAAGAAGTTTTAAGATTAAATGTAAGATATTTGATAAATAAATATTATTATTATATTAGATCTTATTGAGATCTAATTAGTAATTAATTATAAGTTATTCTAATTCTAATTAAACTTTAATTGAAATTAGAACCATAATTTAATTAAATTACTAAAGGTTAGAACATTAATATAAATAGATAGAGACTTTATATAATCTAATACTCTTGACTTAGTCATTTTCTATAACATTTGTAGAATTTTATAAATTTGTTCTTATGAATACTAGTACAAGTCAGACATTTCTGTGATTATAATAATTTTTTTATAATCCATGAAGTTATAGGAAAGAAAATCAAGCTTTATAGTATCATATAATTTATGATTTATCCCTTATTGAGATTATAATTTAATTATGTCAAAAAATTAAATGATCAATATTCCATTAATAAGATGTTCAAGTAGTCGAAGTAACTACAAACTCTGAATTCAGTGCAATGATTGTTCTACCATTGAGCTTTTATGACGTGGCTTAAAGCATTTGGCTTGCTAAGAAACTATTAATTAAGATACTATCCTGGAAATGATCTTCCAATTTTAGGGAGAATTTGTGAAACTCTATTTCCATCAAAAATTAAATGGAGTTTTAAGAGACCTACATTCTATCGAACTAAACTAAGAACAATTTTTATCAAAATAGATAAGATAAAATTGTAAAGTTTCTCAATAAGTGACACCTCCGCCAATAACACCCTTGCTTCACCAAAGAAAGTTATTGCTAATATGGTTTAAGTGGAAGGACATTGTAGATGTCCAAGATAGATAGTCAAAAGCCCACGGGAGAACATTCAGGACTAGAGCATGTCATAAAAGAAGCATGCACATTGTCATTTAGACTTGCCTGCTCCGATCCTTTTAATTAAATTTTGTATTTTTACAGTCAAGTCTCTTTTCAATTCTGTAGACAAATTTATTTTGAAACAAAGCTTTTTTATCAAAGAATTATACCAACTATTAATGTCGAATTACTTATCAGTTAGGCCAGGTCTGCTGCTCAGTTGAAAGCTATGAAATAAGTCTACGGTAGCTCAAAACTAGAATTGGCATAATATTGCAAAGTGGCCGCTCTTACTCAATTTGGCTCCAACCTTGATGCAAAAGCATCAAAAAAAAATTTAGCTGTTCAGAAGCTTCAGATTGTATCCCTAATTTCAACATTATTTTCTCTAAAAGTACAAAGAAAAAGAGAAGTCCGAGATGAAATTCCATTAAAAAAGTTTCGAATATATATATTCTCATATAATATATATAATATAGTTGTACGTGGGACCAAATGAACCTAGATTCAAAAAGAAAAGCGGAAAAAGGTGAAATTCCGTGAGAAATGTTTGATTATAAATATATATTGGTTTAATACGGGACAAAATGAACCCAAATTTCCTTGAACCTTCATTTCCTATCTACCAACTGAAGCTGAGTTCTTGTAGCCCTTTAGGTTGCCAAGCCACAAGAATGGGTGCTAATGCTTGACAAATTAAGCTAGTTGTATTTCATTTTTGGTGTTATAACATTCTATTGTAACATTCTTTAAAGTAACTACCTTTCAAGCTTTTAAAATTGTAGATTATAAATTATATTGTGAATATATACAACCGAGAAAATTCTAAACAATTGTAAAAATTATGAAATAATGTAAATTGTAATTGTAAATAATATGAATATAATTAAAATAAAATTTGATAACAATTGAAATAGCACACTATTATAGTAATATGAACACACTATTATAGTAATATTTCATAAGACAATTTAAACTATATTATCACCTGCCAACTTCAACGTTAACTTTTAGATTCTATACGCACAGAATGACTTTGCTTTCCTGTCAACCACACTATTTTGTTTTGAGAATTAGTAAAGAAGAGAACTAGTCTGGTTTCTTGGAGGCATATTTAAGCAATTATGCAATCTGTTTATCCTTTTCTCCGTATCAATACGTGGGCGAAGGTTAAAACAATCCTTTGAGTGTAAAACATGCCTACTATTTTTTATTCCACTACATGTCGTCTCCTCTGCTTTCAATTCGTCAGCTAGCTCAACTCCTAATAAAAGAAAAATAAAAAGCTAAAGTTAACTAAAGCTCTCGTTGCCTCTTATCTTGTTGTTCCTTGCTTTTCTCATGGTCTTTCACTTTCAATTTTTACTCGTCTTTAATAGATTCCATATCTCCAATTTCCAAGTCACCCACATGCAGCCACTTGCATCTGTAGGGTCCTCTCCTCTTGCACGTGTAGATTTTTCGTCTCTTATTACTATTATTATTATTTATTATTTATATATATATATATTTTAGAAAAGTAGTTTCTGGGCATGCAAACTGATAATCTAGTCAGCAAAGCAACATTATATGGCTTGGGTCAATGTGCTGGGAAGAAAAGTGGCGAGGAATCTCTTTGAAGTTTCCCATCTGATACTCTAACTTTGCTCATCTTCCCCTCACACCAATGCAGTTGCTCTTCTCTTAAGTCAGCCATTCTCAACACCCTTGACACCACTTTTAGGTCTATTAGTCCCATTAATATTTCCATCTCTTCATCTACCTTTAACTTCCTTCTCCTTATGCATTTTCGCCTGCGACGGAGATCTTTGAGCTTCATTTTCTTCTGCACACCATCATAAAACAATCCATAATGTTACTAAATTATTCCCCCTTTGTGTTTTATTTTCCAATTAATTTTTAGTGAAATGATATAAGCTTACTTTCTTGTTAACTTTCTTCATTAGACATAGAAGAGCAGGATCAACTGAACCCCTTCGATTTTTTCTGAAGAAATCTCTTAGAATTTGGTATGCTTTCTCCTTATCAGCCTTGAGAAAGGTCATGAATGTTTTAATTCCATCCTCCATTATCATGAGAAATGCAGCAGATGAAATTCGTGAGCTGAAACTTTCATCCTTCCGATCATCCTCGGAATCTTTGGTGAAAGAGAGAAAAAAACAATTAACATTGGTAAATTTAGAGACAGGGAGTTGCTGTAAATTGAAATTAGGTACTTAAGTCTGAATTTTGTGAAGAACAGGGGAAAGAAAATGATCTAAAGTAGTATGCTACATTGATATGTTCAGGATCTGAACATTAAGTAATTGACTAAGAGTCAAGATAATTTTTCCAATATCTAAAGAAAAGATAAAATGGAAAATACCTCGATATTCAGGGACTAGAAGTAACTTTGGTGCCAGAAGCCTCATTCTAGCATAGACCTCAGGTCTCCGTCCTTGTTCATAAGGCTCATTTTCCACATACCGCTGTAAAAGAACTTGAAATTGCTGAAACTGCTGTGCTACATGTGCAGGACAACCCAGATCAAAATCGCGGTGTGAAGCTCTTTTACGCTGAAAGTTCTTGTAGTTCCAATTAAGAGCTTCCCATGTTAAGCAAATTTGAGCTACATAAGTAGCTTCTAGTTCGTGATAGGGGTTGTGACGAATGTCTGAAGGCTTCGTATTGGCAGTAGTAAACTTGTGGACGATCCGTTCCGATATCGATCTTGGACACACTTGAATGGACTTGAGTGACTCTGGAATAAATTTTACATAAAGCAAAAGATGAGGGGAAACTGAAGAGAACAATTAACAGTGTATGTACCAATGGATTCACCTGTTTCATGAAGCTTTTGAGCACTAATTCTATCAAGGAACATCATTTCTTCATCGTACTTTTGGAACACAGTGTAGGACTCCCACTTAGGGCAGCTTCTTCTGGACGAAGAAGAAAAAGGGTCCTCAGTTCCCGAGTCCTTAATTGAGCTTCTCCACTCAGATGAGCTCTTAGAGGTAGAACCAACAGTGCATGAGTCACCAAAGATTTCTTCGTCCTCCTTTTCTTCAACTTGAAGTTTTCTCGACTCCAACTGGGTTGGCGCAAAAATCAGATACCTTTCATCTGTGGAAAAGTTTATATCTTCCTTCTTTCCATTTTCTGAAGGGATATGTAATGAAGATACAGGACAAAAAAAAAAGAGCCAAGAGAAGCACGGCATGTTATTATGCGATATTGTAACAAATTTTAGTTATACAAGCTTATTATATGATGCACGTACCTCTCGAGTTCTCGTCACTGTCCCCCAAATGGTTTTTGTGAGAGAGTATGGTGACATGTGAGATGCGGTCATTAAGATTCGGGACAGAATCATTGACTAAATCAGCATCTTCTGTTGGTATCTCTTGTTCACTCATGTCTGCTTCGTCACGTTCAGATATTTCGGAACCTGCTGAGGCAAGAACAGAGACCTGTTCATCACTCGTAAAACTCTCTTCTTGGTCAAGATCAAGCACTGTCCCCCACAAGGCCGAGCATTCCTGGACATGGTTTTGATCTGTCTGAATGTTTATGTTGCTGGAAACATTGACGAGTGTTTGACCATCCTGGTTTCTGTCGAAATAATGATGATTTCCAATATGACACTCGTTATAAATGTATGCTTCATGATCTTCTTGTTCTTCTTCTTCATCGGAGAACATACTGTACTCGTATCCATTTTGGTTTCTTCAACAACAGAACCGCTAAGAATCAGAACATCAATTTGTGAAAGAATAAGAAACTCACAGAGAGAGAGAGAGAGATAGAGAGGGATCGCAAGATGGAAATGGCATACCTTTGGATAATAGGATAGCTACCAATAAAGTTGATGAAGTTGAGGAATAAAATGGATGAGAAGTGGAGGAAGAGGAGGAAGAGAAATGAAGAGGCGGAGAGAGTGTAGAACAGCCACACAAGAGTTTCTTTTGAACATGTCATCTTTACTTTGTTATTTGCAAAATGACTCACTTCTAACATCTATCAAGGAGAAAGAGAGCTAGCTAAGCAAACTCCTACGAAAAAGTGTTTGCTTTGGTTCGGTTAATTTAACTTTTCCAGCTTATAAATTCCTCTTCCTTCTTGTTTAAAATTTGTCTGTTCCACTCCTATTTTGACCTTCATGCATGACATTTAGACTATGTAGTGGGATTGTGACCACAGTGCTTGCTTACATGAATTTAATTGAGATTGCAACTACAAGAACTATATACTCCACAAAGAGTTGCTAGATAGATTTTTAGCAGTGTGGGTTATTACAGAAATTTCAAGTAATTATTATGATTATTATGTGATTCGGATGTATTATACTGTCAGGGACTATAAAAAAAACTGTCACGGTGTAGCAAAATCCTTTAAAATTATCTGCACTGTAGACATAAGTTGTAACTTATAACCTAATTCTACACACCACATGCTTGGCTAAAAATTCTACCCTCCACATATTTGGCTAAAACATGTGATAAATTTAAAACTTATTTAATGAATAGAATATAAGTGATAAAAAAAATCATGATCTATTTTACTTATTATTTAAGGACTATATTAGTTGCTACTTCCTCCAAATTTACGGATGTATTTTTACAAATCATTTACTTTGGATTGTTTCTCTTCTCAAGGGTTTATCCTTCATGCTTTTTAAAATTTTCATAGTTAGTTACCTTCTTTGTCCCTACATTCATGAGTAGGCTAATGTGCTAGTTCGTACCACTGGACCTTATAATTTAACTAATAGGACTAATGAAATCTAGTTTACCATCCATGCATAATAAATTACGCCCCGTATGATTCTACTTTTTGCTCTTCTGATGTGATTTTTATTCTTCATTTCTTGATTTAATTTTATATATTTAAAATAAAAACAAAAATCTATATACTTCTCAAAGCCAATGTCAATATATATATATATATATTTTAGTTATGATAATAATTAAACGTCAAATAAAATTTAGAGATAAATTAATTTCATTAATTAATTATAAAATTAATTTTATTATAATTTTTT
>JAOXYD010000006.1:12716474-12726595 GCA_028565735.1 Pinacopodium congolense
TCAATCAATCTTAACAAATCTAAAATATTTTGGCTTGATTAAATGATGTTACTCTAAGCATTTCCAATTCAAGTGTTTACTACAGTGCACATTATCCCAAGCAATCGATCATCGGCTGATGCTTAACAGTGAAAACATAGTGATGGATACTACAGGAAGAAGAGATTTAAGGTGCAGAAGAACTGCCATATTTCTGGTTTTGGATGTTGAAACAGAAGAAAATAGATGAACAATGAATGTGAGACCCTTGAATAACAACAAAGAGATAAAAAATATAAGAGGCTGATAGAAACCAGATTTGCCTTCCATAAGAAAACATCATCAATTCAAAGTCTGATCTATAAGCTGGTCACTGAAGAAAGAAACACTTATAAAGTCTGGCTGAATCAATGTTACTTATGAATGAGGAGTTCAAACCTTAGTTCTCTTCTTTAAGTTTCCATATTGCACGGTTACATATGGATCACTGGTCCCTCTGATATCAGCAGCTATAAGGTCTTTTGCTTCAATTATAACAAGTTCAATCCAACCATTGTTTGTATCTGCACCTGAACCCTGAGATGTTCAAGAAGTGGGGAAGTTGGGGAAAGGAAAACAATATTAGATTAGGAACATCAAGCCAAAGTATCATAACCCACTGAGACAGCCTTGTAAGTTTTAACAATACCAGGATGGTATGCAATCACAAATAAGTACGAAGGTAAAAAGAAAGCAAACAAAAGAGTGTGAATTGTATGCCCGACTAAATATTGTCCAGGAAAAGGGTGAATATTCCTGTGCCATTCATACTCTGAATGCACTGTACATTTAAGGACAAATGGTACCTTGGTTCCTTCGAAGTTACCAATTCTGACTGCTTCAATTTGCAGCCTCACTTCTCCTGAATTCGTTTTTTCAAGGGGAACCCATATGTCCCTGATTAAACCGTCCACCAGCCCTTCCATGTTTACTCTTGCACTTCCAATGTTGTCATCTCTAAAGATTTCTTCATTGTAGCACTTAATCATGAGGCATTCACCGCCTCCTACCTCATCAAATTGGAACTTCTGGTTCCATGTAGGATTAGAACCATGTGCAGTTTTTGTTCTCTGAAGAACCTGAACATAGGTTGAAATTTGAAAAAGATAGAATTGGATTAAACTATGTTTCTACATTTTCAAGATCTTCAACTTCACTTCAGAAACCACCAAATGCATTAAGAAAAAACCTACCTTGCCATACTGCAATTTAACATATGGATCACACTTCCCATTTCTTTCTTTAGTAGTGAGATCCCTTCCCTCAACAACTACTAAATTGACTTTCCTTCCCGTCCTCAGTAGATGATTTGATGATCCATATGCTGGTTGTTGAGAGCTGCCATGAAGCTTGTTGACACTTAGGGTTCCATCAGAAAATTGCCATTCTTTTAACATAAGTTTGACTCTTAACTGCAACATGAATTGAAGCAACAGAAATACCTTAGCTGCTATCAGTGTATCTTTCCCAGACATAAAGGATATATAACAAGCTTAAAAAGAAATTATTAGCTACCATTGTCCGTATTGAAAAATCATCAATTCAAGTAACTTGTTGGGACTATTAAGCAAAGTAATGAGGAACCTTGATAAGTTCAAATGCAGCTAAAGTTACCAATTGTCAGAAAATATATTAAATCCTTAGCAGTAATAGCTGTAGTTAGTCTACAACGGTAAGTCTACATATGTTTAGTATTGTATTTAAGCAATTGTATCCTTTAGATCCTCAATTCTAGGAGCTAATCTAGCTTGTACATGGCTACATAAACAGCCCTTCTGTAATGAGAAAGATATAGTGCAGAGAATTATTGTCCACGGTAACACTCCCTTGTTTATCTTTCTATTCTCTTTTATCTTTTACCAACAGTTTAAACATCCAAAATCAAATTCTTCAACAGTCAAAACATTGTTTTAGGACAAATATGATATAAACTATGCCTTAGCTTATAGATCACATAATGCTTATCCATGTTCTGACATTGCACAATGGCAAACAGGTCAGAAGTTAGGCCAGGCCGAGAAACAATGCATTAATGTAGATATTTCAAGCACCAGACAAGAAAAATTTCCTCATTGCTAGAGCGGTCATTTTAACAACCACATGATATAAAAAATGCATCATAAGGATAGATGGATATGAAGTGGGAGAGTCAAAAGGCAAGATAGATTAAACAAGCATCAAAACTTATTAACACCAGGAGCAGGTGATCACATGGCAATAATATGTAAATGGAATCAATAAAAACTAAAATAACTGTTTTACATGTATGGACTTAAATTCTTTTTATGTACCTCCCCTGAATCAACTCCCTCAAATGGAACAACCATTTCAACTTCTTTCCCACAAAACTCAGCACGTGCGGCTATGACACCAAAGTCGGGCCCTATTGCCCAAAACATTGATGAATCATCTGCAACATACTTGATCTGTTCAAAAGGTCAAAGAACTGAGCGAGAAGAAAAAATCATAGATGAAATTTCAAAATAAGTTCAAAACATACATGAAATATATAAAGAGGCAAGTTGCATTAAGTTAATGTTTTACTCGCCAACATAATCTTCTTACATCAGTCAATTAAAAATGTGTCTTTTCTCTTGAACTAGATGCATTTTGAACATATGCGTTCATTGAAAGTGCTTGTTTGAGAGTTAGAGCTGAAGCACAATCCACAATTTCAGGTATCTAACACATTTCCCTTCATTGAATGGAGTAGTTCCACTCAGCTACCAAGAAAAGAAAAGTCATGTGTCCTTATCATTATGTTTAACAGTGCCCAACTCAGTCACTACTTCTAACTTGTTAAACAAAAACCAAACTTGTTCCAATTAGCTCCTAATTCTTTTCTGCACAGCATTTCTTTGAGAACAAAACTTAAATTGTTATTTCAGCAAAAAGGGCGAAATGAAGTAGTTATAGGGACCTTATCACATGTTTAGTAAACCAAGTTACCCATAGCTCCTCTTCAAATGTTTGCAAATTGCAAGAGAGAGATGAAATTATGGGCCTCCCCTTGCAAATACATAAGCTATGAACTGATATCCACTAATGTGAAAACTAAAGAATAGACTAAAAAGGCAAGTGTTAGAACCACTTAAAAGTAAGTAAATGATTTTTGCACTATAAAGAATTTTTAGTGTAAGAATCAGTTTATTATTGAAATTTGAGTATCCCAAATAGACAGGAACTGCAAACTCGAAGAATACATAAAACCAAAAAATGCATATACATTGCAAGCAGGCCTGAATGAAGTCACGAGTTCTTAATAGCCTAAGAGTTTGGACAGTAACTTTACCTTTATTTCACAACTAGCTACAAAGTCATACTTCACACTGCCTGGGGTACAGACATAAAGCTGGAATCGAAGACTTCCTGTATCTTCATGCAAAACCATGTTGAATGTCGAATCATATCTAGGATTCAACCCTGGTATTACATCTGTTCTCCTTGTCAATTGTCCAAGTTCAACCTCCACAAATGTATGCAGATCATTGTTACCAAAATTTTCTTCCAAACTACCATTCCTGTAATACAATTTTCTTGACGGGCTTCCTTTCAAACTATTCCTAGAAAGCTTACTAGCTGAAATGACTGTCACATGTATGATTCCCCCAACAGCCTTCTTCCCTAAATCCACTGCTGGTAAACTGAAGCATCGACGTCGAGGTTCAACCATCGTCTTCACTATTGTTTCAGTAGCAATTTTGACCTGATGGACAAAATAAATTAGACAAGGAACATCCATTCACCAAAAATTAAAGAGAATATAACAGTTATCAAATCCAAGGGAAGAAGCATACAGCTAACAGTTTTGCAGATATTAAACCACTTCCATAACCACAGCCAAGAGAGAAAACTAAAGCAGTATAGAATTGAAAGATCACAATATAAGCAAGTATAATTGTAGCTGATCACTTGTACATGTTCTGTTTTTAATCAAAGAAACACACTCCACCAAAGTGAAGTAGAGTTAAAACAATTAGCTAAGAGAAATACCAGCCAAGAAGAAACACCAGGCAGCTCTGTCGCTGGAAGTGACTGGCTTCCACCACTTCCAAAGGCAATTCCTATGCGTACGTCAGGGGTTGATACAAATGAATACAATAGTGCTCTCCCTTCCAAAGCTGGCATCAAGAGAAGCTGTAAAATGTAGACAACTAGTCAAGTACCATTACGCAAATTAATCAACTATTTCTTCATTAGACTTGCCAATTTCTAAATGTTACTTCTGAATCATACACTTAACTGTGGAAGAAATTTTCATGGAATTTTGTGTTTTGCATATTATTTTGTTTATTGTCCATTTTTTTTATGACTATTGCCAACCAAATCTTAGGCTAACTAATAGGATCTGTCCTTGTCAATAATCATTCAGGTCACAACATATTACCCAGCAATCCTTGTATTTTTCAATTGATAGTTATAATCATTTAGGCAAATTTAAATAAAAAGGGCATGTATCACAAACTATTTATCAACATCAAAAAGATACAAAACTAATTATTAAATAGGAAAAATCAAAGTTATAAATAAGCAACAGCCAGTTGACATGCATACACAGAGTGATATGATAAACTGTGTGTAGTTGCAAACAAAAAGACATGGTTGCAGAAATAATTGTATATGGATGCAAACAAGTAACTTCCAATTAATAGTTTGTACCACCAACAATTTGTAAGTGTGAACTAAACCAACCCATTCTCTTTGAGTAATACTGATATTTTAGGCTACACAACATACAACTGCAAGTGCACATAAACATATACCAAAAATTATCATAACAACAATCAAATAGGGGTATTGCAAGCCCCTAATTCACTTAAACTGCCAGAAAAATAATAATTCACAGAATTTATAAAAAAACAGCAATTCACATACATCACCCTTGATGTGGAGGTTGTTGATAACTATACGAGTAGTTCCCTTAAATGGCTTGGCCAGCTTAGCCAGCAACATAATGCTCATGTCATTGGTGTCCCAATCAAATCCCAGATGCATAATTTGCTGCCAAATAAATAAGAATGTTCCGTGAATATTTTTCGAGTTTGAAGGGCAGAAAACAGTAATTCAGCTGCAAGAAATCTTCACTACACCCTCATACACATAATACACAAATATATAATATGATTGTTTGTATAATACCATACAAATTATAATGTCAATTGTTACTCTTTTGGATCATTGCATCTTTTTTCAAATTTTAAAAATCCATTGCTGCATCATTCTAAAGATTGAAAAAAAATTCTCGCTTTTCATAGGTAACTCAGGCACGTCCAGCTATAGATCCTTCAAGAATTCACTTAATCCGTTGGGATCTAAGCGCAATCTCAGCAGCAAAACTGTTGTACGAGTTAAGACAAGAATTACATGACATGCTTCTGTCTATCAGTAACTTGTACCAACTAATTTCTTCTTTAGTAAAGAAAAAGGATTTAATTTTACCAACTAATTTCTTCTTTAGTAAAGAAAAAGGATTTAATTTCTATGCATCTCAAAAACTAAGAGCATCAAGTCAACATATATTTTAGGCAGGTAATGAAGCCAAGAAATGAGATATTCCTTTCATACTTTTGAATAAATATTTAAAATATTATTGTGGTACTAGTATCAATGGTATTGTAAACAAGAAAATACAATAAGATTTGCAGGTACCTAAAAATTTTACCCCAAAATATTCACATTTTGCCAAACTTCGTACACTTTGAATGAAAAGTGTCACTGGGTGCTACTTTCAATCCTAAAATAAATCTAGCTTACTTCTTCTTGTTTCTGTTTAAAGTCAAATTTATTGATTCAAATTAGCTACCATTTGGCTCAAGCTATATATATATATATATATATAATATCTCGATTCTATTGATTCTCATGTTAAAAACTCAACAATGCATATTATTTCTAGCCAGAAATATATGACAGCAGATCACAACCAATTTCAAATGCCTTTGACAATTGCATGTAACAGAAAACCAATGTAGATACTGGAGTAGAATGATAGAAAACAAAACCATAACTGAAGCTCTCAAGTCAGCAAAAGTCATGGTCAAACCATAACCGCTAAATTTAAGAGATGTTTACATGAATCTCTTTATCCAATCTACTCTGTTATGGACCAATCTTAGTGCAACTGTGAATTATTTCGTACCAAAACAACAGAAGAGAAAATTGCTAAACAAAGAAAATTTGGCCTCAGGTTGTAACAGAAAACTAGTGCAAAGCACCCCAAATGAATGCTACAGAATCGAATGCATTAGAAGACCCTAAAAGAAGTTTATTTGCAAAATTTGAAACAGTGAGGCTGGAAACCAAACCTGATCACCTAAAGTTGACCAGCTAGTCCCTTGTGAGCCCAGGCTAGGTGGGCAGGAACCAAGTGAAAACTCCACCAGTTCAACTTTTTCCTACAAAATACAAACTTTTCCTCAGTAAATAATAACATTATCGCCAAACCTCACAGCAATTTTATCACTCAATCTACTAAAAACAACGAGAAGAAGTGGATCACTTACTATAAGCTTTGACTTGTTCTGCCTCAATCGTTTCTGCAGTAGAAGTTCAAAGAAATTAGAGCGAGCTCATAAGCAATGAAACAGCAAAATATGCAGTGAGGATCATCAGGACTTATGAGATAGAGTTGAGACTGTCTTATCATTTTATTGTGCAATAGTAAGTACATACAAAGAGCCTATTTGATATCAAAAACTATGACCACATCTGCAGAAACCCATGACATCGTAAGATAGCCGCACCAATTTTCAAGATTTTATGATATTGAAACCAAATTTTTAAGAATTTCCAGACTTCTTGTCTCACTGTCAGATACAAAAACAAACTTGCAGAATGCAAAAGACTTGACAGGGTATGCGAGGTGGTTAATCAGAGTTTGAATCATTTACTTTATCAAAATGTCAACATAAGGAGATTACATCAGCATCTTCTGCAAATATAATCCTCAAGTTAATCAGCATGAACTGAATCTAACCTCAACCATTGATGAGAACCTTCTTGAAAATTTTGGGTCAAAATAGTTGAGCCAAACTTCCATAAATAGCTTGTTCAGCCACGCGCAATGTTCCACTGGAGTTATTGGCTGTACAATGGCGTGAAATGATAAAAAAAGTTCCACATTAGAGCAGGAATTGAAGCAGGGCCGCAGGAAATAAGAAGAAAAAGTAGGTACCGAGGCGTTCAACACTACACGCTTCCATTTTTTGTTCAGGTCTTCGACAAGTATCTGACGTTGATAACTGCAATACTGCAAAGTGAAAACCGTGTTGTAAGATTTCCCTTTACCATCGTTTAAATCCGCAAAACTCGCTAGTCAAACCATAAAACCACAGCATATGCTACTGAAAGAAGCACAGTTCTACAAAAGATTCACAACTACAAGATGAAAGAAAACAAATCCACGATCTTCATGCAGAAGACGGTAAGAAATTAAAGATTCAGGCCGCCTCCACGTAAGAAAAACAAAGACAGGTGTGGAACAAATACAAAATGCAGAGCACACAAAAATCATACAGAAGAACAATAGAACTCCCAGAGAAAGTTATTAAACATCATAGAAACACATGATCAACGCAGTATGATTTGGAACAACCAAACAAAATTCAGAAAATGCTGCAGCAACATTCAAAGTTCCATTCGAACAGAGAGCGAAACCTAAACGATTATATAACTTGCCTGAAGAGTGGCCCAAACAGCAACAACAAGAGGAACCCAGTTGGAGAAAGAGAAAAGCCATCTCTCTATGCACCAAACGACCAAAACCAAAGGGATTAAGAAAGGAAGAAAAGGCTTTTGAACAAGGAGTTGATTAGAGAACTCCAAAACCTCTTCAAGTTTAAGAAGAGCTTTCCTTCTTATCCTCGACATTTTCTAAGCCAAATACCAAACTAGAAACAAAGAATCATCTTTCACTTCCCTCATCCATGTACACCGTTAAAATGCTTCAAAAGAATTCATGATCCTTAATAATAAAATTCACAGAAAGGTAAGTACATGCAAAAATGGGAACTGCCCAATTGAAAAGATGATGTGAAGATAGGATCTTCATAGTTAGAAAAGATGACTTGAAAAGTCAAGGGCTCCTCTGCAGAGACCGCCAACAACAGACCCATTTCCGTATTGACTTGAGAGACGAAAAGTCTCCGGAGTCAGCAAGCTTGTTTGTTAATAACATATCGTTAAAAAAAACAAAACTCTGGCTAAACATAATGGGATAACTAATTTTTGAAAAATAAACAACAGTATGAAAAGCAAAATAATGAGTTAATAAATTACTTACTTATTTTTCCTTTTAGAAAAATAAAAGGTTTTTAGTTTCTGTTTCTTGTGCTTTGGTTTATGATTTTTATTTTGTTAAAAAATAAAACTTTGGTTATAAAATATGTTTGAAACTCATCAAAATAATTTAATTTAAATTTTCTATTCATTAAAAATTTACTATAAGAAATAATAATTCAAAATAAATTCTATAAAACATTATTTTACTTTTAGAAACCAGTTTTTAAAATATATGAACAACAAATTTTATATTTATATAAATTTATTCTTATTTTTATTTTTTAAAATAAAAATAAAAATTGAATAAAATAAATACATTTTTTAGTATAATAAATTAACAGGCCTTAATAAGAAAGTTTTGATCTGATGTGGGTAGTCTCACCCTAGTGCTACTTTCATACTATGGCTAATTATTAAGAAAAGATTTGAGTACTATATGTTTTTTGTTTTAATGCCAATAATTCCGAATATGTATAATGTAGCTTTGTAGCGCTCAATTTCATTCAAGACCTGGCAGAACACATGTGATTGGTGCTGCAATTAATGCGGCTTCTCATATTGATAAACTTCATTTAATTCGGTACCAATGAATGCGGCTTCAATTAATCCGGTATCGACCTATATTAGTTAATACTATACGGTAGCAGTCGGTATCGATTAATATTTGAATTTAATATTAATTTTTAAGGTTTTGTATCATTTTTTAGGTCAATATGATATAAAACTGAATACCTTCGACCCGACTTACATTGAGGGTAATATTTTATTGGTAATTTTTATATAAAATAAATTTTATTTTTAATTATTATTTTTTATTTTATATAAAAAATAATTATAAAATTTATTTTATATAAAAATAATTATAAAAGTCATAAATAAAAAATCATGTAATATTTTCTAATTATTGATATATTATAAGTACAAGTGGCCGTACTACAAACGGCTGCACGCTAAAGTTGGTTTTTGAAACATTAATATATTATTTGAGTTTTTTGACAAAAAGTTTTGAGGTAGGAAAAGTCCAAATGGCATTCTTGGCTGACCCATTGGAAGATATAACTAATTGTTGTTTGAAATTCCAACTCGTGGAATGGGATGGGACTTTGGGACCCGCCCAGCTATTGTTCCACGCGTTTTTAACTAATCTTTTCAAAATCCATGGATTTATATAGATTTTTGAAATTTTGGTTTTATATAGATTGTAAATTTATATGTTTAGTTGGGTTATGGGTTGTATTTTTTTGTTGTAATTATTGTATTTTTGTATTAATAATTATATTTTTGAATTAATTTTTGTGTTATATTAGTGTATTTTTTTATTAATTTTTATGTTTAAAAAAATCAAAAATTAAAACTAAAGTAAATAAGCCTTATAGTACAATTTTTTAGATATTAATCTTTTACATTCATTTGATAAAGCTTAATAACAATTATATTTCTTGCATTTTTAGTTAGAAAAAAAAAAGGAGGTCAAAATATGAATACTGTCGGTTTTTGACTTTCTAGAACCAAATCAAATAGAAGCTTTTCCTGCCTTCCAATTTGATGGCAGCTTTTTTAACTTTTCCTGAAAGAGAATCTTAGTGACGATGTAGGGTGATCAGTTTTTTAAATACCGAATGAGTATCGATATTAATATTAAATTTAATTTTAAAATAGTATTTTAAATTAGTCTTTAAATATTATAAAATTTATAAAATAATTTTCTTATATATTATGTTATATATTTTTAATTTTATTTTAACTCTATCTTAAAAAATTAACATATACATTTGATATATTAATAATCATATTTTTATTAATTGTAAATATTAACTAATTAA
>JAOXYD010000006.1:12726695-12738015 GCA_028565735.1 Pinacopodium congolense
AATATAACACAGAAATTAAGACAAACAATACAAAAATTTATAAAAATACACAAAATTCAATACAAAAATATAACATCACAACTAAAAATTACAACCAAAAACTCAATCAAACAGCCCATTAATCTTATCATCAAAAGAAATATTACCTTTTTTAGATTAATTAAGACTACAAAATTGTTTCATGTGTTTGTCCACTATGTATATTTTTGTTAATAATAAGTCTACTATTACTTTGGGAATGAATTCAATTTTTATAATAGAAGTTAATATATAGACATCAAGTATTATTTTATAAGAGAATCCATCGAGAATATGAAGATTCAATTGAAACATGTGATATCTAAAAATCAAGTTGTTAATATGCTGTTACGTGATATCATTCATTACTGATAATAAGGCACTGCAGTTCTTTTTTTTTCGCCCTACAGTTCGAACCTGAGTTTCTTTGCACTATTTATTATTAGGATTCAAACTATAGAAACTGCTTCTAAAGCAATAAGTGTCATACGCTTGTGATCATTTTGAGAGGCTTTGGTGTCTCAATTCTAATATCCCCAAGTCCTCATCCACGGTCAGTTTATTTGCAACAACCATGCAGTTAAGTAGGTACTGATCGTTGGCATCTTATACAGAAAGTAATTTCTTCGCGTTTGCACTTGCCAGTATGGAGACTAAACCGTAAAGGAGAAAGAAAATCAAATCCACCACACAAGCCAAAATTTCTTTCTTTTTTCTGATGGGAATCTACTGGGTATTCCTCCCATTGAAAGCAAAAGACATGCACAGATATGCTTTAACCAAAGGAAAGAGTTTGCTTTTCTAAAAGATAGCTTTAAGCACTTTCTAAAAGCCAATTTCAATATCTTTCTATTTTCCTGGTTCAACTTTTGCTTGTTCTGCAAAATTGGATGATTTACAATGCAAGCGTTCCAACATTCGTTTTCCAGTTATACAGGGGGAGAACTGTAACATAGTGATGACATTGATCTCATTTTTCAAGTTTTCTCTTTCATGAGGTTAAGGCCATGACCAGTTACTGTCCTTTCATGGTATCGTTTCTTTAAAAAAAGAGATATTTTTTTCTTTATGAAACAAAGTGAAAAGACGAGGGAATAGAAAACACAAACTATCCCACACAAACATTGCAAGGGAAAATAAAAACCAAATTTAAATAAAGACATAACAAGCTTCAAATTCCACAAAAAGATCCAAATTCTTCAACCAACATAGCTCACTGATTACCATTTTGTTTAGAGAGCATGAAAACAACTTATTCACGTGATTGAGCAATCGCTGTCATCAGCATCAACATCACCGTCCCTGTATGCATTGATCTTATTAGATGGTGAAGATGGTGCCTGGCGCGTCTACCCAATAATATGGGTTTTGAGCGACAACAGAAAAATAAGAAGGCTGGAGAATGTGAATAATATGTTGGAAGATATGTTAAATCAATAATCATCAAATTCGGTGCCTACCATTGAAGATTTTAACGCTTTTTTATCGTCATTTGGCCAAGTAACAAGCAAAATAAGTAGGAGAAAGGCGTAAAAGTGATGTAAAAAAAAATAGAGAAAGATGAAAAACAAAAAATATATTGTGCATATGTTTTTGTAAGTCTAATTTTTATTTTTTTATAGTAAAATTCTACTATCTTTTCTCATGATTGTTACTTTAATTTTGGGTTTTTTTAACGTAAAATCAGTATATTTATTTTATTTTTATTATTTTTAATTTCTTTTTAACTGCAATCCTTCTTTATTTAGTCTAAATTTTTTCTCAACAAGTGGTATCAAATCCAGTGTTTGGGTACATATATTTACTTATTGTATGCTCTGTGATTGTTATTAAAAGTAGATTTTTTATATCAAAAGATAAGTTAGATTATTATTCATCCTTTTCAAAGGCACTATTTATAAAGTAGTCGTAGTAGAAGTAATGGTAATAAAGTACGAAATTGAAAAGTTCAACATAGGCAATTTCTTATTGTGAAAGGTGAAGATGAAGGCAATTATAAGGATAAACAATAATCTAGTGACCATTAGTGAAAGGTCAGTTAGGATTACAGATGAAAAGTGGAATGAGATGGATAGGAATGTTATAGTTAATCCTCACCTAGCATTAACTAATATAGTATTGTCTATTATAAAGGAGAAGAAGATAACAAAGGAGATATAGGGTCACCTCACAAAATTGTACGAGGCCAAATCACTTCACAACAAAATTTTTCTGAAAAGAAAACTATACCCTTTACGTATGGCAGAATCCACTTCGGTGATGAAACACCTAAATATTTTTAATACTTAATTTTCCTAACTCATATTGTTGGGGCATACAATAAAGATAAGTGACCGTATATAACTTTTACTCCAAAGTCAACCATATTCGTATGATCAACTCCTCATTAAGTTAACAAACAATACAAATTCTCTAGTCTTCAACGATATTATACGTAAGAGTAAGGAAGATAGGTCGACAAGGTCACAATAAGTGGAGTCCTTGGTGGTGACGACTAGAAGATCAATAGAACGTAGCATAAGTAGGAGCCACAATCACGATAGATCAAAATTCAAGAGTAAGAAAAACTTCAAGTATTATAACTGGAATAAGAAAGGTCATTTGAAGAAAGATTGTTAGAATATAAATAAGAAAGATTATGTTCCTCAAGGAAGTGCTACAAGCATTGTAGATGATGGAAGTGCAATGATATGTGAAGTGGCAATGACTAATAGGAGTAAAAGAAGATTTACTTATGTATGGCTAGAGAAGATTTACTTATGTATGGCTTCTCGATTCGACAGCTACTTTTCATATGACCTCTCGAAGAGAATGATTTCATCAATATGAATATGTCTTTGGAGGATCTGTATATAGCTGCAATGATTAAACTTTAAAGATTGTTGAAATTGATACCATTAAGTTAAAAATGTATGGTGGTATAATTCAGATTGTTGACAAAGTACGACATGTGAAGGACTTAAAAAAGATTTTGTTGTTTATAGGATAACTAAATGATCTCGATTTTAGATTTGAAATTCAGAATGAGATCATGAAAGTGTTTAAAAGAGTGATTGCATTTATAAAAGTATAGAAAATAGCTACAATTCTATACATACTGAAGGGAGAAACTTTGCAAGAAGGAAAGTCATCAATTGCTATGACTAGTTTAGGTAAAAAAAAAATCTATAATAAAGTGGTATAAAAAGCTTGGACATATATTAAATAAGGAATGAAAATATTTGTAGAGAAGAATCTATTTCTAGGTCTCACAAAGGTATCACTATACTTTTGTAAACATTACATTGTGAGTAAGGAGTATCAATTGAAATACAATACATCAAATTTCAGAAGTAAGGAAATTCTAGAATTGGTTTACTCTGATGTATAGTAAGCACCGATTATGTCCTTAAGAAGAGCAAATTTATTTGTATCATTCATTAATGATTATTTGAGGAGATGTTCGATGTTTCCTATCAAGGGGAAGGTTGACGTGTCTCCAGTCTTCAAATTTTATAAAGCACAGATGGAACTCGAATCTAGTAAGAAGATCAAGTATTTGTAGATAAATAATAGAGGAGAATATACTGATAAATAATTTGATGAATTTTTCAAGCACAAAAGCATTAAAGGGCAGTTTACAATGGCATACACTCCTAAACAAAATGGAGTAACAAAGTAAATGAATAAAATTCTATTGGAAATAGTAAAAGCTATGATGAGAACTATAGGTTTATATGAGAAATTCTTGATAGAAGTAGTCAATATCGTATGTTATGTGGTGAATCAAGCTCCAGTAACTGTAATTGAGTTGAATATGCCAAGGGAAATGTGGATTAGTAGACTGCTACACTATTCAAACCTCCATATATTTGGAAATCCTACTTATGTTATGTTTAATGCTCAAGAAACTATGAAGTTGGATCCAAAATCTAGAAGCTGCATTTTTTTGGGATATATTGAAGGTGTGAAGAGGTATCGTCTAGCAGATCTCACTTCCCACAAGATTGTTATCAGTAGTGATAATATTTTCATTAAAGATAAGGATTAAAAGTAAGAAAAAAGTGTTGGCACTTCGCAAGAGAATCCAAAAACTATAACAGTACAATTGAAAAGAGAATTTGACCAAAATAATTCTTTTGAAGTTATAATATAGCACGATGAGTAAGAACCAATAGAATCTAATGCTCTGGATACTCAGAGATCAACTCGCACAAGAAGGTCACCGAGTTATTATTTAGACTATATTATAGAAGGTAATATTACATACTATCTTTTAACTGAGGATGGAAAGCCATCAATTCCTCAAAAAACAATGAACAGTTTAGATGCTTCTCAGTGGATGACATTAATGCAAGAAGATATTAAAGCACTTCATAAGAAAAATACATGAGAGCTTATGTCACCACTGTAAGGAAGAAAGCCCATCTGCAATAAATAGGTATACAAGATTAAACGGAGTGGTGATGATCAAGTAGAGCAATATCGTGCTAAGTTAATTGTGAAAGGATATGCTCAGAAAAAAAGAATTGACTTCAATAAAATATTTTCTCCTATAGTTCAACTCACTGTAATTTAAGTAGTTTCGATGATGTGTGCTATTTTTTACTTGCATTTTGAACAGTTAGATGTGAAAATTGCATTTCTTTATGGAGATCTTGAAGAATAGATCTATAAAAAGAAGTTAGTTTATAGATTGAACAAATCTTTGTATGGTATAAAATCGATGTCGAGGTGTTGGTATAAGAGATTTGATTCCTTCATCATGAGTCATGGTTATAGTAGACTATTTGTAGACCTATGTGCATATTTTAAGAGATTTGATAAAGATGATTTTATAGTCTTATTATTATACATAAATGACATGTTGGTAGCAAGTCTCAATAATGACTTTATTAAAGAATTGAAGGCACAATTGGCTGAAGAATTTGAAATGAAAGACTTGGGACTGGCAAATAAGATTTTAGGGATGCAAATTTACCAGGATAGAAATAATAGGAAGATTCATCTTTCTCAAAAGAATTATTTAAAAAAGATCTTATGGTGTCTCAACATATACGATTGTAAGTCAATTTCTACCCAACTTCCTATTAATTTCAAGTTATCCTCTAATAAGAGTTGTAGTATTGAAGAATAGAGGATATAAATGTCTTGAATATCGTATGCATCAACAGTGGAGAGCCTAATGTTTGCTATGATTTTTACAAGAATAGATATTATACATGCAATGGGAGTGGTTAGTCGATACATGGAGAATCCTGGTCAAGAGCAATTGAATGTTGTTAAGAGGATTCTCAAATATATCAAGGGAACCTTAAATGCTACATTATGTTATAGAGGATCAAATTTTACTGTTAAAGGATATGTTGATATTGATTATACAAGTGATCTTGACAAAAGCAAATCCATTACAGGATATGTGTTCATACGAACTAGAGGAACTATGAGCTGGGTTTCAAAACTATAGTCAATTATAGCTACGTCAACAATAGAAAAATAATATGTAATGGTTAAAAAAGCTAATAAAAAAGTATTGTGGTTGAAGATGATATTGGAGGAATTTTTACTCAAATAAAAAAAATATTGTTTTGTATTGCAACAACCAAAGTTCTTTACATCTTACAAGGAATACAACATTTCATTTAAAGATAAAACATATTCAAGTTCAATACCATTTTGTTCGTGAGAAAGTGGAAGAAATAAAGGTGGATATGCAGAAGATTCATGCTAAGACAACATGACAGATTTTATTACAAAGGCAATTAATGTTTACAAGTTTATATGGCGTCGATCCTTTTATAACCTAACAAAGACGTGTGAATATGAAACGGTAAGGTAGAAAGAATGGTGTGAATATATGATTGATTCTCAATACAATCTTTAAGTGAGAGAAATGTTAAGTCAATAATGATGGGCACCGAATTTGATGCCTACCATTGGAGACTTTAATGTTTTCTCATGGACATTTGCTAGCCAACTTATCGAGCAAATGGGCAAGCACTCATGCCTATAAATAGGCAGGAGTGTATCAAGGCAAAAAACAAACAAAATAGGTAGAGAGGAGAGAGGTGTAAAAGTGAGGTGAAAAAAAAAGGAGAAAGAGGATAAATAAAAAATATATTGTGATTATATTTTTGTAAGTCCAGTTTCTTTCCTTGTAATTCTCATTTTCCCAATAGTATAATTCTTTTACCCTTTCCTATGATTTTGCCCTGATTTAAGGGTTTTCACATAAAATCTATGTGTCTATTTTATCTTCATTATATTCAGTTTCGTTTAAGTTATGGCCCTACTTTATCTAGTCTCAATTTTTTCTCAACGAGATGTTGGTTTACATAATGCCATATAGAGTTATAAACCATTGAGGGCGTAAGTGGCTAAGGGTCTGACATAATCATTGGAGTATCTAACCTAATTTTACCTTAAGTATCAGTTGTGATGACACTGTTACTAGGATTACCATTTTGTACTCTCTTCTACTTCTTTTTCTTTTTCTTACCATCCTTTCCACTGTTACCTCCACCACTATTAGGATTGTTATTTGCTGAGCTTTGTTCACTATCCTCATTGCTGTCAAATTCTATTGGTTAGTCATTTCACTATTGGTTTCATTATTTTTATAGCTTTCTCAAGCTTTTCTAAGAGATAATGATGACCGTTACCAACTTCTAGTTTGTCTTTGGAATTATTGTGCTTGCCATTGTTATTAGACTTATTCTCTTTTCTCTCTGGATTTTCTGGCCATAGCTCACCGTGTTTTCCTAGATTTCAATAGTTTCTTGACAAGGGTCTCTGCAACTACGTTGCTAATCATAATGTTAGGAATCACCCCTTCAATACTAGTTTGATAGAAATAATACCTTTAGTAAGTTATTGCTTTCATACTACTTTATTAAGGATCAAGGCTGAATAAGGAGTGAAAATAAAAAGAAAAATTTTATTTTATTTTAATTATTACAAAATGAATAATGAGTTTTATAGAGCTAGTCCTTCTCTATTAACGAGAAGATTATAAATACAAATATGAATGATTCATTTAATGCTAAAAGACTTTTATAATTACAAGAAGACACTTACATATTTTTAGATGATTCTTAAATATTAATAAAAGATAAAATACCCTTGAATTAATTAATATTATTATCAATATCATACTATTTTAAGAGTTATATTTTAGAAATTTCAAATTATTCTTTTCAACATCCCCTTTTATTTGAAATTTTTTTCATTACTTTAAAATTTACTCTTAATTTTCCAAAATCTTCAAACTTTAATGGCTTCATGAAATTATCTGTAACTTTAGCTTAAGTCTTCACATACTTGATCTCTACTTCTTTGTTAGTAATATATTTTCTAATGAAATGAAACCTTATATTTAAATACTTGATTCAATCATGAAACACTGGATTCTTCACAAGTACTTGTGCAGACTTGTTATTAATGTAAATCTTCATAACGTCTTCTTATTTCAAGTGAAATTCCTTCAACAATTTTCTTTAAGGTAGTGAAGAATTCTCTTAGAGTATTCATATGAGTGAAAGTAAGAGTTTTCAAGAATCAAATTACTATTTTAACCAAATATAGGATAATGAGCCTTCTATATGTTAAATATCTCAAACTTCCCATAAGAATTTTAAAAATAACGAGATTTTCCTTTTCTCCATCTTTAAATTTTGATAACTTTAGTTCAATTCCAATAAATGTGTCCACATGGTTACAATCAAATATTTTAAACTTCTTCAAGACCTCCTTTGTACTACCTACTTGAGAAATGAATATGCCTACCTCCATTTTCTTCACCTCTAGGCCTAAGTAATGTGATATAAGCTCTATGTTAGTCATAATTCAAGTAACATTGTCTTCTTGAATTCTTCAAACAAACTTGAATTGTATCTAGTGAAAACAAGATCATTCACAAAAAGATAAATAAGTAAAATATTTATATTGTCATGAATTCTAATGTAGGAGCATATACATTAAGGAAATGAATAAACCCATTCCCTTAAAAGCATTTGTTAATGCAGTTATTCCATACCTTAGTGCTTGCTTCAAATCGTATAAAACTTTTTTAAATCTTAGAACTCCTCCTCCATGTCCTTTGACCACATACTCTAGTGGTTGCTCAACATAAATATCTTTTTCAAGATATCCATTAAGGAAGGCAAACTTGACATCTTGCTGATAAAATCTTCCACTTCATTTGAGTTACCAAAAAAATGACTAAACGAATAGTCTCCATTTGAATAATGAGTATGAAATTTTCTTTATAGTCAACTCCATGCTTTTGTATATATCTTTTAAAAGCAAGCCTTACTTTCTATTTTTCTACCTCTCTATTAGCATTCTTCTTGACCTTATATACCCATTTGACTCCATTGACTTTATGAGCTTTGGAAAGAGTTGCTTATTCCCAAGTCTTATTATTTTCAATTGCCTTGATCTCCTCATCCAATGCTTGTATTCACCTTTTATCTTGTATGGATTTTATAAAGTTTAATTCTCACTATTTATAAGAAGACAACACAATTTATAATTATCAAGAATAATTTCATTAATACTTGTATAAATGCCTCCTATATCTTTCATTTTCCTTGGCTTTCACTTGAACTCGTTTCTTGAGATAATGAAAGCTATGAAAAGGTAGAATTATTTCTTGTGAAGACATCATGGTGTTTCTTATATAGACATCACGGTCTTTTGTTTTTCTTCTTTAAAATGTGGAAGAAAATTATAATTTTTCTCTTCATAAACCTTGTAATTCCTTATAGCTTTCTCATTAAATTCAACATCTCAGTTTATCACCACTTTGCCATTATTTGGATTTCACAATTTATAGCCTTTGAAATGTAGATCATATCCAACAAATATGTGTTTATTACTTTGATAATTAAGCTATTATCTTTTTTAGTGTGGCACTTAATCATACATAATTCTTTCAAAAATTTGCAAATGATAGACGCTAGGCTTTTTTCTACTCCATACTTCTTGAGGGGTTTGATATTTGACATTTGATATTAAAAAGCAGTTAAACAAATACATTGCACAAGAAACAACTTCATTCTATCACATTTTTTTGATTGAATGCATTAGTTCGTTTTATGAATCTATTGCTTTGGATAAGTTAACACTTAACCCAGACATCTTATATAAGCCTATCTCTAAGTACCTATGAAAGATGTTTTATTCATGTAATGATCTAATGCATACAAGAAAGTTCTCAATCTCAATCATACACAAATCAAAGCTTTCAAGTCAAGGTTTACATTTAAATAACAATTGAATCCAAAATCATGAATATTCATGAACAAATCAAATTTAAAATTTGAAACTCAAGAGTTAAACAAGAACAAAAAGAGTACATCTTATAGTTCATAAAAACCCAAATCTTATAAAGTTCCTACACATCGTATCAATAACATAAACAAACATAAAGAAGAAGGAAACAGAAAAGCTCATGATGAGTTTCCTTAAATCCTTAGATTCTTAATTTGTGATGTATGAAATCCTTCCTCAATCCTTGGATTTGTGTGTATAGATGCTTTCTCCTCTTTAAGATTGCATAAAACCCCTTGACAATGATCTAGGACTTGATATCTACCTCTTGACAGTTGAATGGATATGTTTTCTTGTAAGTAAATCATCCAAATAGTCAAAATTATGTTGTTCAAATAGGTGGAGTCCACACTAGTCACAACCAGCATCACAACTGTGATCATGGTTGTGATTTCCACTGAAGTGAACTCACAGCTAGCTCCAGTCTTTTTGCTCCTCTTGAGGTTCTTGTTATATCTCTTCCATCTTTCATCCGAAGCTTTCCAACATGATGTTCTTGTTTTTTAAAATTGCTTCCATATCTCTTTAACTTTGAAAGCTTCATCCAATGACTCTCCAAAATCTTATAAAACATAACCAAACATTAAAAAAAAAACAATTAAGCAACATCTCATTCAAAGAGTTTAACTCAATATGCATATAAATCACATGAATTTATCTTTAAAACCAATCTAAACAAGCACTAAATCATGTATAAAATATGCTTTAATATCTATCCTTTTCTTTCATGACCTTGAGGGCTCAAAATTTTAAAAGGCTAAATCTTATCTACAAAAACTATGACTCATCTTCCATATCAACCTTAAAACATTTTGCTTAAATTTTTTTGATGTTTAATTTAAACATTATATTATTTGGCATAGCTACCTTAGCAATCAAATTAGATTTTTTATCTTTAAGCTAAAAAAATTGATTCTTCATGAGAATTTCATACCCTTTTTAAAGAAGTTGGTCCAAAATTAGGATACTACTTTTTAGTTTGGACATATAATAAACATTGGTGATCCACTTGTGACTATCATCTTCGGAAGATATGAAATTTGTTCATTTTCGTTCAATTTGTATTTTTGACAAGTCTCTAAAAGAAATGTACCTTTCATCTTCTCATCAAGCTTTATGAATTTACCTTTGTATTTACATGTGATTACTTATGCTATTTTCCAAGTACCATATACTATCAACATCCCTTTTTTTTTCCTTATTCATTAGCAAGAAAGTTGAAATTTCAAGTTTTCAGTTATCTTTAATAAGATTAGGCTTTTTCTTAAATAGCATCATCGGCATTATAACATTTCTAAACATAATGTGTAATTTTATAATAGTTAAAATATTCAACTTTAGACTTATCATACCTCCTTTCATTTGTATTCGGGTAATAGAAACTCCTCTTTATCTTGTTATTCTATGTCGTCTTTGCAATGGTTAGCTCCTCTCCTTATTATTTATATTGTTTCCATTCCTCTTCCTCTTCCATATTAGCCATGACCACGACCATGTCCTTTCCCTCCTCCTCATCCTTTAAGTTGTTTCTTTTCTCTTTCATCATTCTTTATAGTAGCCTTAACTTTGCAAAGTTGCTCCAATGACTATTCTTATCTTTTCTTCGTCTTCTTGTAAAGAATAATCTAATTCTTTTATAATCATTAAGTCTAAATATTTTGACCCTTTAATCAATCACACACACACACACACACACACACACACACCATATAATCAAATTTTAGAGTTAAAGGGTGAAGAGTTTTCTCCACTACATAAGCATGTTCTATCTTGTCTCTATATCTCTTTAATTGATTAATGAAATTGAATTAGATTCATTTATCTTAAAAACTTCAAAATAACTTCTTAGTGTTTGAAGTCTCTCCCTTTTTACATTATCAAAACCTTGAAAAAGATTTTCTTAAAATATTCCTTGCTTCCGTTGAACTAGAAGCATCGGCTACCTTATCAAATATTGGGTCATCTAAACATTGATGGATAAGAATAAGAG
>JAOXYD010000006.1:12754135-12766118 GCA_028565735.1 Pinacopodium congolense
ACTTTGATTTAATCCGAAAAATAAGAGAATACATGAATGATCTGAGTTAGAAAACCCCCTATGATGATTTAGAAACTCATATGGATGTCTTATCTGCACTCTCTAACTTACAGAACTCAAAAATAGCCTAAGTATTGCTACTAGTGAAAACATTTCATCAAAATTAACTCTTTATTTTTATTTGTAACCTTTTTCCATTAGTCTTAATTTGAATGGATATATGTTTCCATTCATGACGCTATTTCTCTTAAAAACTCTCTTGCATCCAATATATATAATATCTTTAGGTGTATCCATTAAAGTTCATACTTGATTTGTGTGCATAGAATTAATTTTAGATTTTATGGCTTCTTACCATTTTAAAGAATCAATGTTTGACATTGCTTCCTCAAAATTAGTAGGCCCATCATCCATGAGTGAAACATCATCGCTCCCTTTTTCAATATGTAGAAATCTAATCTAATAAGAGGATGACATGCCCTACTAAAGCATCACAAAATATGTATTTCTTGAATCATTAGTTATACATTTGACACATTAACCTGTGATTTTTGTTCCACATAAATGTGATTTTGTAGTTATAGAACTTTTCTAAGTTCTATCTCATTACCACTACTTTCTTTAAGAATAAATTCTCTTTTTAAGAATGTAGCATGTCTTAAGATAAACACCTTTTGTTCAGGTGGATGATAGAATTGATATCCAAAACTCTCTTTTAGATATCTTATAAACTTGCATTTATCTGATTTAATTTTAAACTTATTAGATATTGCACACTTCATATAAGTGTCGCATCACAAAATCTTTAAGTGTGACATCTTTAGCCTATTATCAGTCCATATCTCATACATAATTTTATCAATAAATTTAGATAAAACTTTATTTAAAAGGTAAGTAGCAATTTTAAAGGCATATCTTTAAAATAAGGTAGAAAAAACTGTATGATTCATCATGAAATGTACCATATCTAATAAGATACGGTTTCTCCTCTCAGAAACTTCATTGTATTGTGGAGTTCTAGGTGCAGTCTATTAAGAGAGAATCATGTTCTCATTTAAGTGATTAAGAAACTTGTGGTTTACGTACTCATCACCTGGATCAAATTTAAGTGTCTTAATACTCTTTATAGTTTGTTTTTATATATCATATCTAAATTCTTTAAACTTTTTAAATTTTCCAGACTGATGTTTCATTAAATACATGTAACCATATCTAGAATGATTATATGTGAATGTAATGAAATAGATATATCTACCTCTATCTTGAGTATTCATAGAGTCACATATATCTGAATGTATAAGTTTTAGTAATTCATTGACATATTATCCTTTTCCACTAAAAGGTAATTTAATCATCTTACCCAATAAGTAAGATTCACAATTTTCATATAGTTTATAATTGAAAGGATCCAAATATCCTTCTTTATGTAATTTTGTGATTCTTATTTCATTGACATGACTTAACCTCCAATGCCATAAATAAGATAAATTTTGATCACTTAATTTCTTTTCTTACTATTTATGTTGAATATTGATCTTTCAAGATCTAATTTATGCAGACTATTTGTAAGTAAACTAGATCCATTATAAACATCACTTTTATTAAAAAGAAAAAAATTTGTTCTTTATTATAAAAATAAATCCATTTATGTCCAAATATGGAATAGAAATGATGTTTCTTGTAATTATAAGAACATAATAACAATTATCTGGTTCAAATACAAGTACAAAATACAAACCTAAATTACATGTTCTTACAATTAATGTAGCAACTCTTTCTTTATTACCAACTCGTAAGTTCATTTTATCTTTCTTCAACGATCTACTATTCGTTAGAACCTGTACATTATCACAAATGTGAGAACCACAATCGATATTTAATACTTAAGATTGTGAAACTGAAGTAGAAAAATTGATTTCAATCATAAACATATTTCTTGATGAATCAAATTAAATTCATTAAATATGGCCTTGATACCACTATTGGAAAACATACAATGATCTAATCATTGAGCGTAGTGGAATAATATTAAAATTTTCCCATTAATAAACTTTAATAAGATTTAATTAGAAACATTAAACAAGAAAAACAACAAGATTACACTAATCTGATTCGCTTTCCTGTTGAATATTTTTCTTCTTGTAAATTAGTCAAACTCAAACCATTCAATCGTTTGATTCTAATAAGATCCACATATCTACTTCAAGGAGAACTAAAAAATAATTTAAGAGGAATAAGAAGAATAGTGCTAACTATTTCTTCTTTCTTTTATATAAAAAATAAAAAATTTCATAAGTTTAAAATTGATTAAAACTATAAGTAAAGTCAAACCTTAATTATAATTACAGTTCAATCCTAATAAGATAAAATATTACATATTGATTCTTGATATTTTTAAAACTTCTTAATTAAATCCAACTTAATTAAAAATTTTCTCTCCTTAAGTAGATTTTTATGTGCTATTCATTAGATTTTTAATATATTAACAATAATTATAAATTATAATTATAATTTAAAATTATATATATTTTAAAATTAGCTTTAATTCTCTGATTAAACAATTTATAATTATAAATCATGATTGACATCCAACAAGTTATTATGACCACCTTAATATTATGAATGTTAAAATAATTTGACTTAACCTATCTATATATGGTTATGACTTATGATGTATAATTTAATCTTTTTGTCATCTAATATTCTAATTGAAATTAAAAATATGAAATTATTATGTACTTTAAATAATCTAATCATGTTTGTTTTTACTAATTAGTAAATGATTTATAATTGATATTTGAAAAATAACTTTTCAAATTTTCAATTTACTCTAATCGGAGAATTTTTAAATCGTTATTAATTAAGAATAGTGAAATATTTTTCCTAATTACTTTATATTGACGAATTCTTTATTAATTTACTCAACTATCTCCATATAGTTTATATTATATCTAATTACTGTCCTATTGAATTACTCCATTTAATTCAAGAATATAGTAAATAACATAAAAATATAGTAATCTTTATATGAGATAACTTTAATAATCTCAAGTCTAAAGATATAGAAGATAACTTTTGTAATTTCAAGTATAAAAATCGATTATACAACCATCATAATGAAATAATTTGTATACACATAAGTAATTTTCCATCGGAGTCTTCATAATTAGATCAATTTACTAGACTTATTCTCTAATAAGTACTTATACATTTATTTGAATGAATCCATACTTTAATTTATAAGATCGATTACTTTTTTCATAATAAAGAAATATAACGTGTGTTAATTTATCCGTTTCATCAATACCTTATCTTAATGAAATTACTATTAAAAATATTTTAAAATTAATACAAAATATAATCAAATTTTATAATTATAATTACATTATAATTTCCAATCACACTTTTTATAATTAAATATTAAAATATAATTAACAACCTTACAAAGATTAAAGAAATTTTAATTAAATAAAATGCAACATTATACATATAATTTTACAATCAACCAATTGATTGGAAAAGTATAAACTAGCACAGGATTCTCTGAAGGCAATAATATTTCTTTTGCATAGCAAATTTTCTATTACATGCTTTGCGTTTCACGGTTTAGCTAATTTTCATTGGCAACGAATATATTGAAAATGCCTGAATTTGTCATCTTCTACAGTTAACAGTGACAGACTTTACATACTGAATTTCTTTCTGCCCGTGACATTTCATCTGTTGTTTGGTTTATATTTACACTTGGAATTTCCATCAAGCCGGTAGTCGAGATGGATAGAAATGAAATTTATGCAGTTATTTCTTCTGTTTGTCTTCCTTTTTCCTTTCGAGAAGTACAGGAGCAGCAGGTATGCTATACCACCACTCTCTTAATCTCCTTGCCCGTCTCTCTGTGCTGGCTCTTCTTAGAAGCGAATGTCTCGTAAATGTCTCCAAGAAAGTTATTAGTATTATACACTTGATAGGTATGAAAGCCAGGACCAAAGCCATTGATACAAGGGTAATCGCAAATTTCTCAGTTGCCTGGACATAAAGTCAAATAACATTAGGTGCATAATTGATTAGTACTTCAGATAATATTCATAAGACTATAAAAAAGAGCATAGGATACCCAACATGCTTTTGATGTGCTATGTCGACTAAGAAGGAAGTATTACACACACACACACACACACACACATATATATATATATAAACATTCATATAGATGCGGATCATACAAGTATGCAAGGGAAAAAAGATAGATAGAAACCTGAGGAAAAATAGAAAATAACAACGCACGTAATTTGAGTAGGAAAACATTTGCATCCTGTATGAGCTGTTCAACTTGGGATACTGCAATCTGCACAGCCAAAAGTTGCTCCATTGTGTTCATAGGTGGAGGTGCTGTCACATTAAGTGTATCAATATGTCTTCCTTGGTTAGACCATCTAGTAAGCATCATATAGATTGCCAAAAATATGAGAGCCATTGCAAAAGCATAACCCAGCCATCCCCTAAAATGGACAACCTGTAAGTCCTTGGAATGGAAATTTACCAGTTTACTCAAAATTAACAGAAAGGACTTCATTTAAGGACTTGCATCCCTTGATTCAAGCATCAGAATACGATTTAAATCTGTATTAGCATTGCAGTCACCTAATAACTTCCTATTTTCGGCATCATGCGATCAATAGTTCTTGTAATATGAGGTAAGAGTCTCACCTCCAAATTACATAACTGCAAACCAAACAGAACAATGAAGATTTCATAGGATCATTCCAATATACTAAGGAGAGAAGCAACTGCCCAACTTCCAAAACTGGGAAAAGCAATTCCTGTAGAAACAGCAGACAATTAGGAACACTACAAAGCACAGTTAACAACACGAAAAATTACAAATTGCCACTGTTAAAAAAGTGCAATAGTCCAAAACAATAGAGTTTGAGGATATCTTTTACATTCCAACTACACTACAGCTGGATTTTGTCTACATTGTAGGAAGTAACAAGTGCCACTGAAACTGCTGATGAAAACTTGTACATAGTTTTCAAACAAATATGCAGCATAAAACAAGTTAAGCAACCAAGTACAACCAAATATGAGAGATAAAGGCTCATTTACACTAAATATGTTTCCAATGCTTGACAGAGAAATGTCCAATATTTGGTTGTTTTCTTTATTGGATACTAGAGGTAAAATGAAATGAATGTCATAGGAAACTTTTCCTCGAATGTCATAGGAAACTTTTCCTCCCAGTCCACATATTTTAAAATCCCAAATGTTTCCTATGACATTCATTTCATTTTACCTCTAGGAGGTAGGAAGACATGGAATGTTGACTTAAACCTCATATTACTAGCATTACCTTCATTATGGCCACATTGGTATCAATACCATCTAATTTAACTCCATCTATTGTCTCTTGTGCAAGAACCACCTTCTTGTAATTGTTTCTAGATTCTTTAACTGCTCTTTCCAGCACATTAATCTCTCCCACAGCTATCTCACCCACTGGAAGACTGGTCTCATATGGAGCACTCGAACTCATTCCAAACATAAGTCCTAGATTAGAGACCATCGTCAAGGCTGACACCGAATACATTCCATCTCCCGCCTTATAGTTGTTAGTCCTGTCTAATTCCCTTCTATGGCACATGTTTGCAAGTGCTTCTAGTATCAAATCTCCTCCAGGAAGTTGATCACAAAGGTTAAACATGAGAAGAGTTTCATAGCAAGCAGAATTCAATGAGCTCATGTCTTGAATGGCTTGTAGTCGCAAAATGCCAAGTACAGCCCTTATGAGAGCTTCATCCCGTGCAAGTCCAGTGATCTGGAATTTATTTATGAATCTATGGACATATAAAACTTCCCTGATAATCACTAACCAGTAATCACGACGTGCATGCCCTTTAAGCTCAGGGAACTCCATTACAACTGGTTCTGATCTATGAAATAAACCTAAAAGGTTAACAGCTATTAAGGTTCTAAGAAGAGCCTTTCAGTTTTTCAGAATGCAACAGAAGTGAGATCAAAATTCTAAAATATATCCTATAATATATGTAACTTATTGCACATATACAGGAAATGTGAATCATGCCTTACAAGGAAATCGATTTATAAGACACAGCCTTGTCAAAAAGGCGAGTTCCCCATGGTCCAGTTAATTCAGGCTTCACAGCCTGCTTTAGGTCATCTGCCAAGTCATACATTTTAGGCTTGTCATAGGATACAACACGGAGAGCTTCAAAGTATAGTGCATGATCAGTGAGAGTCAGACGACCTAAGGATATAATTTTATGTTAGAAGAAGTTGATATATTGGCAAAATCTGCAAATTGAAATTAACAAGATTTTGTACTAAAAACTCTTTTGAACCTATCTTCCTTGTATTGGTGCTTAGAGTGAAAACAATACTAAAAGCTGACGCAAACTGAATAATGTTTAGTTAATTTACCTGGCCAAGCAGATACTCCTATATGTTCAAGAATTGGTTGAGTGGTGATTGTTCCATCCACTTGTATAATCTTTTCCCTTCTAGAAGACCGAATTGCAGAAAGAAGTGATGAGTCTGATTGGGTTCTCATCTTTTTTATTGCTCTGCAAAGAAGTCACATGCACACAAAAAAAAAAAAAACTTAATTTCTCTAAATACATAGTGAAAGTGCAAGTAAAAGATATGCAAGACAGTTCCGTATAACCAGCAAACAGAAAACATTAGAACAAGAAGAAAAGGAAATTGAGCTCCTAATACTAGGCCCTTAGGTTCACATCACAAATCTAAGATCATTCTTAATTAAGCATCCTTGATTGTGTAGTTTGTCCCAAAGAACTTTTCTGAAAAAATCCCCCTGCCCGTTATCCTACAAACATCAATATTACGAAGAATATGCATACCCAAAGAAAACAAGTACATTTGGCGATAGAAAAACTAAAGGAACACATAATTATTAAAAAAAAAAAACATAATCCACTTGTTGACATGGCCAAACATTGCATGTTGTTTGAGATTAATACATGACTCCTTCTCTCCAGTCAATAACTTCATGCATCTTATTTTAGAAAGGAATTTTCATAAACGGGTTGAAACTTGAATGAACAAACATGTCTTTCACAAACACTTTGATGCAAAAGATGCCAAAGTCAACACTATTATTTAAGAAAAAATTATTATTTCAAAGTTTTGTTTAAATAGGAAAATAGATTATAAGGATCTCATAATATTTAAGAAAGCTATTATTTCAAAAGTTTTGTTTTAATAGAAAATTCAATTAGAGGGATTTTATCCTATTTAGATTTCTAATATCTCTATTGCTCTAACACTTATTTGAAAGGTATATTTTTATTGAATAAGACAGCTAAAGAAATATTATCAAAAAACCTAAAGAGGGATTGTCAAGAACAGCTCTCTCTCTAACCTTATACAGCATAGGTAAACCTAGGACGGGAGTGGACAATAGTAAGAGAAGAAGAGAGGATTTCCTTGTAAGGCAACCCATGTCTAGATTCTATGTTGAAACCCATATCAACTTGGTATTAAAGCCTGCTGTCATGGCTGACTTAGAGAGTCTATGCTTTTATGCAGCATATCACTTTGAGGCAAAAGTCACTGGAGGAGCAAATAGAGGAACTCACGCGTTATGTTCAAGAATCCAGGAAGGAGAAAGGAAGGAATGGGATTTAAGTGGTGACAACTATTCAAAGGAGCGGACTGAAGAATGAATTGAGGGACAAGCGCCACAATATTCCAAACTGGAATTTCCATCCTTTGACAGATCGAAGGATCTATTAATTTGGTTGAGAAGGTGCGAATAGTTTTTTGAAGCCATAGGACCCTGAAAGGAGATAAGTTGGATTGACAATTTTCCATCTAGTAGGAGAAGCCCAATTATGGTTTTATTAGGTGGAGTAGGAAGAACCAAAGTTAGATTGGGAAGCGTTTAAGGAACATTGTAATGTTAGATTCGAACTACCAATGACTAATAATCCTCTAGGAGAGTTAGTTAATTTGAAGCAAACAACATTTGTAGAGGAGTATCAACTCGAATTTCAATCTTTATTAATAAGGACCATTGATTTAAAACCTCGTCAACAAGTGAATTCATTCATGGTAGGGCTGGTAGAGAGCCTTAGGATTGAAGTGGAGATGCAACAACCAGGAAACTTGGGAATTGCCATGAACCTCACAACGGCAATAGAAAGACAACAACAGTGTTTGCAACTTGGTAAAACTAGAATTTCAGTTGAGTGGACAGCTCCAAAGTCAACAATTAGTAGTGTTGTCTCTATTGGTAATCAAAATAACAAGAAGGTACATGGAGGGAAGCCGATTGCTTCTATAGTTAGCGACTTGAACAACAATTCAACATCGATTTTCAAACAATTCTCTCAAGTAGAAATGGTAGAAACAAGAGCCAAAGGACTGAGTTTAATTGCAACAAATTTTATTCAACAGGGCATAAATGTAAGAGGTTTTTTTGGATAGAGGTACCAGATTCAGATAGCGAGCAAGAAGATAAAACTGTAGGTAATTTAGGAATATCCAGAGTTTGAGCTTCAAGACAAGCTTAGCGTCCAAGAGGCTGAAATGAGGCGAAAGATGCTAAAGTCAACAGTATTATTTAGGAAAAAATTATTATTTCAAAGTTTTGTTTAAATAGGAAAATAAATTATAAGAATCTTATTCTATTTAGGAAAGTCATTATTTTAAAAGTTTTGTTTTAATAGGAAACTAAATTAGAAGAATTTTATTTTATTTAAATTCCTAATATTTTTACTAATGTAACGCCTATTTAAAGAGCATACGTAAACTTAAGAAGGGAGTGGACACTTGCAAGGGAAGCAAAAAAGACTTTCCTATGAGTTGACCCGTGACTAGATCTTACGCTAAAACCCATATCACATTTCTAATCAAGTTTTTTACACCTTAAAAATTTACACGAAGGTGAGAATCGTGTAAAGTAACTGCAGATATAATTGCAGAGGTTGAAACAGAGATGTATATTGTAGGAATGGAGGTCAATGAATGAGAAAAAAGGATTCTCCATGTCCGGTTGACGATAATTGCATGTATACAGAGAAAGAGCAAGCATAGTATGCAAAAAGATTTTGCTAAACTAATTTTTATTCCTCATTTACCCTTGAGTTTGTAGTCCAACTTCAAGCTTTCTTTTGCAAAATAGTTAAAGAGGGCATGCCCTGAGTCCTATTATTTTAGTGAAACAGTAACATGCAGTCGCTTGAATTTACCTTAACCATAATAGCCAAATTTTGAGCCTACATCCTAACAAAGCCCTCACTTAAAAGGATCACAATCATTGCTCTTAAACTGCTACTAACTTTCAAGTTTAACAGCAAGAGAAACCCTGAAAACAATCAGCATCTAAAGGCCAACCGATTAGCAATTGGAGGTATACCCAAACCATAAATTTGGGCCCAAGTAAGATTTTTTGCATATTTAAATAAGCACCTAGTAGATAATACCTGAAAAAAAAATTCAAGCTTATTGCATCAACTAATCTTCAGTAAGTTTTCCCAAACGATTCTTTGGACACTAGTCGGTTGTTCAGATAACAAGGAACAATAAACTACTACTGAGCTTTAATGAAAGATATAAGGACATTCAAAAGAATTCAATTAACATTTACATAACAAGAGAGCAGAAACAAACTTTAATTTAGGCAGAAAAGAATTCATATAATAACAAAAACTCACCTTTCTAGTCCACCTATGTACTTGTCATAAATGGAGAATTGAAGCCTGCTACCAGTGGATTTAGTAAGCAACTCAAAAAGATTTTCACAGATAACCACATTAGCAATAACTGGAACTGCTGGAGCTATTCGAGAGAATGCTTCAAGCCCAACAGTCAATTCATCATCTACCTATAAAGACAAGAAAAGATAGACAATGACCTTCACACAATGTAGAGATGCAAAGAAGTGCCAAAGACATCGTAGTTCAACAGCACTTCACTTTCAAAGAGTGGCAAACAGATTTTTTAAACCTGTCTGTGGCATGCATGGACACAGTGAGGAATGATATGATTTTCATAACCGAGAAACTCACTAACCAGTATAAGTGGTGCTGAAACTGCTGACAAACTTTGAAGACCTAGAAGATCGCTATCAGAGATATACTGAGTAAGTTTCAGAATGATGAATTTCTAGAGTAGTAAGATTTTTATAAGCTAATTAATTTGTATTAGAATCATAGGGGCGAGTAATCGATGAAATGGTCTTATCAATGATGTTTATTATTGTGATCAAAGAAGCACTACCCAAGTCCCCTTTAGAAAGATCAGAACTAATCAGAGCTTTGTATGATATTGTAAGAACTCAAACATGAAGATGGTATGATAATATACAGCTATTTGCTAGTAGTTTCTGGGATTGGATGCAATATAACCGTCCATGAAGATATTTCTCTGAAATATGGAATGTTCATTGAAGAATACTTCTCAACAAATATCAAGAAAGATGAGGTTTTAGCATCTCATTCAACGATATAATAATGAACACGTTATTCAAGATAATCAAATGAGTGAACTTGCATTCAGAAAAGGTTGACTAGCAGCTGCTGGAGTCTCCCAAGCCAGCATCATATCATATGTCAATCGTCGAAACTTCTTGTCTGCGAGATGACCCACTTGCTGAACAGAGAGAGCAAGTGCTCTGAAGCAGCAATATTCCAGAAAGTTCCTTGCATACCGAGATGGATGCTTAATGAAGTCGGAAGCCTCTTGATTGAAGCTTTTCTGAAGCTCAGATGTAGGAACGTCAATGATTCTGTACATTTTTACTTGCAGTACATAAGGAGACAAAATGGGGTAGATAAGAGGGAATTTACATGCCTATCCATGATGTTTTAAATTTCTAAGATGGGGGGAAAAGAAAGGGCAGAACACAAGTAAATGTGCCAAAAAGTTCAAAAAAAAACCGAAATCATAGATCAAAACAATAAATCTAGCTACATCAATGATAAATATAGCGAACATATAAAAAAGTAGTGGAAATCTCTCCCCTAGTCAAACTTACTTTGAGCATCTACGAACAATCAAATTAGCAAATGGAGAAAGCTCAGATATCCAATTCTTGCTAGCAGATGAAGACGTTCCCATCTCCTGAGCGTCTTCGACAAAGGAACTCCTCTTGCTAAGTAACCGCTTAAATGATCCTTCTCTTACTAGATTCTGAAGCATATTTCTAGTCTTGCTAGCGGTAGCCATCTCCATTGTCCACCAACTACAATTTCAAAGCGAAGCCTATCAAAAATTCTTTTATTCAAAATTATAATATTGGGAAGCATATCCAATTTGGGAATTTTCTGAAGGCAGACTACTTAAGCAATGTATTCAAGAGGCATGGGCTCGATTAAAATTCACTGTCGACATACACTCCTAGCCCAATCACGCATCAGGCAATCCCAATGCCAGAAACTTCTCAAAGTAAAACGAAGCCCAAAATTTCCAAAATCCGACAACAAAGTTCACCAAGGAACCATCTCCAGAAACTTAAATAATCACGAAACTAAACATCAGACTGGAATGCGAATTAAATCGTCGTAAGGCTTGGATGTTGATCAACCCAACATAATTTTAGCAAGTCACAAAGATGAGCAAAGAATGAAAGAAGCTGCCTTTTACGTCAGCTTACCTTTTAAGTAAATATAAAAATATGGAAATCTCATTACATATGCAAAAGTTTACAAAAGCGCACTGAGATGAAGCTCAGGGGATCATTCTATAAGAAACCAACTCATATTCCGTCCACCACAACATCCCCAAACACCAAGGCAGCGGAGAAGATGACAACCTCAAAAGCAACTTCCTTTTCCACGATCCTATCTTCGAATGGGCTTCACAGAAACAGAGAGCAAGGTAGAAAAAGCTTATTAACTGGAGAGATATGGAACCATTGGGCCGACTAAAGAAGCGACCCACATGCTCTGGTTAGTAGGCGTGGGAAGGGAGATAATCCAGGCAGCGGAGACAGGCTAAGCCC
>JAOXYD010000006.1:12766218-12784550 GCA_028565735.1 Pinacopodium congolense
ATAACATCAAACATAAAAACAACAATATTTCTTACCACTAGAGCAACGGCAGAGACAACAGATGTTGTGATACGGTTCCAGAAAAGTAGAAATAAGGAGAACCCAAACAGAAACAACTCATGCCTTGATGGTAATGCATCTTCAAATCAAAAGCGTACTGCGTCCAAATTAAAAAGAAAAGAACAACAATATAAATCCAACCCATATCAGTTATCGTCAACTACTAGCCCAAAATCCGGAAAGAATGTGAAATGCAAAAGAATCACAAACTAATAACGTCTTATTATTTTAACTCGAGAAGGAAAATAAATAAGAAATAAAAAAGGAAGAGCCACTGAAGTTGAGGAAATAAACCGATATTAGGACACCGAAAGAAGATATCATCGGATCAGGATGAACACTAATCACCACCTCAAACCTTAAATCAAAAATAAAAATTTCATCAAACATGAATTGATCATCCGGTAACAACAATTATAAAAGAGAGTGATGGAGAAAAGAAATGTCAGAATACCGGGAAACTTCGTCTCTAGGGCTGTCTTGGGTAATCCATATTGTGCTAAGTTCTCCCCGAAGCTAATTGCACATTACTCATTTTATATGTTTATTTTGTGGTTGTCTCTCTGATCTGAACATTCGATGAACATCATCACCCCAGCTTCTCGTTTCACCGTTATGTGGAAACCCAGGCTTTAGATCTCTTCTTCAGCTACATGAACAAGGGGAAACGAACAGCACCAAACAATACCGGCAAGGCCCCCAGACCAGACACTGACGCTTCTAGATAGGGGGAACCCTAGGTCACAGATCTCTTCTGCGAGTTGAAGGTGAAGGGAACGAGGGTTCTTTGTTTGTTTTTTCACCCAAGTTCACATTACTATTTTACCCTCTTTTTATTTTAATCAATTAATGCTAAAAAGCTAACCAAACAATATTAAAAAGACGTCTGTGATGTCATGTGGTGGGATCGGGCTTATTAGGGCTCCCAGACCAGGGCTGCCAAGGTTTTCCGTATTTGGCACTACACATTTAGTTACTACGGCACCCACCCAATTCAGCCCCTTTCTCCCTCTTTGTTCATGCATGTAAGAGGAGACAAGCTAAGACTTGGTCAAAATGGGTTCAAAGAAGAAAGATTTTGTGTGGAGAAGAGAAACAAGAGTAGGTTTAAAGTATATATATATATATATATATCCAGTTCTTATCTATGTTGGAGTACCCACATTGGCCATTCTCATTTAGGCATAGCATGGCCCATATTAAGCTGTTCCTTATTTTCTCTCAATTTCTTGTTGGGTGCAACGAATCTATCTATCTATCTATCTAATCCATCTGTGCCTTTCATTGATGTTGAAACTCAAAAACAGACAAGCAAGCAAATAACATGAAAATCCTCACTTTCCAATCATGGCTTTAATGAATTGGCAACATCCTTATGATCTTAACTGTCCATTGCGATGTAGGGGATCCATTAATTTTTCTACTGATTTTCTGTTGGTCCACGTAGATTCGACAAATGACTTGTCATTGCAAAACTTCTAGTTAATTTCATTGCCGCGTATATGCTTCAAGGGCCTCTGGTCTCCTAAACCATACTTTACTTTACTACTCTAAAATGAATGAACTTTGCAGGCAGGCGTTATGGAATTTACAGTCAGACAGGATTCTTCCCTCTTACAGCATCATGTTAACCATTGATGTCTTTCTGAACCTAGACAACATGGGGCAGTGCGAAGCTGTCATATGAATTCACATGTTGTTGTTGTTGTTGTTTTTTTTTTCATAACAATAACAAGCTTCCTATGGTTCAGTTTGAATTCTTCTCTGCCAATTGCTTCTGTCCTTTCAATGAAGTTGCAGGTCCTGCTGTTCCTTAGATACATGCAAGTAGCCTCAACCATATGTACTTGGTTGGATGTTGAAGTTCCTGGCAAAAAATCTATGCAATCAGATGGCGTCTGGATTACCTTTTAGTGCCCCTAAACTACTGTGTGTGTCCTGATTAGTTTAGAAGTATCTTCTTGCTCATGCCACTTGATGATTCAATCATGATGAGCATCATTTTGAATTCGTCTCACCAAGTCTATAAACTTCATAAAGTTCATTCTCAATCACCTTCATTGCCGACACAAGCAACGTACTTGCCTCCAACACAAATTTAAGAGAAATGTCTATCGAATCACTTTCTAAAATCAACGACTTGGTATCACTGATGCTTTGCATTACTAATACTAACTAAATATGAACTTTAAAATAAATCATGAGAACAAGGATTACCAACTAAGAATTCCTTCAGATTTGGCGTTAACCCCTTTATCAAGTTTGGGACGTATATTCAATAGATATGTTCAGGTCTAATTTAATTTCATTAATTTAATTTAATTATACTTTTGATGTTATGGAAAAATATGAAACACCATGATTACACTTTTAACATTTTCAGAATAGTAAAATTGTAATAATAAAAGAAAAAAACAATAGAAAAAGGGAAAACGTTTGGATTAATAGGTCTACTGTTGAATAAATTAAATTCCCACACTTGCTTTTGCTAATTGTACAAGTATAGAACGGCCACTTGTGCTAATGTTAATAGCATAAAGTGGAAATGAATATTATATATATATATATATATATTTATATATGTATATGTGGAAATACAAAAGTATCGGGAAACAGAACATTTCCATGTGTTGTGTGGCAATAAGGAGTAACATCCAAAAATGAAGTCAAAGGGACCATGTTGAGTGGAAGAAACCATGTCCTCCATATGTTTCTCTCATCAATCTCTCCATCTCTTTTGCCTCTTGTGCCTTTGCCCTCTGCATACAAGTTTGTCAAAAAATGCACAGATTTGTTGGTACAAAAGCTAGATTAGATAGCTATATAGTCATCTAATATGTCTACCATACATTCCACTTTTAGGAAATAAAATGATTTTTTTGATCATTTCCGAAAGAAATTCGTACTACTCGGCCAAAAGATAATGAACAGTAGATGTAGGATGTCTAAGGACCTGCAATGTTTCTATGGCATCTGTCTCTGCATTGAAGTCATAAAATGTGCTTGCTGCGGTGAGCTTCATGGATAGAAACTGAATTCACAAGAAGAAAATATCGCAGTTCAGGAGTCATAAATCCTTTCAGATGAACAGTAGATGTAATATCAGCTTACCTCAACTTGATTCTGCAACGACTGAACATAATTAATTATCTCATCCAACATCACTGCCATGCCCATGGTCTGTTAAAAATCAACAGTAACCCCCAGGGGTGAAAAAAAAAAAAATTCTGTCACTAAGACACGGTCTTTACATACCAATAGTTCCCGAGGCAGTGAGGGTAACACATACCTTATAGCATCCTGGGACTATATCTTGTAAGCATTTCAGCCTCTCATTGATTTTTCCTCTTCTAACCTGGTATGCAGTATGTAATGTTAAGCCATGATCCCTCAATAGTCGATTGTATTACAATACATAAGAGGACCACTTATTCCACAAGCCTAGTTTTTCAAGTATATACCCTTTCCGCCAAACTGTGGCTATCAGTGGCTTGACCCCTTCTAGCTCTGACATGGACAACTTCCTTCGGTTTTTCCTCATCCTCATCCTCATCATTGTTCTTCAGCCTCTTTCCTCTTCTTGAACTCTGTAGTCACGGAAAATAAGAAACATTTTTATCAGACTTTTTAAAGCTACAGAAATCAAGATTAACAGTCAGATAAAAGGGAACGACACTTCTTGAAAAAAGAAAAAGTCAGTAGAATTGCTTTCATCTGATTACATTTTTTCCCTTAATCCCACTTTCAGAAACTTGTGGAGAAGAGTTCATAGAACAGCTTTCCGATACAACCGTTGCTCTTCTTTTCCTGCCATCGAGAGTTTCGCTTTCATTGGCGGGAGAGTCAATTGGCTTAGAAACTGGGATAACATTCTGGCTGCTGCTACTTTGGTGGAACACAGCGGGAAAATTTTCTGTCAAGTTCCCTGGAAATACTGGTGCTTGTTGGGTATAGAAGTTGTCATTAGAGAAAGGGGTGAAGCTGTGACAATTCAAACTTGAATTGTTAAACATGGTATGGTTTATTTCTGTGGATTGGATTATTGCTTCCATGCTTTGATCAGTATACAAGAAGGGAAATGAGGGTCTAAAACTTTGCAAATCTGCCGGAAAATTAGCCATTGAAGATATGACGAAGTTTCAACTTTGTAGCGAACAGCTAGTTCTTGGGAGAGTCGAGTTTGTCTGGATAATGGATAATGGGAGGTGCATGAGTTTGTCTATTTATAACTTGGGTTACAAATATGCTTCTCGTATATGCAAGAGGTTTCACATTTTCTTGTTATTGACGAGATGAAAATGAAGCAGCTTCAGGAGGCCACGTGGAGATTCCAGCTTCTTTAGTTGTGCCCCTGATGGGTTCCACTCCATGAGATATATCCACTTATAAGTGGGCCCTTGTGGAAAATATTTATTGAAAGCATTTCTCAAAGTAAAAAAGAAAGTTGGTTTGAGCGGCCATGAATAGCTTTGTAAACTAAATCGATCTGGATAACTGGGAAACTATGTTCAACTTTGAAAAATGATGTACCTGAATTAAAAGTCTCTGAGACTCTTTACACCAACAAAAGATTCAGTTGTATAATTCAAGTACCAATAAAAGTTCAATTACACCAAAAGCAAAGTACATTTCTTATTTTAGTTTATCCAAGTATGCATCCAAGAAAATATCGAAAGAAGAAGAACCTTTCGACAATGACCAAAAAAAAAAAAAAAAGGTCTTGACTTCTTCTTGTTGCTTATCCTTTTATTTCATAAACAACAATAAATGACCATTATTTAGTATGGGTCTAAGATTATTTAAATTAAGTGTGAAAAATCCTCAATGGTCCCATTTGATAGCTTTTTTAAACTTTTAATAATTAATTAGTTAATTCCTGCTTTCATCAGTACCACCAAAATCAAAAGAAGATCGTATTTGCAGCCGCTGTGTCTATTTGGCAAATGAAGAGGGTGCATTTGGACATAAAATGGACAGAGAAGAGGGACATTAATAAAGAACCACTTTCTTACGTGGGTTATGGACATATGACAACATCAACTAGCTAGTCTGCAATCATTGTACACCATCTGCCCGAAACCTCTCTCAATCATGCGAGGAAGGGAAATTTGCATCACTTAAAAGTTAACAGCTTATGAGTCTATTTATAAAATCTGCAATTTTCATTGTAGTTATCAATTATAAGGTTTAAACCAATATGCTTTTCAACTCTGCACACTCAAAAGATTTACCAGTATCTGTGAATTCACTGAATGTATGTATGTATCTAAATATAAGAATCAAGGTTTGTGCATACGGTAGCAAATTCTTACCTTAGGGATGTTAGGAAGCCTTTTTCGTTCTGATAATATACTAATAATACTTTTTTTTTTTTTTTTTTTGTTGAGATAGGATGTGAAGATTGTAATTGTTTTGTAGTGATGGTTGTTTGCTATTTTTATTTGCATTGCAAGTATACAGGTTGTAATTTATAATATAACTAATATCGATTTCACGATAATTGATTTTAATCACTTAACAATTTGAATTGCACTTTGTTTAAGGTAAAAAAAGTATAGAAACTAAAACTTAAACTAAACTGAAGAAATTTGAATAAGTGTAATCGTAGAAGAGAGCAAAACACTAAAGATACTCAATAGTGGATAATTATGTATTTTTTTATCCTTATTTATCTTCTTTTTACCTTATTGTTTTAATTATGTTTGATCCTAGGTTTCCAATAGTTGTTTACTCTCTCTAGAGATCAACCAATTAATCCCAATTAAACTAACTAAAAGTTGAATTGTAACCTCTCAGTTCACAATACTACTATTAAATAATGCAATTGGATTTGAAGCAATTATAAGGACAATTAATAAAAAAATTAAGATCTCTCTTCAATCACCTATTAATCAATTAATTGCAAGTCCCTTAAGTTACCAACTCTCGTTATGCACCCTAACTTAAATAAATCAAAACAATTTGTCGATTCGAAGTGATTATAAACTTAACAATTAATAAAAATAACTATGCATTATATTAATATGGTAAAATTTAGATAAACAATCTAATAACAATCCCTAAAATAGATTTAGAAATCTACAATCATGTTAAAACAAAGACTATTTAGATTAAACATCAAAAGGAAAGCCAAAAAAAAAAAAAAAGATGAACTAGTGAAGATGATGAAGCCTCCATTTTAGGAAAATCTGAACAGTCTTTGTTAAATTTTGATTGTCTTCCTTCATCTTGAGTTTTCACGCGTTTTTCCTCTTCCAAAACCCTCCTCTTTTTTTTTTTTTTAGATGTGTCCTAGGGTCAAAAGTGTGGCTACTAGGGTTCCTCACATCCTCTTATGTCCAAAAAATCATAAAATATGTCATGCACATGTTTTACCACGTCATCCCGCCACATTAGATTTTTCAACTTTGACATCTATTAGGTATTTTTGTTATATCTTCATATACAAAACTCCAAATGTTATGCAATTTGATATGTAAGCTTTTCACATGTTAATTTAGCACCATGTAAAATTTTATAGCAATCCAAGCTCTTTAAGAGAACCTAATGCATCACCAAATTCATAGTATGAAAATTAGTGCTATTTTTTTTATCTCATTGGTTACTTGCACATCCAAACATCAAAGTGTATCAAACCATTCCTCAAATAAATTCATATTTTATCCTAACAAACTAAACAATATAAAGAAACACTTAAACAACTAAAATATAATGAAAAGGATGCAAAAGTTCTTACTAACTCAATTTAAAACACGCAAACAACACTTAAAACACTTAAAGACTACCTTGAAACATACTCTAAAACACAGTTATCAATGGATAAAAGAATGTTTACATTTTGTTAGAGCCTGAAGACTTATCAGGTAGTAGAATAAAGTAGTTAAATTTTCAATGATATGGCGTTCTCATCTTCTTGACTTGTCGTTACTAATGACTTGTTTTATTAATGCCACTAGTGGTAACAAAGGCATTTTTCTCTTATGTGAGCTACAACCATATATACAACATACGTTGCCATGTTAGTTTCTTCAATGTATAGCAGATTCCATGAGAAATGAAACAAATGAGCAAGAATAACTAGAATAATTGTTTATGAAACCCTAATTTTCGTAAGTTTGCAATATTAACAATTTATCAAAATTAAAATAACCTTCTTTCAATAAACTAGAAAATTGATATGAACTTCTGTACATGAACATTAAAATGAAAAAGATATGAAGAAGTAGAATTTTATATATTCGCCTTAATTTTTCAAGTTTGATGGAACTAATTGGGAAAAGAGAAAAAGTTGATACTCAAAACCCAGCACCATCTTATCATTTCAACATGGAAAATCAAATGCCCTCAATAAATGTGGGATGTGTGTTTGACACGTAACAATCCACAGCATGAACAACGAGAAGTTGTATTTCCTTCCCTAAAGGAGTTGCTTTGATACACATTCTGGATTTGGTTTACCAGGATTAAGATATGACTATTTACAACAATCCATTTGAATAATTGTGCAAATCTGCCCCGATTTGTACCATATTCATGCCTTCTATCTCCTGATTTCAACCCCTAAAAAATGGCTATTACTTGAAGATGACAGTAACCTACTAATGGTTATTATTTGTGTAAATGAGAGTGAAAGCCTTGGATCTTAAGTAAGATTGTGTTTTAATTTCCATGTGATTTTGTTATATTTTGTCAAGCCATTCCATTCCCATTTTGTCATTGCATTATTTAAGATAGCTACGATGGGCATCAGTTGTTAGAAAACATGATCAACCACAAAGATTGAAAAGTAAAAATCACATAGATTGGATATAATAAAATCTTTCATTAATATGCATAATCTAAGAATAATTACAACTTACGAATTATTTTTATATTCCACGGGTTAAAAAATTCTCAAATCTACAGACTCTTCCAATTCACTTCTCTCTATATGAAATACAAAGTTATCTTTTTTTATTTGAAATCATAAGTCTTATCTATAAAATTCCAACAGCATAACTTTTAAATTCAAATTTAAAAGTCATGTCTTTTATGTCTTTTAACTAATCCTATCAAGGGTGGATTAGTAATTTGTATCATCTCCCACTCACATATGATAGGATTATTTGTTTGGAATTCTTCATGTTCTCATATTCATTTAATAATCTGTGTGACTAGCATACAACCAGAACTCATTTCTATACATCTACTAAGAATATATGGCAACTCGATTAATGAAACGATCCTTGAGTAGATATAGCATGCTATATCCTAGGTTATATCTTGCATTTTAACTCTTCTTTAATCTCATTTATTATTTTGTATTATTGTTATTTTCAATTCTATACTTAAGAGATGATGCACCTTTGAAAACATTTTCATGCGAATCATCAATCAGAATGACCTTTCTCTGTTTTCAATTCTCTTTTGAATTAAATTTAATTTGCTTTCCTAGAATTATTCCATATATCGTATCTTATATAATCTTCTGGTGACAATTTAATGTAGTAAACATTAAACTCAATTCTCAAGAATTGGGTAAGAGTTATGAGCGTATAAGATGAGATTTCTTTTAACCTTAATAGTCTCACATAATGCAAGTTTAGATCACTTACATTAATCTCTTTATAGTTATTATAGCACACATGATACGAGTAATGTGCTACAATAAATTTTTCTTTTATCATGTAAATTTTTTATCTATATAATACTGTACAGATGATAGTTCAAACATACACAATGTTTAACTTGAGTTCACTTATCTACTTTTATTATCATGTTCAGAACCCACATATGAAAACTTAAGACAAATATAGTTATTATTTAATTACTTTTCATCAATTTCCTTTTATCTTTTTATCTAGGACGACATTTGTAGTTTAAGTTTCACTCTCAGTTATCACCTAAATAATGAATCTTAAACCTACCTCATCTCTAGTCAATACAAATACTAGAAATGATTGCCCGTGTAAGAGGGTCAATCTTTTGTCTGCCTGATATATACTTTTAACTTATGTAAAACAAATTCACGTAAAGTATACATAGTTCTCAATATAATCACACTCAATAATCCAAGGTCAACATTCATTTTTCATCTAAACATAACAATACAATTAGTGAGTATATATATAGAAATGTTGATCAATTACATTTTTATATCTATGTAAACTTAGTGACTTCGCATGATTAAGAAAATAGGCTTTATCATTGGATTAGTCACCATATCTCTAATTAGCATGTATTTCAAGCTCAAGTTCACTTCTTTTCATGCAACTTTGTCATTCACATAATTATACTTGGTATCTATGTAGTTAGAATTACTATGATGCTTGGGATCGAAGGTGTAAGTAATCATTACTTGACTATCACAAGTGATTATTATGGGATCGCTATTACTTTTCATTATTTTCAAATTAACCAAGAATTGTCTAATTATCTTGCTTCTTGTACTGCAGCTAAGAATGTCTTGAATTCAACTTAAATTGTGGACAATGTAACATAAGATCATTTCTTCACTCTTGCGTGACATTTCAACATTGATGAGTAAGAAAAAAAAACCTAATATACATCCATTTAACCTCATATTTATGGATTGTTGCCTTACTAACACAATGCATAATTAGCAGTGCCTTCTAGATACCTGATTGTTCTCTTTACTACTTTTAAATGTATTTGTTCTAGATTAGACTGATATTTGATCACCATCTTTATAGTGTGATAAATATCTAATCATAAACACATCATATGAGACTCTAATTATGTTAGTATAATGAACTTTCATCATTCAAATCCCTTCTTCTAGCATTAACAAGAAAATATGCTTGTTGTGGCCTATATCCTAAATTATAGGATTGCTAATCAGTTTATAATCTCGCATACAAAATTATTAAAATGTTTTTGGATATATATATATATATATATCATTATAGAAAGAGACATCAATTTTTCTAAACGCTCTCTTAAAGCCTTAAATCCAAGAATGTATATAACTTTTCTCATGTTTTCATCTAAAATTCAGATAACAACTAATTTTTTATTTGCTTAAGAAATACATAATTTACATAAGTAATCAAAATTTCATCCATGTATAAAGACAAAATCACATATTTATCTTTGGATCTTTTAATGTACATGTAATGACCCTTATTGATCATATTAAATCATAAAAAATGATTACGTTATAAAAAATATATACCATTACCTTGAGGATTGCTTTAGGTCATAAATCGATTTCAATAATCGACTTCAATAATCAACATACTTTAATCTTCTTGACTTATCTCAATAAAGCCTACAAATTGTGCCTTATAGGTTTCTCTTTTTAATTCTTCATCTAGAAAAGTAATTTTTACATTTAATGGATGCACTTTAAGATCCATATTGGCTACTAAAGCCAAAATGAGATGAATAAAAGAAAACCTTATGTTGTGTACATCCCTTACGTTTAAAACATGTCTTGTATCTTTGGATGATGTCATCATCCTTTCATTATATTTTGCGAACCTATTTATTCTCAAGAGTTTTCGCCTTTTAGGGAGATCAATCAAGCCTCGTACTTGATTAGAACTTAATGAGACTATCTCGTCTTTGATTTTTTACATTTATTTGTCTTTATCAGGGTTTAAAGAGCCTTATTTACATTCCTTAGCTCATCTTCTTCTTATGGGATAATTAAGCGGATTTCCCTTTACATTTCAAAATCATATTGGAAAATTTCCCATGATTACTTTGACTTATTTTAGTGATGCCACCAATGGCAACAATGGTATTTTTCTCTCATGTGAGCTACAACCACATATATAACATACGTTTCCATGCTAGTTTCTTTAATGTATATTAGATTCTATGAGAAATGAAACAAATGAGCAAGAATAGCCAGAATAATTGTTTATGAAACCTTAAATTATTGTAAGTTACAACATTAAATCGTTTATCAAAATTAACATAATTTGTTAATTGAAAATTTGAAGTTAACTTTTATACGTGAACATTAAAATGAAAATATACGAAAAAGAAGAATTTTATAGTAGGGACATACGACAATTTCCTATCTCCCTTACATAAATGGTTCGAGAATGTACTTACCTTTTAGAGAATTTACATTGTCCATAAACATAATAATTTTTTTCATAACACATAAAATGCATTACCTAAGAACGCATTAGGATACTACTTCTCATGACAACTAAAATTAAGCAGTTGTCACAATTCATAAAGAAGAAATATGGAAAGTTTGCTATTATTGTTGGATGAATGTACGAATGGCATACCATAATTAATTAATTGCTGAACATACAACAACTAAAAGCAAAGCAACCAATTGTTTTCTAAAACCCATTAATTAAGCATATTGAATCCAAATGTGGTGCATATGTTAACAAAGCCAATATTTCATAGACAAAATAAAAGTAGACAATAGAAAACACTAGACATCTAACCATTTAGAGATAACATGATAATGAAGAACATAGATAGTTGGTCACCATAGCACACTTGTAAACGAGCAAGTGTAGTTTTTTTGGACTTCACTTCATATCCATATATCATATGTAGGATAGTGGATGTCTAAAGGAGGGATAACTTACCCCCTTAAACATTCCCTTATGCACAGACATGGTTATATAGAGCTAAGAGTATTGAAGTTGGTATTAGTTAATGACTTACAACATTGATAAGTATCCAAGTATGGGATTAGAATTTGTAAAGGCTAAAAAATTGGTGTGTTCCATGGACATAGTAGAGAAATATACTTGGCTAGATACCTTAATAACATCCACATTAATCCTAATAATATTTGTTACTTGTATAGGATTATAGGACTACTCTGAAACTTTAAAGTTTCCATTTTGTCGTTATAACCTAACAACATTAAGACAGGCATGTTCTTATAAGAACTCATGTTTAATATTGGCACGTACAACATAATCAACTTCTTGATAGAATGTAGATTCCAACTTTCTAATCCTAGTGATGGAAGCATCATCATCTCCTTGAATGTCTTTAACCATAATTTTGGAATGACATCTAATGATATCCATATGCAACCATTTCAATATAATACTTTTTAGAATTTATTCAACGCTATTTTTGGTAAAATCTTTAATATGTTACGATGGACAATTCCCGTGAAGTCCAACAGCTTGCAGTTACACTTGGCTTTGGAAAATAAATCCATGACAGTGACCATAGACTGTCCTATAATGTTTCCCTCTTCACTTATTTCAATGACTTATGGATCTTTACATCCCCTTCAATGTCTGTTTCCATAACATCGCAATACATGACATTAGTGAGCTGGTTTTGGATAAGGCAGACTATTGAATTAGTGTATGTTTTGGGAACAACTTCTCAATATTGAATCACGTTAGTCAATGGAATAATAGTTACCAAAAAAAAATCTATATGTACTTCTCATTCAATGTTCTTCCTAATCTATCCCAGAATGTATCCTTTATATGTGGAGGGCCCACCTTATGAGTTGCTCAAAAAAAGATCCCAACCATGCATTTTCACGAATGTTGAAATCCTCCAACATTTTAATCCATTTTATGTCAAACTCCTATTTTGTGCTCATATTGTAAACTAAGGCTATAAAACAATCTTTGAATTTCTTGTATGCCTTGAGTGTACTAAACTTCTCGTGAAATTTTCTAAGTATGTATCATAGATAAAGGTTGTGTTTGGCATTAGGGAATGCCATCTTCATTGCATTATTGATACTTTTACATTTTATCTAATATAATGGCATCGAGTGGCACACCCTTTATAAAAGTCATCAATGTGTAGACTAGCCAACAAAAAGTTTTCATTGTCTCATCAAATAATATTATACTACTAAGCAATACAGATTGTGCATGCTGATTCATACTAATAAAAGGAGAAAAAAACATTTGATACTTTTTAATAAGATATATATATATATATATATCAAAGATGATAGCATCTTTAAACCTATATAAGTTGCTCGACTTCTTACATGCATTCAAAATATATTTCTCAACCGACCTTACTCATCATAATCTAGAGCATAAAAAAATGGATTATCCTTTTCCTTCATTCTCTTGAACATCTTATAAACTACTTGTTCATCACCTCCTTCCCATCTATATCGCTTGACCTTTTCTTAGTGATTCAGACAGTTTTTTCTCCAACATGGAAGATTATTGTAGCCCTTGCACTAATAACCACTGAACGCACATTTTTACTTGGCCTCGCATATATCATTAAATTGTAGTTTCTGACACATTGAGCATCAATAACATAGTGTTACCTATTAAACCTATCATTAATAATATGCAATTCGTGGTTGTAAATATTTTGAAATTTGAAAATTTTTCAAGAATAATTAGTCAAATGATAGAACAATTAAGCATCACAACCAATTCCACGTGATGAGTATGGCCGCAAACCGTTTAATGATTATGACTTATGGCATCATCCTTGATGACGCATAAATACTTTACTCTTAAATTGTCTACGGCCAAACTTCTTGACCCCACATTTTACAACCACAAACTCCTTTTTCTTGGTGTACCTTGGATACATATCATATATCAATTCCTAGGTAAGTAGTTTACTTTCTTGTTGCAAGATATTGTCCAATTTCTAACCACATCAATTGTTGTATAACAACCCATTTTTGCACTTATATTGGTTGAGTTGATGCTATATCATGGTCAATAATATCATTACATGATACAAATAAATATTTCATTGATACATTATTCAATTTCTTTGAAATACAACTAATTAAGGGTAGCTAATGCAAGCATACAAATACATATTTACAAGATTTACCATCTATGCGTTAATAGAAAAGGATAAGCTTAGAAGAGTTTCCCAAGGTGCAAGTAATTAAATGAAAGTGCTAAAAATAATTGGTAAGGAATCATTATCTCTGCAATCAAGTTTGGAACATTAGTGAAATAAGAGAAAGTTGTACAGCATCTATGGCCAGTATTCCAACACAAAAAATAACGCATTTATGTTTGGAGTTTGTAAATCTCGACCCATACACTTTAGGTTCTCCCTTTCTTAGATGGAAAATGAAGAGCACTTTTATACGTAATGTCCATGCAAAAGGGATGAGATCATTATTTCTTCTATGATTTATGAATGCCTTAAGAATAATCTAAGGTCATCATCTTTTTTTTTTTTACCAAGCTGGACAAAGGAACTAATCAACAAGTGTGGTTAGTAATACAAATAGATGCTATATTGAACTAGAGGTCCATTAAGCCTTGAGAGAGATTTGAAGTTTTATTATGGGAACAAAATGGGGATGACATCTTTAGGTTGGTTTGTGATTTCCAATCTATGGAGGTATGGGACTAATAGGTTGACATGAACCAAAGATGGTCAATCTTATAGTGTGGCAATTGCACTTTGAATAAAACTCATATAAACTAGTTTAATTCCACTCCCTTCCATTAGTGCTTTATTAATTACGTTAGGGTAGGGTGTGTATATATAAAGTGACTTTATACCTTCATAGCCTTGGAAATATAGAGAGGAACATTTACTAAGTTTCTTCGACAACATCATGCCTTACTTTTGTAACGCACCATTCTAGTATACATATATCATACCTATCTTCTTCTTCTTCTTCTTCTTCTTCTTCTTCTTCTCTCTCTCTCTCTCTCTCACACACACACACACACACTCACTCATATTTTCTCTTATTTTCGTTTTAAACCCCCAACTCTCACTATTTACGAATCACCTCTGTTCACTCATTCTTCACCATCAGTGACTCAAACCAGCAAGTGTTATATTCCAATCTCTTCATCTTAATGAACCCATCATAACCATACTCATTTCGACCCCCATCGTCACCGAAATCATCACAGAAATTAAGGAGAAGAGTTGGCAAACAACATCAATCGTCGATCCATCACTTCTGGTGGTTGTTGCTGGTCACCACCACCACCAATTGACTCATCTCGAGGTTTGGAGCAAAATCCCTCTAGTCTCATCGCCAGCCACTGCCCGGATCATCGTCAATTGACAGAAAAGGGAGGTTAGGGTTCGACCTATTTTTCTTCAATTCGTTAAAATATGTTAAGAATCTGAGTATGTTGCTTTGTAGAAATTTTTTCTACTCATCACGAGTTTTAATTTGATATAAAAATCATTGAATTCTGAGACTAAAAGTTTTTCGATGACTGGAAGAATATTCCGGTTGTCGACAGAATATTCCAGTTGTTGAAAGTATTATTCTAGCGACCATTTTGATCATTTTGTGAACAAAAATTTTAAAAATTATATTGATCATTTTTCTATAAAGAACCATAGTGAGATTCTCAACGTGATGCGAATTAAAAATCATGAAAAGTTTAAGCGAGAATAGCAATAATATTTAAATCGCATAATTGGATTACTTTAGCAATCCAGGTGCTACCGAAGTTATTATTTGAGTCCAATATCTCTTATTTAGCACTGATTGAGATATGTTCATTTTGTTTTAATAGGTAAATCAGAAGTAAGACAGGTATTGCAAGGTTCAGATGGACGACAGTACTTACCAGGTAAGGGTTGATTTACTTGACTCTCGCTCGACCTAAACTATCTTATGTTGTACATGTTCTATCTCAGTTTATATAACACCCAAAGGAAGAACATTGAGAAGCGACATTGCGAGTGGTTTGCTATTTGAAAGGTTGTCTTGGATAACGAATATTTCTCTAAGCTAATTGTGACTTACAGTTATATGTGCATTGTGATTTGGATTGGGTGAGTTGCCCTTTAATTCGATAATCTCTTACTAATTAATTTATTTTATTAGAAAATTTATTCATTTCTTAGTAGACCAACAAACAATATATAATATTCAAATCTTCTATTGAAGCTGAATACAAGTCAATGGCTACGATAACATGTGAACTAAAATGGTTAAATGATTTGTTGTTGTCTTTGAGAGTAGTATATTCTAAACCTATAAAGCTATATTATGGTAATTAGGTCGCACTGCATATCTTTGTGAATCTAGTGTTTCATGAACGTACCAAACATATAGAAATTAATTGTCATTTTGTATATGATGTGATATAATATAGAAATATTAAAACTGATTATACTCAAAGTTCCGAGTAACTGGCAGATATTTTAAGTAAAGCTTTGGAAAAACAACAGTTTAAATTATCCTACACAAGTTGGACATTCGAAATCTTCATGCGCCAACTTGAGGGGGGTATTAGACTATTGTAATGTATATGAGAATATGTAAAATAATTATTATATCCTATTTAGATTGTATTCTATTTAATAATTGAATTCTTTTACTTAGGAATCTATTTTTGGTAGTAAGTAACTTATTTTTAAGTTAAAGATGTAGATATTTTTGACCTTAGGATTATGAACAACAGAAAAAAAAATTAGCCTAAAAAATATTTTCTCAATCTACTATATAAGAAATGGATTTAAACTGTGCTACATGATCATAATTGTAGTTGCAATTAATGTTGTAATGTCATCGCTTCCATATTATCATGTTGATTGTGGTTCGATGCGGTGGTTTTTAAAAAACTGTTTTTACAATTATCTAACATTATTAAGGACACAAAGAATGGAAGAGAATTTGGTGGGCTTCTAGTAATTGTCTTGTGTTTAAAATTGTTATATTATAATTTTAAGATAAGTATTAGGATCAATTTGTGTGATCTAATTTGTGTCTAACCCCGTATGCTTTTTGACATGTTGAATTTCCACATTAACTAAAAAAAATAACTATTAGTGATTCATATATAAAACTGTTTTTGTAACCATTTTTTTAAAATTTTAGGTGAAGATATAGGTTTTCGTAAATATAAACTGATCTTTTTCTAATATAAAGAATTATGCAAAATTTAAGATATCCTAATTTTATGATAAACTCTCTTATAAATGTCCAATCATGTAAACAATTGTAAATGTTCGCTCATACAAATTCATACACCAGATATCTAATTATGGATGTGATAGTTGTAATAGATGGTTTAAATTTTCACATAAATTAGAAATAAGAATTGAAGAATGATGGACTTTCCCATTAGTATCTTAACCTGCAATTTTTTCATGCGTCAATTATCCGGATGTAATGGGATACATTCGATGTATTAAATTTTGGCATCCATTAAGAATAATAATTTAAGATAATTTGTACATATAAATGATTTCACAAGTCAATATCTTGAATTTTGAGTAAATATGGGAGTCTTTTTTATATGAAGTAGAGGATGAATTTTTAAAGGATCAACAGTGATTTAAACGACACTATTATAGTCACAAGATAAATGCCATTAATCTTTAAGAAGATGACAGAATGTGCTCATTTACAATACACCCTCTGCATACTACCAAGTTAGTTCTGTATAGACAAGGGAGTTAAAAATAGGATGTGGTTATTTCCAACAAACTATCTACACACCAATTTGTAAGATCCACATTGTCTAATACACCAAAACACATAAATATGTAAGGAGTGTCTTCTCTTAAACAGAAAAGTTGTATTTTAATTTGATCAAGATTGTAAAATATGTGTTTGTTCTTAATTTTAGATTTAGGGTTTCATAATATATTTATATAATTATATGTTATATTTCAAAAACATATTTTTTATAAATCCTATTCTATTAAATTTGAGTTTCTTAGTTCTTTAAAAAGGATTTGCATAGTATTTGATTTTTCTTATAAATCTTAGATTAAATTTATTGTTTCCTTACTATTGGATTAGCGTAACACGCTTCTACACTATGTCAGGTAATATAAGAGTTTTGAAAACTCACAGCCTATTCTTCTAACAATAGCTAGCAACACCAATGATGATGTTTATAGGTTACCCAAAGTTTGAAGAACAATTAAAGAACAAAGGGAGTCAGTAGCTAAAAGAGATAAGTAATTAGTTGCAAGCATTGTTGCGAGGAGATGATATTAGGAGAATTGATGATCTAGTTGATAACTCAATAAGAAGTCCTTACATTCAAAATCTTGCATCCTGAGATTATAACAATAGTTCTAGTGATGGGGAAGAGATTGTTCAACAAAGACGTGGTGGAGAAAATTATGAGTATAAACTAAAGATAGATATCCCATCCTCTAGTGGTGATTTAAATATTGAAGTGTTTTTTGAATGGTTAGTGAAAATAGAATGTTTCTTTGATTATAATAGAATTTCCTGAGGAAAAAAAAGTGAAATTGGTTGCTTTTATATTAAACAGAAAAGCATCAGTATGGTGGGATCAATTGATGGAGACTAGGAAAAGAGAGGCTAGGAATCCCATTTATTCATGGAGTAGGATATTGGCCTTAATTGAAGA
>JAOXYD010000006.1:12794221-12813036 GCA_028565735.1 Pinacopodium congolense
CTATTAGCCTGACATATTGCTCTAGTAACCTGTCGTATACTTTTGAATTCAAGACTAATATGGGGGTCTCCCAACTATCTTATCGTATTGGTGTCATAATGCAACGTTTCATTAAAATCAGTGTGAGAACATAATGAAATGACGCCTTATCACCTTAGAAACCCTAGGAGCTATCCAACATATATAAATAGGAGCCAAAAACATGCAGAAGAGGGAGAATAGCATATTAGAATAGGAGAATCATTATAGGGTTTAGAGGTTGCATTTTTCCATTTCTAGTTAGGGTTTAGTGTAGATTTTCGTTTCTTTTGTTTAATCTTGGCATTTTGCCACTGGATTGGAGCCCTAAGAACCTGCAGGAAGATTCAAGATTGGGATTTCAACAGATTTGGATCAATTTTCGATTGTAGTTCCTTCTTTTTTTTTTATATCTTGTATGAACTTTTGTTTTTCATCAATAGACATATTTTTTCTTATTATAATCTTGATTCTATTGCTGAGTATGTGTGTTTAAAGACTTAGTTAGGGTTAGGATTAAATGGGTTTCATGTTTTTGGAAGATTTTTGCCTAATTAAAGTACTTAATTTGATCATACTTGAGTGTCCATATTAGTTAGATATGTAGATGATTAAAAGACCTATAACCATGAGCTTTTATTTATTGGAAGATTAATTAGGTAACGTAATTGAATTTAGGCGTTGAACCGACCTTAAAGTATTTTGTGAGGGTTCTAAGAATTAAAGAACTTAATTCTAGGTGTTTTGCAATTAATGCCTTTTATTCCAATTTTTTTATTGGATCAAAATAGATAAATTGAGTTTAAAAGAGAAAAGGTGTTTCCATGACCATTGGTTATGTCTTGCTTTCATTGGAGTTCTGTAAGTTGTCCAGAAAATTCGCTAACAGTAGCTCGTTCACTTTTGCATCCTCATCTGTGCAATCTTGATTAAGTGATTAATCAAGCGGTGATTTGTTCTTCGATTTCATTGAAATTTTACGTGGGAATTCTACACTTACTAGTCTTTATTCCATACAGTGGGATCCAGGTTTGGTGGTCTCTAGCACACACAGTTTTCATTGTCTTTGTTGCCTAGATAAGTATAAATTTTTAGTCCTATTTGCTCTTTCATTTTATGTATAATGTATTGATGATCTATTAGGGTGAAGCATAATTTGTTATCATCCTATGGATGAGCATCAAAACTAATTAGACTATTGTAATTATTTTTGTGATAGTAAAATTTGCTTTGGGTTGTGGTTTTTTACTCTCACTTACATTAAGCAGGAGATTTTTCCACCTTAAATTACTGTCTCTTCCGTTTGTTATTTTATTACTAGGAATTCAATTTGAAGTCTCCTGATTATCAAAGTGGTATAAATTTTTCCAATGAATTGTCCCTTCTTTGCTTAACCCATTGAAATCCAAGCCTTAGGCTAATTTATCTTTTGTTAGACTCTTAATCCTTTAGCCTGTGTTTAGATTGAACTTTGTTTATTTTTATTTTCATTTGTTCCTTTTTTTTATCTCTTTCTTTATTCAATCTATTTGGAGTTGTCTAGATAATTAAACATTAATTGACTTATGTTATGCTTAGATTCCTAGGGAGACGATACTCAGTTTCTTACCATTTTATACTACTTGTTGACAATGTGCGCTTGCCTTTGGTGGGTCTAGGATTAGATTAGTCAAAATTATAACAGAGTTAGACTACAACATTAGGGATTAAGGGTTATTATAAAGGCTTTGTTGGGAGTTTTTCAGTTTACTCTTAGCCTGATCTATTTTATTCTTGCAATCTAAAAGAAAGTTTTCATTTACAAATCTTTGAGCTTACACTTAATCTTGGAGAGGTTTTTAAAGAGATTATATTGTTCATAATTATACATAGAAAAATTACATTCCTTTAGAGATAGCTTGTTTAAAACGCTATAGCTTAAACAAGTGGTTGAAGAATTTGAAAAGGGAATCTCTTGCCTTCCAATTACCAAGATTATATAATCCAGTTGTATTATGATCCATTGTTAGCACTCGTGCAAATTTAGCCTTAGCCATTTAGCATTCATCCATATATAATATGTTTACTATTACTCTATCAAGTTTATTTCTCAATGCATTGGGTTCTTCTTAATTGTTACTCTAAGTGTAGAGGTTTCCTTAACATATAAGATTTGTGAGCCTAGTTATGAAATACAAGATCTTAATTCCATACAATAGCCCTTATTACAAGACTTTTCTTCTCTCAAAATTTCAGTCTCTTGTGTAGCAATTGTGTAGTTGAAGTCCCTAAAAGTTATTTAAGGCCTGTTAATCCCTCTTTCTAATGCCTACAACTTATTTTATAGTAGATTTCTTTGAAAAATAAAGTTAGAAGCAAAAACTATAGATAATTTAATCATGATATGTATTGGATTGTAAAACACTTCTAAATGAATCACTTGATCAGTATGATTAGAATTAGAAACTTTAATCACTCTTGGATCAAAAGCAACCATTATTTTGCCATTGTAATAAGCTTAGTGATTAAAGAGAATCTTCTAGGTTTTATTTAAGAACCAAAGATGCTTTGTAGGAATTGATTTGATTTTAGTTTCAAGTAACCCTATCAGACGAGGCTTTATAGAAGAGGTGTATTTTAAGATTACCAACTACTTTTTGGGGTGATTCAATCCCCTTATATTCGAAATTATAGGAGAAATTAAAAGGTGGATGAAGAATGGAGCTTAACTTTAGCTTTCCTACCAAATTTTCTCTTAGAAATAGTAGTGAAATCATTTACTTAAGTTATTTTGAAACTTGCAATACTATTTCTAGGGGAGTTATTGGTAGAACATTAAGTTGAGCAATGGTATCATTTTTATAGCTTCAAAAGCTTTTTCATTATTAGGAGCTCGAATAGAAGTTGAATTAGTAACTACTATGACTGCAGTATTTACGTTGAACCAAAACTTTTTGATTGTTGAAGAGTGATCCTAATCTTGAAAGGAGGTATTTTAGTAGACATTATTAGGTGAAAAACAATCCTAAACTTGTAATACTAAACCCTTATTATGCGAAGGAGGAACTTGAATCAATTTTAATTCTACGTCAACATGGGGGGATTGCTACAATTTTAGTTTAGTACCTATAAGCTCCTCTTAATACCTTCTTTAAGACTTCCTACTAGTAGGTTTCAAGCCCCATACTCATCATAGTCTTTTCATATGATCATTAAAATTGTTCTTATTATTATTCTCTCTTTTATCCAATTTATTTGTTCAAGCATCGAGTATTAAAAAACAAAAGAAAAAACAAAGAGAGAAAAAAAGTACAGTACTAAATTATGTTTTTTTTAGTGAGGTGGTTGATCGAGTCATGTGTTTATATTCATAAGGGTGATGAGGACTATTGTTCATTACATTTATTTAAATTCTTTGCTAATGTTATGATTTTTAACCTTTCTAGTTCCTTATTTTGTACCTTTATCCATAGGCCTATTACAACCCAAAATAAATCCATTTTAATTTGTTCATGTATATAATCTAAATTGTGGTGATTTGGTATATAATAAAGCATATGGTAGAGATTTGCGTTAAAAGAATTTAAGTCAAACACCAATCCCTTAAACACTTATACATAAGTGGAAATAGTGCAATCTATGAGAAAATTCACTAATGCTTTTTACATGCTTTAGAATAAGATTTTTTTTGATTTTTTTTTCAGTCATGCTTTTTTGGTGATTTGGTTATGAAATAGGATGTTGGTTAATTCTTAGTTAGTTTAAATTTTCAAGATATGTCCACTCTTTGATATCATTAAAAGTAGATTGTTGGAATCTTTTTGGTTGCTTTAATTTGGTTAGTAGTTATGATTTGCTCGAGGAAGATCAAATGCTAAGTGTTGGGGATTAATAAAGTTATTAATTTTTGTTATTTTTGTTTATAATTTCCACCTTTTTTGTGCAATTAAGGTTAAATCTAATGTATATCTTGTTCTTTTGCAATTAAGAAGGTTGAAGAGTATAAAATTGATGATATTTTTTAAGATAGAAAATGTGTAAAAGATAGAAGTATTTGGACATGTGTAGTCATGGAAAAGCTAATCTAATAGTGTTAAATATAATTCAAACTTGTGTTGACACTCTTATGAAAAATTAAGACACGTCTTTATTTGTTTCTTAATTAGTTTATGAATCTATTATCTTACCTTTAGGACCCTTTTAAGCTAGATTTTTATTTATCTTAGGGTTTTATTCTCTTGTAGCCATTACTTGTCACTTTTAGGTTTAGAAAACATCCTTCTTTTCTTCTTTCCTCTTCTCTATTTGTCTCTGTTTCTCCATGGCCTTTAAAGGCTGAATTTTTATTCTTTATGAAGGAAACTGAAGCCTTAAAACTCTGTGGATTGTGAGATGTACTTCTAATGCTATTTGGCTTGTTATTAAAGTGTTAAACTCTCTTTTATTTTATATTTATGATTGTTTCAATTAATATCTAGGGTGCAAAACTAGTTTATTAATTATTATAATTTATATCTAGATTAGACATGGATTTAAAATTGTTCAATTCTTCTAACAAAAGTGGCCAATAAGAATTAAGAATTTGTGTGTGTCAGGATTTACTATTTCCTAGAAGAAAAGTTTAATAAGGTTAAACACAACTACTTGTACCTGTGTTATCTAACTTAATTGCTCTTTCTAATTCTTAATGTTGTTTTTTAATTGAATTTTAAATCATATGTAGGGTTGTTAAATAGTTAGGATTAATTAAATTGCATCTTGAAGGTCAGTTAATCAAAAGGAAATATATTAATTAAGTTTCACAATAAATATTTGAATCACAAATTGTCAATCTTTTGCATCAATGATCAATCAAGGTTCTAATAGTGGTCCCTAAGATTGAAGTTAGCTTAATTTATTGCTTTTACGTTAGTTATTAGCCTTTATATTTTGATTTCGTTTAATTCTTCTTAATTTATTCAAAACCCCTTCGTTTATTACTTTATGTAGGTAATGATAAATTGCATTGAAACTCTTCATGGAAATGATCCCTCCTCCTCATAATGCATTCATTTTTGTTGTAAGAGATAGGTTTTATATTTCGAGTGTAGGTGACAACACTACTATTGCTTATTGTCTTTTATCATATGTGAAAATGAAACATGACAACCCTTTTAAGTTTAAGAGCATCTCTCATGTAAAGGTTTTGTATGCCTTCTTACTTATCAATTGACATTGACAATGAGGTATTCAATAATATATTACCAACACTAAATTTTTTTATGGTGATGTCTCTATCTAAGTATGATAATGTAATTTGTCAAATTCAATCAGTAACTTAAAGCATTTGCAATTTTTGAATCTTTCTATTAATTTTGATTTAACATTGTGATTTCAAGATACATTATATTCTTACTTTAACTCTCTTCTTTGTCACTAGACTTGTTGTTCTTATTATGGAGACTTTATGCTTGGCCTTATTAATTATTGCAGTTGGTACAAATTAGCATTTTTGGCAAGTTTTAGAAAGTAGTAAATAACTTTGAACTAAGAAATTAGGGCTAATTACATTGTACCATATCGTGGGTTCGACCTTTTTTTTAATTTCAATTCCTATATTTTGAAAACTATCATTTATCTTCCTATAATTATATTTAGCTATCATACAACTCTTTTTGTTATATTTCATTAGTTTTTTATCCATCAATAACTGTAAAACAACATTATATTATAATCTTTACAAATTTTTTGTTTTGTTATAGGTTAAGCGTAACCCTCTGTAAATCTTATTTAAGGTCAAAATGGACCCTTACAATATCTATCACAAGCATTTTCCTAATTAACATAAGGCACAATACATGTTATTCCTCTCTTACTCATACTAATAATAGAAGGCTTAATACATGTTTTGTTATGTACATATACATTTTATAGCTCTTAAGGCTCTTAAGAATTCTCTAATTTATCCAAGAATACTTCAATAATATATTTATATTTAAATTGAAATAGTCATTACAACAGCTAGTAATAGCATCATTGATTGACCAATATGTCATATTGGTTGATCAGTGTAGTTATAAACTCAGTACTTTTTATTAGAAGACATTGATTGAACAATCTATCTAAAACCCTAATATTAGTCGTCCAAAATTATACATTGATCAACTAAAATTTTTTAAACAATTTCTTAAAAAATCCTTAAGTTCTTTCAAAGACCCTTGCTTTTTTGACAAAAACTTGATTTAAAATCATTTTAAAAGTTTTTCAAAAGTATTTTGATGTATTAAGACATTTTATTTAAAATCATTATAATTTTCTCTTGATTATAATAGAATATATCCAATATTCCTTAATTGTAAATGATCACATAATGATTGAGCCCTAATTCATTAAAATGAACAAGATAAAGTTATAAAAAAGATCAATAATGATTTGTTTAAATCTTGATATATTTGATTCCTTCTTGATATTGATTCTTCACTTTAAATGCATTTGAGCTTCAGCTTACTCATTTTTGTCATCCTTTGATTGCTTAATTAATTTAGCTGGCTCCTTTACTCACTTCACCTTTTTATCAAACTTGATATTTCCCTTATTAACTCACCAATATAACCAATGATAAAAATCTTAATAGTAACATTTTTTATTATTATCAAAACTAAGAGTTCGTACCTTACCTTTATTTAATATTATATATGTTAAAAGTATATTTGTAAATGCATATATCAATGATGAAGATAGCCATGATGAGGAAGAAAGTAATGAAGGGATGACCAAGAATGATGAAAATACAAGGATACAGATGAAGAAAATAATGAGGAAGTGTCTAAACATGATAAAATAGTATTGAAGAAGAGGCTTAGCTTAAAATCAAGATGGCTTTGATATTTTAATTTTAAATGGCCATCAACTAATGTATATTAAATCAAGTGATTATGGTAAGTAAAGCAAATAAAAGTGATCATGAACTGAATGTTAGGCATTACAATGGATATTCGGTATGAAGCTTGCAAGTGTCAACAATTTCAAAGTATGTATTCATTAATTCAATTAAACATATTTTTTTGTTTTACCTAATAATTATTTTTAATGTCTTTATTTTTCCTAGCTAGGTTGAACAACTTAACATTAGTGTACTCAATTAGTTGTTTATAGTATAAGTAAACAATTTTGTGACTATCTATTATATATGACTAACTTAATATAAGAGGTTGATTTGATTTGGAATTGGTAGGTTGGTAGTTTTAGACTGCTTAAAAAGATTTTTTTTTACTTTGATATAAGAATTTTAAATTAAATAAAAAAGAGAATAATTTTCAATAAATTTATCATCATGCCACATTTAAAAAACATAATTTCACCTATAAAGCAAGCCTCAACGTTTAGTGATCAAAAACTCAATTAATGGATAATTGTATTAATAGTTATTAAAAGGAATTATGTAATTAATGAGTTTAAATAATTGAATTGCTAATTAGGAAATTGGAACATCCATAAAACCTCCTACTTGGATTATTTTCATACCATGAAATCTTAAAAGAATCCTACAAAAACATTGCAAATTTTCACAATATTGCTAATATGTTAAATGATACATATTCCATGATGAGTTTAGAAAATTTTAATTGTTAAGAGGACTTGGAAACAATATGAAATGAGAACAAAAAAAAGATGAAATGAAATAATGTGCAAAAGCAAAATGTGATTCTCTTATGGTTAAATTTGACTCTTTTTAACAAAGAGAATATTAAGATAGAGAGATAGAGAGAATATAAGGGATTTAAACTCCCAATTAAGAAATTAGAGATTCAAAATGAAGACAACCATATGAAGTGCCATAATGGCAATTAGAGGTCCCTCATTAATTACATGATATTCCTTTAAAGTAGTATAAAAGATTAAACAGATAGCATGGAGGTACCTACACATTTACAAATTGACACAATAATATTAACTCTCATATGAAGAACTAATAATTGTGCTATATCACCAAGAATTATATTGAACCATGAGATTGTAAATAAAGGGTTACTATGAATATTATTTAGAGATTGTTTTCCTTGAGTTTGATTTTTTGTTCACACAAGAGTATTGTATTTCTATACACTGAGATCTTATTTGGTTGATACTTATCACAAGTCATATTGTAAAATAAATTCAAAAGGAATCCTCCTAAATTAAAGGTTCATAATGGATTTAATATTAAAGGACACTTAGTAAGTGGAATAGATCTTTTAGAGGATCAAATTATTATACATTTGGTATATTTTTATTTACTTGATTTTATTATTTTATGTTATTGGTTGAATTAAACTCATATAATCTCGAAAGCATTATACACATATATATATTGAAAGTATTTTTTTTAATTGCCATGGTTTTCTTAATTTAAAAACATTAATTTCATCCCTTTTAAAGTATTTATTAGGACAACATATTATATTAATAATATGTTATTGGAGTTATAATTGAAGAATGAAGAAAATAATAAAAATATATAACAATGAAAGTAATAAAAAAACTCACATAATGAATAATTCTTGACTTGTGAAAATAATGCATATCCTTAAAAAATAATTTTCACAATGGAGAGAAAATAAAGAAAGTTATAATCTCCTTCTTTTATGAAAAATATGAATTAAAAAAGTATATAAGAGATAAAAGTACAAAAGAATTTTAGGTTTTATTATAAAAGTAAATAAGTAAAAATAAAATAAAAATAACATTCTTCTTTAAATGGTAAAATTTTAAAAATTAAACTAGTTACTTATAAAATTAAGGTGAAACTCTTGACTAAATAGAAACGTGAGGTTATGAGAAACATACAAAAAGTAAAAGGTTGCAATTTTTTAAAATGTATGAATTCTTGTGATAGTGTAAGGTCAATTAAGATAGAATCCAACAAAAAATTTAAGATTTTATAGTTTAAAATTAATTATTAGATTATTTAATGTAAGTGGTTCACGTAACTTATTAAAATTGATTCTAATTAAATGATCCCAAGATGATGGTTAATGAGCTTAAGGAAATTAGAATCAAATGGGTCTAAAAAAAACCTTCCCTCTCCCTTTGAAAAATAAAATAGGAATGATTGTTTTTCAATGTATGAAAGACATAGCCAAATTCTCAAACATCAAAGAAAAAGCAAAGAAGATGATAGAGAGGGAAAAAGAAACCAACACTGATGATGATCATCACACAAGGTGTGCTTTGTTTATATAATTAGGTATGATAAAAGGGTGCTATCATGATTATTTAACTTTTCAATTGGTACACGAAAAGCACAAGAGTGGTGGTGTGCACAGTCTCTAACCCATAAAAGAAATTAAAAAATTAAAATAAAAAATTTTTGTATGGGCCAAGGTAATATTTTGGGTTAATAGGATTTCATTTTAGACTCTAATTAAAGTGACTTTGTTTGGGTCATAATTAGTTAATTAATTAATTGATTATTTTAATTTGTATGCAAAAGAGTTGTATATATTTTATCTATGCCATACTATGATTTTGGGAATATTAGTGCCATATTATGTTTTTGGTTGGTACTATGATTGAAATTAAATTCTCATATTATATGTTAATTTTATACATGAAATTATTATGATTAAAGATAGTATCTAAGTCACTAAAAGTGCTGAGATAATTAAGTACATTTTTCCTTTATAGTCATTTGTTCATAAAATGTTAAAACTCATTATTGAATTATATGGATAAATAACCTTAAATTTTTATTACATGAAAAACTTGTGCGTCACCAAATTGGTAAAGCTTAGAAAGATACTTAGACAGTTGATTATAAATTGTCAATTGTTCACATTTATATGATGATATTAAAATGATATAAAAATTAAACTTAACAATTGAGATCATTAATTATAATGCTAAGAGGTCAACCTAAACTTAGACCATTACTTATGATTTATGATATTAAAGGGATTTATTGATATATTTAGTGAATATGATTGTATATCCAAAGATAACATGCATGTTGATTAGCATATGATTGATAGTCAATGAATATACATTTTTTTAGCATCGTTATGAGTTAAAGTTATGTATTCAAATATCACCAAAAGGTGAACTTAAATACATAATGAAGTTTGTTATTTGTTTGAATCCATTTAAGTTTACACAAAGCATTAATGTTTGCACTTATATTATGACTACAACATCTACTAATTTATTTTCTTTAGGGAATAGGCTGGTTAAGTTCAATAGACTGAACTATGCAGATTGGTTCGAGGAAATCTAATTTCAATTGGGTGTTATGGATTTGGACTTAGCACTAGTTCCAAATGAAAGGCATGTAACCATAACTAAAACTAGTGTTAAATCTAATAAGTATTTTTACGAGGATTGGAAAAGGTCTAATAGGCTAAACTTGAATTTGATAAGAATGACGATAGCTGAAAATGTTAAGCCATTAATGTCTAAAACAGATAATGTGAAGGAGTTCATGATGAAAATTAAAGAATACTCCTAATCTAACGTTGCTGGCACGTCCATTATAAGGAACTTAATGAGTGAGTTGATGATCAAGAAGTTTTACATATCATGGCCTATTTATGATTATGTGACAAGCATAGAAAATCTGGTAGCAAAGTTGAAATTAATGGGTATGGATATAAGTGAATCCTTCTTGGTTCAGTTTATCTTTAACTCACTTTCTCTTGAGTTTAGCCAATTCTAAATGATTTATATTACTCTTAAGAAAAAAATGAAACCTTTAAGAAATTAAGACTATGTTAGTTCAAGAGGAAGGAAGATTAAAGAAAATGAAAAAACACTCTGTTCATCTAATGATTCATCATGGAGCGAGTAACAATAAGGATAAATTAGAAAAGAAGCATAAGGATAAAGATAAAGCTCCCAAAAAGGATAATTAGATCCGAATCTATAAAAAAGGAGGTGTTATTTCTACAAGAAAGCTGGCCACTTCAAGAAAAATTGTCCTAAAAGAAAGACTTAAATTGAAAAGAAATGCAATTGATAATTCTATTTGCTCATTCATTAATCTAATTACATAAATATACATTTAATTTGATAAAACATAACACAATTTCACCTAAAATTGAAAAATTTCCCAATTTCTATAATCTTAAATTGGAGAAAATTCAAATTCTACCAAATTAGATGTAATTGATGATTATATTATCTCATTAATATATCTAATTACGTGAATATATATTCAATTTGAAAAAACATAACACAATTTTACCTAAAATTGAAAAATTCCTAATATTTATATTCCTAAATTAGAGAAAATTCAAATTCTACCAAATCAAATGCAACTTATGATTCTATTAGGTTATTCATATATCTAATTACATGAATATATATTCAATTTGGTAAAATATAACATAATTTGAACTAAAATTGAAAATTCGCAATTATGAAATCGTAATTCTACCTAATTTTGAATTTCATTCAATATATGTGCTTTTATACCTAAATCAACTTTTATAATGTTTAAAATTGATGAATTAAACATTAATTAATAATTAATTGAATGAAATTTTAATAAAATTGAAAATTTGCAACTTTTTGAGTTAAGAAATTTATCATTTTCAATTCAGATTCTTCAAATTGATTGATAGAAATGGATATAGACATTAGAGGGATGTTAATGTTTCCTATCATTTGTCAAAATCTGATTTGAAACTTGAAAAATCATCGAAAAATGAGATAAAATTCAAATTTGTCATAATGGGTATTTTGTGATTGTTTGGTATTTTTTGAGGTATTTTTAAGTTGTTGGAGCCAGATTGAGAAAAGAAGTGAAGGATTAAACTTAAATACATGAATTTGTGTAGAAAAAATGGGATTTAGGTGAAGAAAGAGAAGAAAACCAAAGGAGAGAAGAGAAATGAAGAAGAAAAAATGTGTCTGCCAGGTTCTCGGTGCATTTTAACATATACATCAATTGACCGATATTTCTAAAATTTTGAAAAATCGCAAAATGTGGGTTTCGATCTTTCAAGGATTTATAAATTTGCCTTGATTTTAGTTTGGTATACTGGTATAAGTCTAAAGTTGGCCAGTGCGAATCAATCAGCTTAGTCTAGGCTGGAATATCGATCTGGCGCAGTATGGGTCCTAACCTATATTAACTCATACTCGGTATGGTACAAATCAACATAGTACCATCGATTTGTACCAGTTTTCTAAACTTTGGTGTATATATATATATATGGTTGAATTTAATTAAAGTCATGTTTTTGTTTATTTAGTTGTAATCCACATTATAGTGTCTACAAATAAGATGTATTTTATTTATATAATTGGATATGATCAAAGGGTGTTATCACGATTCTTTAACTTTTTATTAATTTGATCTTATTATTGATGTGATTTTTAAACATTATCAAATGTTCTAAAATCCAAATTTTAACAAAGTTGAAAATTTAAGGAAAAAAAACATTTTTGTCTAAAATCTTACATGGTAAAATAAAAAGTATTAGAAACACCATATTAAGAAATTAAATTTAGAATTAAAAAATCAAAGAATTTTCTAAACAATTAATATATTGGATATTTCATTGAAAATGGTAATAAATTTTTAGTGCCCTGGTGCTATTTAAAAGATTGAGTCACTTCCTCTCCTCTCTAACTTCATATGTTTTTATATAAATTAAATTAAACAATAAGAATCAACAAATTTAACATTGTGCTGTTGAGATTTTTACATCTTAAACTATTCAAATAGTTGTCTAAAGCTTGTGCATTGCTGGCAAACATATGATGTATTCAAGATAGGAAAATCTTATCTCAACTATAGAACCGCTCTCTGATATTTATATGAATCTACTGTGTACATACACAAATTGGCCATCTCTCATTAGACGAATTCGGAAAGTACACCAAATTTGAACGAACATGGCTGATGATTTCTATTTCCATATAAATAACATAATTAAATGAATCTTGATTGTGAAGATAGGAAAATTTCAGGTTACCGAAGAAGATATTCTCTAAAGTTGCATGCATACTTATAAATTGTACAAAATACAAATGGACTAACTTTGTCATATTCGACAATCAGTTGAAAGCTGCCATCAAAGTTAAAACTATAATAAGAGAAAATAGTATGTGGCTCTTTTTTTTTAATTTTTTTAATCTAACGTATGTTAAAGTTCAAGGGATGAACTTCAATGGAAACTGCATTGTAAGATTACTTCCGCATCTAATTTAGGGGTCGTTTGATTGAATTTTTAATTGTAGTTGTTATATTTTTGTATTGAATTTTATATATTTTTATAAATTTTTGTATTGTCTGTTTCGATTTTTATATTATATTAGTGTATTTTTTATTTTTGTGATATTTTTTATTAATTTTTATTTTAAAAAAATTCAAAAACTAAATCTGAAAACTGAATCAAATAGTCCTTAACTTAAAAAAAAGAAGAAGATCACTTCCACATGCTATTCTTTTTGAAAAGATGTAAATCAACCACAGCATTATAGGTTTCTTGTGGGGGGTATATAAGTTGCCTATCAAGACTTTGCTGCACTTCAGCTTTAATACTCCAATCTTGCTTTCCTTTCAGATTCATTTTACTTCCTTTTCTAAGTACTCTTGTCCCATGAGAGAGCTGGCTATGTGTTCTCTAACCAAGTCGACAAGTAGTTCTAGTGAAGATGATTCTGAACTTAGGAGAGGTCCTTGGACCCTTGAAGAAGACACTCTTCTCATTCATTACATTGCTCGCCACGGCGAAGGTCGCTGGAATTTGCTTGCTAAACGTGCAGGTAACGTAAAGATGTTTTAATTGTTGGAGACATGTTTGAAGACTACATGAAGCTATTATTTTTTTACCAACTTTTGCATGCTGGTGTTTTGTTTAAAGGGTTGAGAAGAACAGGCAAGAGTTGCAGATTAAGATGGCTAAATTATCTAAAGCCAGATGTAAAGCGAGGAAATCTTAGTCCTCAAGAACAGCTCTTGATCCTTGACCTCCATTCCAAGTGGGGCAATAGGTAAGCAGTTCAACTTTTTGATTTGTCTTCATTACTCTGGCCATTTCATATACCGTCTTAAATCATTGAAATTGCAGCTTGGTTTCAAAGATCTCTCTTTTAAGTATGATGAAACCTCTGTTTTTCAAGTTATACTTCAGTTTGCATATTGAAGCAACAACTTGGATTCCCGTTCTTACTTTCTTTGTTCTGTCTCCGAAAGGTGGTCAAAAATTGCGCAACTTCTACCAGGAAGAACTGACAATGAGATCAAGAACTACTGGAGAACTCGAGTGCAAAAGCAGGCACGCCACCTCAAAATAGATGCAAATAGCACGCAATTTCAGGATATAATTAGGAGTTTTTGGATGCCAAGGTTGCTCCAAAAGATAGATGGATCAACTTCTACATCTTCCATATCATACTACAACAACACGTCTTCTCAGCCTACCGATTCTGCTTCTCAGCATTTAAAGTTGCTAGCACAGGCGCCACCACAACAGCAGGAAATTCCCTGCCTCAGCCATTTTGACATGACTATGACAATGCAGGGTATAGAGCGTCAGGACCCAAATTCAGACTCAGAGCCCGGCACAGGTTCAGGTCTTTCTTCTACAGAATCGCTAAATATCCCAGAAATACCTCGGTTATCGCAGTACCCAACTAGTCCTTTTCATGGCATAGCCAACAATAGTGATCACACCACTTTTATTAAGGATTGCTTTGTTGAAAGCAATTGCTATGGCATGGAAGCCATCAATTTGGCGAACATGTCAGTGCCAGGAGGAGTTGGCAATTCCCACACGGCAGAAAGTGGATGGATTGGATGTGACTTTGGAGATACCTTATGGAACATGGATGAACTATGGCAATTTAGGAACTTACAGTAGAGTGGAGAATCAGGCTCTTGTTTTTGAGACGGCCCACAAATACATACATGGTAGTATGTAAGAAGTTATCCTTTTAGGGTTAATTGTGTGTCTATGTGATAAAGCAAAATTGTTAATTGATGACAGCAACTGTGGATTCTCATATTCCATAATCATTTCAAGATTGCTAATTATTCAGTTTAAAGATAAATGTTGCTTCCTCTATTTGCTTTCTTGCCGAAATCAAGTTCATTTCCTAATATGGATAGATGTAGTTGCTCTTTTTTTTTTTTTTTTTTTCCTTTCGATGAACTAACTCTGGGGGCAGAAATCAGTCTCTTGTTGAAAATTGTTGTCACAGGACTCAAAAGGGATGAAATGTGTAGTCAATTAATTGAAGATGGGGACTTTTGTTAGAGAAGGATACTCTGCCTTGTACTGCAGATTTTCCATTAAGCTTAATTTCCTTGGCCACCAGTAGAAACTTAAAAAAGTTCTGATTATAATAAATTGATTGAAGTCCAAAAACATGATTCTTTACTGGGAAATGTTTTTTTTTAAATTATAATATCTCATTTACGCCTCTTGTAGACTTTCCAGTTTGAAAGGAATCCACCTACCAATGGAAGTGTCTTAGTGATTGATGGATGGGGAATACTTTTGTCATCATCTTTAGAAGTAAAACGAGGGAACTCGTTGAAAACGTTAATTTGTGAAGAAATTGGAACCACGACAAGACATTGAATTCAAAATGAAAATGAAATATAATTTCTCCAATACCGACGAGCTCCAAATAAGACGCAGGAAAAACGAACTCTCCGCCTTTTCAATGACTTGAACCTAGTTCGTTCAAGTAATGAGGCAGGCACATAATGATTTTGCTTTGTCACTGTGCCTTCATCTCAACCAGGGACGTGCTTAATATATATATATAAATAGAAGAGAGCGGTAAACACGGATTTGAATTAAATTAATATTTTTCTAGTTCCTAATTCAGGCTAACCAAACAGGATTATCCATCTAGCCACAACTTAAATAGCTACAGACAAGCCCATCCTGCAAGTTGCAGCTGCATGGCATTGGTGTCAGCATGAAATTGGTCATATCCCTATCAAGCACACAAAATATCAATCAATGTCTGGGACCAAGTAAATTGAAGTCAATAGCTATGATATGGAAATCTATCTTGGTGGATTATTTAGAAAAAGAAGTTCTAGTCAACATGGCTCATCTAAATGCGTATAAGAACTTATCATCACATGTGCGATTCTTTCACCATCAGAAAAGGAATTTAGTCGTTTAACTAATATTGACTGGAAGATGAAAGCAACTTGGAATTTGACATATCTTTGTTCTCATAAATGAATAGATGCCAGTTTTGGTACAGAAAATCTTTCTAAACTACTTGGAAAAAAAAAAGGTTTTATCCCTTACCATGTTCATAACCAAGAAGAAAAATTCTACTAATCAATAGTCGACTGGCCAATCGCCTTCGTCATCGTAGATTATACTCTTACGTAAAAGAAATTTCCTCCCGGTGATAGATTCTTTTCAGTGAATTTTTTCCCGGATAAGTTTGGAAATTTTAACTGTTTGGGTAGCGATCGAATATTTGTAATTTATCTCAAGTTTTGAAGACAAAGCAAACTCTGACGACATATAAACTTTTCAATAATATCCTTTTTCAGTGGGCTCTCACAACCTAAAAGTAAAGTCTAATCAAAGAGTCCGAAAACTGGTAGAAATTCAACAAAACGGCATTGTGTCAGGACTCGAATTTCAGGAATTTTTTATTGATTTCATTTTTTACCGTAGAATCTGCAAAATTTGATAATGTCCTTTAGATATGTAAATTTGTTCCACTACATGCAGAAGTTCTTTTTCCAATTCACTTGCATTTGATTTTATATACGAAGTAGAAGTTCTGTGTGTGGGTTTGGCAAAGTTGATGTAATTAATAACTCATATATAATTGATAGACAGAAGCTCATAACTGATAATTGATAATTAATAATATAAATAATTGTTAACAAAAGCGTTTAGTAAAAATACATGAAAATTGTTGACAATAAATTCTAAAATGATAAATAAACCATTTATAACTACGTATATAAAGTCACAATAATTGTAATATGACTATTACAATCATATAATCTTAAAAAGGCATTAGAAATTTTATTTTACATCATATTGCAAAGTAGAGAGCTTTGAATCTAGGATCTTCAAGCAACTCCGACCCTAAGCTACTTCCAAATTCACCATCAACTGAAGTTTTGGAATAAATATTTATTTGAAGAACAAGAAGATTTGATCAAGTTCATCAAAAGAAAACGAGAGAAATATAAGAGAATTGAGCAAGAGAAGAAAAAGAGGAAAGGCTATGAGAAGATGTTGAACCAAGGGAGGTTCCAATCTTAGTTTTAATGATAACAAAATATATATATTTACTAATAATTTAAGTTTAAATTTGTGGTTTTTAAAGATAAATATATTTCATGATGAATTATAAATGGAAAGCTTAAAGCTTATAGGTCAAAATTGAAGTTTATAAAAGAATATGAGATATGGTAGCTTCAAGACGTTAGTTAGGTTGTTTCAAATATGTATGTAATTTTTACTTAACGCTCAATTGATCTAAGGGCTTAAAATTATTATGCATTAAATATGACTTTATAAAAATGTATAAAAACTCTCATCATATAGGTTAATTAATGTATTTTTCATTATTTGAATGTTTTATTTTGTCAAATAATCTTGAATCATGATTTAAAACTTGCTTGAAGTGTTAATTAAGCAAGTGTTAATTAAAGTTAGAGAAGTGTTTGAAATAGTTTATAATTGAATTAAGCTTTTTTTTCATGCTTTTTTAGAGACATATGACGGACTAGCATGAGATATATGGTGGGTTAAGCAAACATCGTATAGCTCTATTTCCCAAAGAATTATACAGTGGTTTGGCAGGGGACCGTATAGCTCCTAAAACTTATCGTATAGGTTCAACGGCTAGTTTGTGGGTTGAACTCAATCTCTTTATTTTGAAGCCTGAGAATGAGCTTTCCACCATGTACATCGATCAGTGCCCCAGCAGTAACCATGAAGGGTCGTCCTAAAATGATAGGCACTGTGCTATCTTTCTCCATATCCAAGACAAGAAAATCAACAAAGAATATAAATTTATCAACCTTAACCAAAACATCTTCAATAATCCCTTTTGGATATGTCACTGATCTGTGAGCCAATTGCAATGAGACTGTAGTGAGTTTAGGCTCCTCTAATCCTAACTTCTTGAAAATTGATAAGGGCATTAAATTAATGCTTGCTCCTAAATCCATCTAAACCTTATCAATTTGTAAGCTACCAATTATACAAGGGATGGTAAAGTTACCACGATCTTTGAGTTTTGGAGGTAACTTTTTCAGTAAAATAGCAGAACGTTCATCATTAAGCTTCACAGTCTCCTACTCCTTTAACCTTCTCCTCTTTGAAAGGATTTTCTTCAAACACTTCACATAAGAAGGCATTTGGGCAATTTCCTCAGCAAATGTGATGTTGATATGCAACTTCTTAAACATCTTTGAAAATTTTTCAAATTACTTATCTAAGTGTGTATTCTTCAATTGTTGAGGGTATGGTATCCTAGGTTTGTAAGGTTATGCATTTGGATCAGCTAATAATCTAGGTGGCTTATCTGAACTTGCACCCTCATCATCCTTCTCCTTCTTTTCTTCTTCCTTAACTCTCTCTCTTCTGTCATGTCGTTCTTCTTTTCTATTGATAAGTGTGTTTTTAGGTTGTTTTTTAGGTGTGTTAAGTGTTTCTTTACGTGTTTTGGCTTTAATTTATTTCATCTTTTGCATCTTTGTATGATCTTTGAAGTTTTTAAGTGTTTCTTTATTTTGTCTAGTGTTTAAGGGTGGATTTTGAGCTTATTTGAGGGATAGTTTGATGCGCATTGTTAGTTGATTTTGCATATGTCATGATTTCAGGCTTAAATATTTTACAAGTGATTTTGAT
>JAOXYD010000006.1:12813136-12828063 GCA_028565735.1 Pinacopodium congolense
TTCCAATTTTTAATCAAATTCTCTAGATTTTTCCTAAATAATTATAATACGATCAACCTAGTAATTAAGCAACTTTTTCCCCGTGGGTTCGACACTCGGAGTCTGAAATATTACTCCACCTTATTACTTTTGCGATAGGTGCACTTGCCTTAAAGTCCGTTGGTTTTCAAAGTAAAGTCATTTCAAATTTACCCGTAATTTTAAAGTCACCTAACCAATGCAACACCCAACTATCTAGATTTCAACTTATCTGAATTATACATCAAAACTTGATCTCTTGGGTTGAATTCCTTAACATGCTTAATGCTCTTATCATGCCACTTCTTTGCCTTCTCTTAGTAGATCCTAGTCGCTTCATGGCACCATTTATTAAGTTCCTCTAATGAGAGTGTATGTTTTCACTTATTTGCAGATAGATATCAAAAAACCCCATATATGACTCTAAATCTTATGGATGTTTAATCAAATGTTTTGTTATACTCCCTTTTGATTGTTGATCTCTTCAAAATTATTCTTCCATACCATTGGTTCATTAGCTTCCAAATATGCCATATGCCCCAAAATGGTAGGACTATTGATCTTCATTTTCTGTCTTTGGATGATACGAGTCTTTAGTGGATCCCATGTGATTACTTCCTGTAAAAAATTCAAAGTCTCAATATCAATTACATCTAAGGAAAAACAAGTACCATATTCACCAATAAAGTGATTCATTGCTTCAATATTTTAAAGATGGCGTCTTTATCCCTAACCCTAAGAGTCAATTTTCTGTTATAGAATTTTATTAAAGCTTGTATAGCAGCTAGGAATGGTCTTTCTAGGGTAGGTTGTTTTGTAATATAACAAAGCACTCCTCGTTCAATTTCGTCATTGACAATTCCTTAAACTTTCTTATTTTCTACAGTAGATTATTTAAGAATTGAGCATGGCCAAATTTCTCCTTGTATCAATCTTTCTATAACCTTCTTGGATATGAAGTTTTTGGTTTGTACTTATGCATAACTTTCTTCCTTGATTCCTCCTCTTTTATCTTTCTCCTTCTCTTCCTCGGTAGCTCTTTCATTATACTCTTTCTTTTTTACTCTAGTTAGTAGCACCTTTCCTCTCCTCAAATTGATTACCTTTACTTATTGCCTCAGGTTTGGATTGGAGTTACTAGATAAGGTGCCTTGTTGCCTTTCTTAAACAAGCTTAGCTATCTGTCTGACCTAATTTTCAAAGATGTAGATAGATGCCTCAACATTTTGAAAACGAACCTTTAATAAAATAATGAATTTTCTCAAAATCTCCTTAAGGCTTAGTTCCTATGTTGCTATTGTTTTAGTGGCTGTGATTGGAATTCAAGTGGATGTCCTTACCTATGTTGACCCTGAGTTATGTATGAATAATTGGGATGATTTCTTTAACTTGGATAATGTATATTACTATACGAGTTATTTTGGGGCTAGTTCCCCACAAAATGCGCTTGCTCTATCATCTTTCCTACATTACTCGGTGCTTAACTATTATGATTTGGGTGTCCACCACCATAAAAAAACACAATTCATGATTTAAGCTAGTTGAGTAGGCAAAGTTATGTTCTCAATCTTCTTTGTCAATGCATTAACCTTTACCTCTAAAGATGTAATTGAATCCACATTATGCATATTACATAATTTTAGTTTCTACCTCAAGTTCCCCCATTAGTAATTATTCATTACTATGTTCTTAATCGACTCTTACAAATGCTAAAGAGTTTTAAAACTGGTAGTGCCAACTAAAAATTCATTAATAAACTGTTTGGTTGCATAGCTTAAACCACTATGAAATGTTTGCATCAACATCCCTAAATCAAATCCATTGGGAGGACACTTCCTCAGCAATTCCTTCCATCTCTCCTAGGCATCATATAAGGTCTCATTGTACCACTACTGAAGGGAGATGATGTCATTCCTAAGTTTAGCTACTCTTAATGGAGGGAAATACTTTGTCATAAACTTTTCAGCTAGTTGGTTCTAGTTAGTAATACAACATGTGGGTTAAATTTCAACCAAAACTTAGCTCTATCCCTTAATGTGAATGTGAATGGGAACACCTTAGTCAAATAGCATCCTCAGAAACTTGATTAAACTTAAAAATATCATAAATCTTCAAATTTTTGCAATATTTGCATTTGAATCCTCATCTAGCATACCATCAAACTTTACAAGCTGTTATAGCATCTAGATCATCTAGGATTTAATCTCCATTGGCCTCCACTTTTAGTCTAGTGATGCTAGATTAAATTCTTATGAGTGATCGCCTTGATAAATCCCCTATGGTAGGCTACGCTATCTACCTAACTTGCTTTTTTTATTAGATCTAGTAGTTCTATCCTCAAAGCTTCCAAATGTCCTAAACTTCTTTTCTCCATAAGTTTTTGAAGTAAGGTTCTCTTCATTTCTAGATTTGGTGTAAGCAAATCTTTAGGTCTTCTTCTAGACATAAACTAATGTACCTAGACCTAAAAGTTAGAAAACCAAACAAAATATCACAAAGAGAAGTTCTAAACAAATAAGTACAAAAAATAAAATAAAATAATAATTAGATCAAAAAATAAAATGTTCTAAAAATTATAATCCCCGATAAATGATACATAAGACTTAATATTGATCGCTCAACTAGGCAAGTGTGCCTATCCCTCTATAGTATAATCTCTAGTGAATCCAAGTATCTTCTCAAGAGGATTAAAACTACTAGTACTAGTCATCTTTTTATTATCCAATCTATAAAAAGGGTGATGGGTCGATTGAATTATTAATTAAACTAAAATTAAACCTCTAAATCAAAATCGCAATCCAAAACAATTTACTCCATAAAATAACAATCAATGAGACTAAGATCTAGGTGAAGAATTCCCCTTGAACTTTATGATTTAATGTTCAAACCCAATTACTTAAATTGTTAAAATCCCTTAATTAAATTTTTTTTGAAAAAATATAATTTTTATCTTTTAGTTCATTATTTAGAATCTATTCTAAATTAAAATCCTAAGAAGACGCAAAAACCGATCAACGGATTTTAAGTGTTAGGTTTGAGTGTAACCCATAAAACTTGTGTAATTATATCTCTAGAAGTTCATGTAAGTCTTTTTATTCATGAAATCATCTATGTATAAATGATTTCTTAATCTAAATATATGAAATCTAAAATTGAATTGAAATTGCTAGCAAAATTTTAATCCAAATACAATGAGTAACATAAATAAATATAAGATAATCCAAGTCTTACATGATATCAAAGAATAAACTATAAACAAATGGTCCTAGGGTTCACTCCATGTAGATCTTAAGAGAAATAAGTTCGTGTCTATAATAATAAATCCAACAATAATAACGAAAGAATAAGGGGCCAGAAAACTCATTCTCATAAAATCCTATTCTTGAATCTTTACTTGAATATTGCTGGAATTATCTTGATTAGCTTGAATTTGCACTTTAATCTTGATTCGATCCCCCTTTAATTACTTTAATCTTGAGCAAAAAATGGCTTGGTATTGTGTTTTCTCTCTTAAGAGATAGTTATTCTCTCTCTAAGGTCCAAAAGTCCTTCAATACCCTTAAAAATACAACCTTATACATGCAAGGCATCCTTTCTCAGGGCTAGGGACATGATATTTGATTAGGGGTGAATCACAATATGAATAATAGTTATGATTCAGTCTATGATTCACACTGAACTCTACAACAACTTGGTATTTCTCCAAGCAAAGTCACGACTTAATTCATGGTCGGGACTTAGGCCTTAATTCTCACTAACTTTCATTTTTTCTTTCTTCCTTAAAACCAACAAATTGTCTAACCATTACAAAACAACCATTTCTATACAAACTCATAGAGTAATCTCAAATTCAATCATTAACACATTTTAGCTTAAAATTATGTGAAATTACCTCAAACTTAAGCTTTAAAAAATAAATATTAAAATAAAAATATTTATAATTTACATAATTTAACCTCTAAAGAAGGATTCTGTCGTTTAATGGCCTCGAAGCCACACCCTCACTGTAGTGCATGAAGCAATGCTAGAGGATGTTATTTTACTTGGAGAAGTTGTTGGAAAATGCATCAGATATCGAACTGATGGATCCAAGGTTATGAAGGTAATTCAAGATTATTAATGTCTATAGAAAATAGGAAGGCTCTAAAAAGTGATGACATCCTATGTGATTGAGTTCATGTTGTAAATGATTTTGTAGCTTATCACTCTTATGAAGAGTATAAGTAAAAAGATGTACTTGATGTGGGTGGTTCTAATTTCAAACTACTTACGGAATATCCTCTATATATTTGCAAGTGTTCTTGAACCAAATGAACGATTTGGTTTAGCAAGTAGAAAATGGTTCATTTGGTTTAATTTTTTATTCCCGTTTTCTATTTTTGTTTTTATATATTTTCATTAATTTTTATATGTTTTCTCAAATTTGTATATTATTTTTCTATCTTTGTATTGTATTTGTATATTACTTTTTTATTTTTATTTTTATCTTTTGTATTTAAAAAATAAAAAATAAAAACAAACAAACCTTGAGTGATTTTATTGCTATTGATGATGTTTTGATTTTGCTTGTGTGTGATATTGTATGATCAGTGGGAAGAACTGGTATTTTACCATCTGGATTTGTGTATACAATAGACGAAGGGCCATCTTTTTGTGCTGAGTGACAATGAAATCCTTCATTCTGAGACTTGACCTGTGTGAGAACTAATAACATTAAAATCTAGGCAGCCTTGGATTAAACCCAGATGGTAGGAATATTTTCAGAGTTGGGCTAGGGTGGGCTGGCCCAAATCATTTCCTTGACCTATAATTATAAAGAACGCAGTCGTGTGACGAGGATGGATCCCTGTTGTGCCTGCCCAACTAACAAGCCTTGCGATCCTTCAATACAAACTTTAAAATGTTCTAAAATATTTAAGTAAGTTCTTATAAACAAAAAAAATTATCATAAATAATGTTGGTTAAATTTAACTTAGTGATATTAAGAGTTAATTGAAAATAAAATATTAACTTTGTTGAATAGATTAATGCTGCGTTCACGAGTAAATTATGGTAAGTTTAACCTTATGAAGGATCAGTTAAAATACTCCTTAGTGCTGCAGTTCTATTCTATGGGGCACAGATTAAGATTAAGAATACGCCCAACAATCAATTGCCAGATTTACCCTCTTCCCTCCTATCTCTGCCGACGAAGCCCATTCACGACCATCGCTCAGCTTCCGTCTAGATTAAAATCGCAAAAAACCACCAGAGAATGAAGTCTTCTTCTTCTTTTTCCGCTTCTTCTTCTTCTTCTTCCAGCGGATTCAACATTGCAGCAAGCGCTCAAAGGCTCGATGTTGATAATCGAATCTCTCTTAAATATTATTATCGGATCGCCGATAATATCCTCAAACAGGTAACCTTCTCCTTGATTGGATTGTTTATTTATTTATTCAGGGGATTTTCTTTTTGATTTTGTCTTTGGGTGTTTGTACTAAGTTATTTTGAGATCGATGTGGTTGTTGTAATAAGTGGACGTGAAGGGTTTATTATGTTGGGCAATTTTTGTGTATGTGAATTTGGCTCCGATTTGGTGGTCCACGGATACGTTCTGTTTGGTAGTTTTGATTGTTCAGTTCTTGGCTGTATCTTTCCTCTTTCTCTTGTATTTCAAGGTCACTGGAGATTATTTTTAATTGGCTGCTAACTATGGCAGGTTTACAGAACAAATACATCATACCATGCAATGGCATCTTAATGAACATTTCTAAAAGCGTAGAGTAGTGGATGGACATCAAGTCTGCTTATCATCTCTAGACTCTAGTTGTAATGGTTTTTCTGTTTTAGTCGTAATCCTTTGTTGGAGAAACCTGCGTATTCCTTAGTTTATTTCTTTCTGGTGCCTCCTTTTCTACTCGTAGTGTCTGACGTCCATTTCCATGATAGTCTGGTTGAATTCAAGTTACATTGATGAGTAACGGGAACAAATAAGTTGCTCTATTGTTCTTTGATGGGTGCAAACAACTGCATTGTTGGGTCAAAAGGAATAATAGATGCATCGTCATACTATTAGAACCATCTTAGAAGTGATCTGATCTGTGTGGTAAATTTAACTGCATTGTTGGGTCAAAATGAATAACAGATGCATCGTCATACTATTAGAACCATCTTAGAAGTGATCTGATCCGTGCAGTGCATTTAGGTTGAGTTAGATTTTACTATAACTGCGCCCTAATGTTTTCTTGACAATTTTGCTATAAAATCAGTGAGTTGTAATTGATACAGGAAACTTGAGTTAGATTCCAGTTTATTTGGACTGTCATAACTATTTCAAAATAAAGAATATAAGTGGTGAAAATATCTCTTATTCCTTTGATCATCTATATTAACTGCAGGCTGACATTTTTAGAGCAGAGCAGAACACTATTGACCTGTATGTTATGCTCTTGAGGTTTTCAAGGTAAGAAGAACTGCTATTTATTTGATATCCATGTTCTGTAATTATTTAGATAATCAAGTAATATGAGTTGCCAAGATCGAGGATTGGGAGATGTCTGATCATAAAATTAGGTACAGGAATTATTTAAGATGTTTGATGTGTGTACGGGTATGCATATGTTGATGAAATTGAGAACTTTCAATTGGCATGTTCTGCCATAACTTTACCTTGATCTGATGCAGAGCAGATATCTGAAATTGCTTTCTGCTTTTTTATTCTTTTCTTTTCATTGTTTTGCCTCAGTTTGGTCTCAGAAACTATACCGTGTCACCGAGAATATAAAGCATTGTTGCAAAGCAAAAAGGTTTATTTGAAAAAGGTATTCCTTTATCCTCCCTTTCCCCATGAAATCGTTCTCGGTTCCAATGTTTGGTTTAACTTGGCTTCATATGCTTGTCCAGAGATTATTGAATGCATTGACTGAGCTAGAGGAATTGAAGCCTGCAGTGCAACAAAAGATCAATGAGCTAAATAGAATGCATATACATCAAATAAATGGCAGGGGATATAATAATCAGAATGATTCATCAGAGTGGCCCCCTGTTAAAAAGAAAACTTTCAACAGCTACGATACCAAAAAGGTATACTTAGAGCTTTGTATTTTTGGTTCTGAACTTTGTCGCTAGCAAGGCTTTCTCCCGTTTCTCTATCTTCTTTGATTTTGCATTTTGAGCAATATACCACATCTAATAGGCAGTGAGACCAGCTACACGAGAACTCGTGTATATAGGCTCTAGAAATCAACAATTTTCTCATGACAGGCCTGTGGAAGAGCAGTTTCGCAAAATGTAAGTGTCATTAGAACTTTAAACAGTTCTTTAACATCCTTGTTTAGCTGGAGTATTTGTAGTGTATGAATAGCTATATACTTCTCAGTTTCTTCACAAAAAAGCTATATACTTCTCAGGATTGATGCAGTTCAATTTAGTGTCCAATTTAGACTTAGGCATCATAGAGGTCACCCCAGTGACAACTTAAGATTGAATCTCTTGTTACAATTTTTACCTTAAGCTGGTACATCTTAATTATCCATCTAGAGTTTTATTGGGGAATAAAATATTTGAATCTTAAGAGAAAGATGGATATTGAGACAACTAAATTACTGGATGGGATTTGAATGGGCTTATGAATTTCGTGAAATATATATTTTTTAGTTATATTATGCTTTAGGCAAAAGGTACAATTTACCCTTTAACGTTTGAAAAATAGTTTAATTTGACTCTTAACGTTTTTTAAGATAGCATTCTACCCTCTAACGTTTGTAAAATGATGTGATTTACCCCTTAACATTACAAAATGATACATATTACCCCCTAACATTTACAAAATAGTACAATTTACCTCCTAAACACTAATTCCGTTAAAATCTTATTAAATAAATATTAATTTTGTCAATATTTTATAAATGAACTATTAAATAATCATTAAAAAAGTAATTAACAAAATTTTAATAAAATTAGTATTAAAGGGGCAATTTACACCATTTTATAAACGCTAAGGGGCAAAATGCACCATTTTACAAACGTTAAGGGGCAAAGTGATACCTTAAAAAATGTTATGGGCAATTTAAACTTTTTTAGAAACGTTAGGAGTCAAATTGTACCTTTTGCCTATGCTTTATTCTGTTACAGAGACAGCAAAACTTTTATTTGTTTATTCATACATTCATTCTGTTTCATCCTTGTTTACTAGTTTATTTGCTTCTTTCAGATCATTAAATTTTCCACGCCCAAAAGATGAAACACTGTCTAGACATTCTATACTGGGTCTTAATGGGCTTCATGGGTGTTGGCAGCCACCTCGGAGTGAGAAAGGGGTAGGAGATTTACCTCTCTTTCTTCTGATCTTTCATTTCTAGAACTTGGGTCAACTTTTCTTATTTAAGTGCAGGTGCAATATCCAAAAAACATAGACCTGACACCTGTTGAAATCCCAAGGTTAGATTCCTGTTCAGATTTTGCTTGATCCTCCTTTTCTCTAATCTTTATCTGGTTGGTTAAATCAAAGTGATGGCAATAACTTCTTGAGGTATCACGTGATTGGACAAAATTCTTCCTGTGTAAAATTCCGACTTTTAAATGAGTCTTCTGTGTTTGATGTTAATCTAAATCATTATTTTCTTGCTGGGTTTCAAATCTTATTGTTGGATGGCCCTTACATGAAACAGGTTAGTGCAAACTGTGGAAATTGGAGTCACAGTCCAGAAAGACTCGGCTAATTCAGAACCTGGCAACCTGCAGCAGTCTGCAGAAAATGGAGTTCCAGTACAATCAGATTGTAGCAGCACGGAACCTGAAATATCTAGCTCAAACTTAATTGTTACTTTGAATGATGACGATCTGGGACACCATGCTGAGGAGCCACATGACATGATATCATTTGAAACAACAGAAACCCCTGTTCACACAGATATTATCAGGCAACCTTCTCCTCCAGCTGTACTTGCAGAAGTCCAAGATTTGATCCCTGCAATAACTTCTCTAGTTGCTGGGGCAGAAAAAAAGATGGATATTTCCTTACCTAATGATTCTGTTTGTTCTGAATCCCCCTTGCAATTGCACATTGTGAGTCCCATAACGACTTTGCCTTATGATTAACGTGGTTGATATCTGAATCAGTTTAGCTCTTTTGAGGAATCTCTCAGCAAAGATATTTTTTTCAAAACTCCAATTGTCTTTGTTGTTCCTCTCCATTCTAGGATGCCTGATTTTCCACTAGCTCTTTCCTTTGGTTTTCCAAATTGTGAGAACATCACTGACCTTAATGAAGGGAGAAAGTCCATTTTCTGTGCAAGAGTTATTGTTTATTGCTAAAGATTGTGATCTCTATCCCTATTGAAGTCCTTGAATTCTGGAGTATGCAAAAATTTTATGGATAGGCCAAGCATAAACTTCTCTGTGTTTTGCTCCTGATTAATTTTATATTTGTAGTCAACAACAATGATGGACAATTTCATGAAGCTGGCAAAATCAAATACTGACAGAAATTTAGAAACTTGTGGGGTTCTGGCTGGTTCACTTGTAAGTGCTTGTACCTAAAAATGAATGTATGTGTTTCTCATGTTGCATTAAATACTAATTGTTTGTGTTGTCTGCTTTGCAGAAAAACAGGAAGTTCTATGTTACAGCTCTTATTATTCCGAAGCAGGAATCAACGACAGATTCAGTATGGAAGATTTTTTATTGCATTAAGCTGAATTCTTATGATTTGCCTTTCACTGCAATTTTCCCTGATGTAAATGCATACATTGTTCTCAGTGCCAGACCACTAATGAAGAAGAGATATTTGAAGCTCAGGATAAGCGATCGCTTTTCCCACTGGGATGGATTCATGTGAGTTCATTTCTTTCTCACTGGATCTTTTACTGTTCTGTCAGAAGCTCATTCCTTATGCCCTAATTTCTTTTACGTTGTTTTTCTTTGTGGTTTCTCCGCCTCATCACTCATTGCTATTTGCTTTCAGCCGCTTATTCTTTATGCCCTAATTTCTTTTACGTTGTTTTTCTTTGTGGTTCTTCCACCTCATCACTCATCGCTATTTTCTTTCAGCTGCTCTTGTCTGAACACATCTCAGCTCTATTTATTTTGGTTAAAAGTGCCTCCCAGTGCACGTTGATTTATCACTCTTCCATTTATGCTTTGCTTATTAAAATTAATTTATTGTTTGCTATAACATCATTCTTCTTCTGCTGGAAATCTGGATGGCAGATTTGTGCTTCCTTTCATTTATGAGCCAACAGCTATTTTTCTATCAAGTGCAAGATCAGCTGTTGAATCTAATGATTGTTAAATCATCCCCTGTGTAAGGTTATGTAGGGGAAAGAAACCAAGAATTTTTAACATTTGGTGGTTGTATGCAAGAAGTCTTCAGTTTTATGGTCACTGTCACATGGAACAGTTATTGTGGTAATCATTCGCTTGAAAATAATCAAATCTTTGGTATTCATTAAGGTATCCAACACTAGAAATTTGGTTGTTCCAGTTTTTCTTTTCTTCTTCTGTCTCTTGTGTTTTGTTGCATCTTCGCTAATGTTCTCTGGTGAATTCTCTGGTGAATTGTATGAAAGTATTTTCAACAATTGTGCACTAATCCCCCTGGAGTCCTATATTTTTTACAATTGAATGCATCTTCTAAATGTAAGTTATAATGTTAAAAGGACTTTGGTTTTATGTGTTGATTATTGCTATAATTCTAACAAATCACTTTTACCTTTACATTACAATTTACAGACACATCCCACACAATCTTGTTTCATGTCTTCGATTGATGTTCACACCCATTACTCATATCAGGTGAGTGATTCTTGTTGCTATTTTAGAGTTGATTCTTCCACGTTATATCATATTCTTATTAAAAGTAGTATTCTAGGCTGGTTACATTAAATGGTTGTTTTAGGAGTTAATATTTGGAATCATATTATAGGCTTATCAATTGATATTAATTTTTTGCTTTCCTTTGGGTTAACTCTTGTACACTACGGTGAACTTAGGTGGAAAAAGAGGATGGATCAGTTCTATCCTAACTGCAGAAAATATTTTAAATACCTAGAAAAAATCTTTACTGGGAAGGTCATAGTATCAAAGCCGTTGGAACTGCTTGTAACATTTCCGTCCTGAGCCTACAAGGAGTAGGCAAATATGACCTGAATCAACTTACAGCTGCTGATATAAGTGGCGTAAAACCCACAGGATTAACACAATTAAGGTGAAATAGATGCATTGATAACCCATTTTGCTTACTGGAACTGAATTAATTATTTACTAATATGGCATTACTATTATCAATACACTAACATCTAAATGACTGAAATTTTTTTTTAAAAATGATGGCAAGAACTAATGAATACTGATCTCCCGACATAACTTTGAGCTGGCACAAAAACGTACCATCTAATTTGCACAGGAATTAGGACAACTCTTGTGATCTATGGCCTTTTAAATTCTGTTGAAAGAAAGAAGCTATTCTGGCAATATCTTTCAAATCGCAGATTGTTTAACCAAAATATATATAAATTTCAATTTATTAATCTCTATAGCCACCAAAAGGTTTGAAATTCTTTTGGATTTAAATTGTGAAATAAGATTCCAATTTTAAGTGTTATCTAATCAATATAATTGGTACTGCTGGGGCCTGTTTCGACTCAAAATATTGAACTAACTTTCACAAGCACAATGCAAGAGTAGCTTTTGTATTGTTGAACAATTTTCACATAATTGTTGGTATCTATTCAGATTATGTTGCCAGAAGCTGTTGCAATTGTCATGGCACCAAGAGACACAAGCAAGTATGTTTTGTTCTCTTAATGAGTTGTAACTTTTCAATACGAGTATGAAACTAATCAATTTACGACTGTGCAGAACACATGGGATTTTTCGGTTGACATCCCCGGGGGGCATGTCAGTTATAAGACAGTGCCAGCAGCGTGGCTTCCATTCTCATAATCAGCCTCCGGATGGTGGACCCATTTACAAGGCATGTACAGATGTGTATATGAATCCCAAACTAAAGTTTGATGTCATTGATCTTCGATGATATTTTTTTATTTTTTGCCAATGCCAAATGAATGTGTCTAATTCTTACAATCCAAGTGTTTATACCGAGGCGTTCAATCTACCCCCTATTTGAATGTCAACTGAACTTGCTTATATGAATACTGAAGTGGAAAATTGTAGGTTGCTTTTCCCATCGGCAGATATGTGCCGAATCCGTCCAGTTTTTCTTGTACTGAGAATTTCCCCTTTTTTTTAACAAACCCCAAAATTTCTAGATGGCTCGCTACAACACACGTAATCACTCATGAAGTCCCCAACAGCATGCTTGATAAATGGAGGATTCAATTAAACTAAGGTGAAGAAATTCATGAAAAAGAATTTGGAGTGAGATCAAAGCAATCTTAATTTGGAAAGCACATAACAACCAGAAGTTGACCCAACAATTTCCACGGAATCAGTTTAGAGATGTCAAGCTTGGTGGGTAGGGTATATGATATGTACGGTTGAAATGCAGGAAGTTGGTTTGGTTTTTATTTTTGGTCTATGAAAGCCATTCTGATTGGGTCGGTTATTTTCCATAAACGTATCACCAGAAAAGCTAAAGGTTTAGCTTAGTAGAGAGGGGGGAAGAGAGGGAGCACTAAAAAGTGGGGGCAAAGCATCTCCACTGCTACTGCCACAGAAAGATATCCCACGTCTTCCGATTACGGTTAGGATAGTGATGGCGTTGGTCAGCATTCGTGGATGGTGTCACCACCCAAACCCACGACGGCAGTAGTCAATCAATCAAATTCATCAATTGTGGACACAAATGTGGGACACTCCCTACCCTACAATTTTACTTATATTACAAGGACTTGTTGAGAATCAAACAGGCATATCCAATAGGGCCAAGTACTTGGAAAATCCAAAAACTTGTCCAACTTCATGAATAAATATTATAATAAGTTATACTAACTATACAAGCTAGTTTAGATTTTCTAAAAATGTCTATTAATATAGTGTGGCAACATGCATGCTTATCATTACGATAGTGTGTCAAACTAGATTTCTCTTAGTTTTTCTTATTTGTAATTTGTAGTCATTTGTTTTTAAAAGAAAGTTTTAATCCCCAACTATAAGAATTTAATTTCTACTAAAAAATCAATTATGATTACTTTTTAAGACTCCCAGAATAATTATGCCTACAAAAATGTTTCTCAAGGGTTAAGAGCTAAATTTTAAAGAAGTTTTCCGACCTTTTTTTAGGCAATAAACAAGAAGCACCTCCTCTTTTTAGTCTTCTTTGATGCCTATATTAAATTATCAATTGAGTAAAATTAAGTTCAATTATCTTATATTTATGAGTGGTAGGCAGATTACCTCATGAAAATATATTAATTTATTATGTTCGAGTTAATAATTTTCCTTCATTTTCTTGACACCTTAAAAATTTTCGTATAAGATAAGATACTTTCTGAAAGGATTCGAAATTTTAAGCTGGCATGAAAGTTGGAAATTGGTTGTGGGTTTAAACTTGATTGGAATGTTAGCATGTGTCTATCAAGACAGATTGTCCACATGGCAAGTAAAAGATCTGTAAGATTTTAGATATGGATATTGAGTGAGGAGTGACCTACCTCCCATCCCCATGTCACGTAATTTTCCCACCAACTCAAAGACTAGATGTCTTTTAAGTTACCTTCTTTCCTTTCAACCCACGTAAAAAGCCTTTCATGGTTGTTGAAAATGGTGAATCATCCATACTATATTACACAATAAAATTGAATGACAATTGAATTGGTCCATGAACTAGTAATATTAAATACTTATGATGTAATATTGTCCTGAAATATTTACATATATTACGCTTAGGAGCTTATTACCCTTTCTCTGCTTTTTCACTTGTGTTTAATCCATTATATGAAATAATCAATTTTTATGGTTCTTGTAGAAATTGACAAAATCTCTTTACGCAGCAGGTGTATTTGTGTCGAGGATAAACTATTATCGATCAAACAATGATCTCTTGGAAGGACAAACAAGAATCTTGGGCTTGTTTGGTATAGTTATAGTTTTAAGTTTTGATTTTTAACACAGAAATCGAAAAAGATAACTCATTAATACAACATAAAAATTGATGATAAAATATAAAAATCAATATAAATATATCAAAACTATAACTAAAAATCACAACCTAAAACAATACTAAGCGAACTTTTCTTTGGATTGACATTTCCGCGACATATTCCTATAAAAGGGGTTTCGTGTTTTTTTTTTTAATTTTTATAACCAACATTAATCCTTCAACCAGAGAAACTTTAAACAAGTCAATATACCTATTCAAAACGTCAAAAGCAGACTATCTCCCATATTTATAGAGATGGATAGCGTGTCTACAAAGAAAGTACACAGTAAACAAATTCTCAACTACTCCCAATAATTAAGTGTATTAATATTAATCCATTTGTTAATTTTTTTTCTAAAAAATGCATAAAGGTATATTATCCTTAAACGTTTCAATAAATATATAAATACACAAAAGCTTCAATTGAACCCTAAAGTTTTCACTATTGTACAGATTAAACTCCAATATTTTAAAACATTCATTCGAATACAATACTAATATTTTTGAAATGTTAAAAAAAAAACTCTAACATTTATAAAACGATCTAAGCGTTGAACATTTACAGTTAACTTTACCCGTTATGTGCTATGTGATAATGTCATATGACATATTCAGATTGGTTGAAAAAATAAAGTGGGCCAACGTATAACTTTAATTTTAAAAAATGGGGGGACCTCCTGTGAGACGCGTCCCTTAAGGCATGGCATTATTATGCTGCCCCTGCAGGGCCTGCACACGCCATTCTTCTCTAGGGCACTTGCAATGTTTTTGTTTTTTTTTTACTCTACGCTTCTATTTGTTCTGATTTTATATTTCAAGAGTTCTTTTT
>JAOXYD010000006.1:12844641-12858856 GCA_028565735.1 Pinacopodium congolense
AAGGTAAAAAGGTTGTAATGGGCCGGGTTGGGTCGGGTTGTCAGGTCGAGCCAATTCGGGTCGGATCGGGTCAACTAACGGCGTCAACCTTTTTCACTCAACTTTTTAACTTTTCAAAACTTAATCACTCAATTGAAACTTTTAAAAGTTTGATCACTTAACTGAAAAAATTCGAATAACTTGATCACCTCCATAACTATTAACCCAAATATAATTAAGGGAAAAACTACGAAACCCGGGTTCATGGCCCTTTATGACCCCCGGGGACACGTGGATGCACATGAGACAGTCAATAAATGAAGAATACTTCAGAGTGTTATAACGAGGGAAGGGTAAAAAGGAGAATGCACTGCAATCAAGCTAAGTCTAATTTTGTTCCATGCTCGATCTTCTGTTATGCTTGTGCCCGAACTAGGCTAGTTGCTTCGATGTTCTAAGCTTGCGCTCTACGTCGCCACCACTCTTCCTATCTTCTACTTAAACTGGTCCTCCTAAAATGCAGACCTTGGCTTTGCTCTCCTCTCGCCCGCTGCTGCAGTCTTGCGATGGCCTTTTTCTCGTCCACCCCCACATGCGACATCATTTCACGTCCGATCTTTCTCCCCACACTTAATGGAACCTGTGTGAATGTGCTGGAGAAGCTTGCACCATCGAAGATCTCCATTATCTTATTGTGCCAAATTTCGATTGGAGTCTCGTTCTCTAGCGCTACCATCCTTCTCCGCAGGTTGAATCCTCTCTATCTTGGTGAGCCCATCTTTAATGCCCAAGCAAAGAGTTAAATAAGTTTATTAGTGTGTTCCGTTCTTGGATTGATATTGTTGTCCTTATCCTTTTCTACTGATTACTTGGGTTTTCGATTTTATTGTCTAATCGCAATCATAGTGCAATTTGTTCGTGAACGTTTTCGACAAACCAGAAGTAAACAAGAAAAGAGAAAATGAAATTCGAACAGGTTTCAAAATTTTGCTTTTTAATTGGATTTGTTTTTTAATTAATTAATTGGATTTGTTTTTGGATTAATCATATGTCAGTTATTGTTCTATTTCTTTGTTTATTTCCTTTCTATTGCTGGGTTTTGTTATGTTTTAGGGTTTTGGAGATTGGGGCCAGATGGTGTTGTCTAGGCAGGGGTTTTGTTCAGGAAGAAATGTTGTATAGACTAGTAGTGTAGAACTCTAAATTTTAGGGAATATTAACGGGAGAAAACTTCAATCTTAATTTTGTGATCATAGTTCATTGTTTAGGGTGACCGAATAAGATACATATGATGAGATACTGGAGATGAGAGATGCATTTTTTAGATACTAGAGATGAGAAATACATTTTGTGAATCTTATCAAGTTGTTTGAAATCATCTAGAGCTCAACTGTTTAAAAATCTACAAAAGATTGCAGATTTGCCGGAAAACTGGAAACTTGGTTTAGTAACTGGCTAAGCCAAAGGTACAATGCTTTATCAAGATCTCTCTCCCTGTCTTCTCTGTGTGTGTGTTAATTGGAGAAATACTTTCTTTTTTAAGAGATTATTTAATCAAGTGCAGTTAGATAGTGATGACGCTTGGCATTGATATCCATCATCATCTTTGCATGTGGAGTTCGACTTATACATAGATTTTTTCTATCTAGTAGTTTGCTTTTCCTACTATACTTGATTTTCACAGTTAAAGTCAATCTTGTTGAAGCATATGTTGCGTTGTTTGCAAAGTGGTGCATGTCAGGACAGATTTATGGTAGGTTAGCTCTCTGACTAAGGCTAAAACTTTTCAAGATGGCTTGAGAAGGAGAGGTAATTCCAGTTAAGTATGCATAATGCGTATGTACTGATTTAATGAATAGAAATTTTGGTAATTAAAATTGATAATGACTTATTTCTTCTTTAATGCAATGAAGATGCCCTAATGATAATTTGTTTTATGATTTTTTATTGAATACTTGATTGTTGCAAGATGGCATTTTCTAATTTTGTGAACAGGAAAATATTTGATCCGTTGGAAGCTTATGTACCTGAGCTAGTTTCAGATTAAGGATCCATCATAATATGTTCAATGTTCTTTTCCATATGGTGATGGCAATGACAGTGATACAGAGATGGGTGTGTCACCGGGTGTTTTGGAAGGAGAAGATTTCAGTTACCTGGATGCTCAAGTTAGAAGTGATGATGATAAAAACATTGAGACTGGGGACACTGACCATTATAAAGATGAGCATGACAAAAAAAGAAGACGAAAAGGAAATCAGGTAGGAAGGTTAGTGCATCCCCATTTGCGAGTCTTGAAGAATATGGGCATCTACCGAATGAGAACATTCCAAATATACATAAATATGTCAAAAAAGCTGAAGCCAAAGCCTAAATCGCAGAAGGTAAAAATCATATAAATGAATTGAGCTTCCATTCAATCAGGGGAAGATCATCTAATATAAGTTTATATTTTCTATGTCAATGTGTATCCAAATTGTTTAATGGATATCTCAGTTTTGGATCTCTCAAATGCTTTCTGTTATATCCAAGATAGATGGGAAACTAATTATATGCAAGATAGATGGGAAACTAATTTGCATTGTTTGGCATGTGAAAGTTCAACCGTATTCCAATTATTTATAATGATTAACTATTTGTTCGTTTCCTATAAGCTTACATTGATTTTTCACTTGATGTTAGGAAAAGGCTGATCTAATACTTTTTCAGGTAAAATGAATCCTTTGTGAAAATATCAGTACGTAAAACCATGTAGATAGACACAATCTTCATTGGTTCTGTTGGGTACAAATTGCATAGGTTCTTAAACGCTAAACAGATCACAACTTAAAGCATAAGTTACAGTAAACATCAAATAACAACATGGATTAGATCGTAATAAAAACTAGCAAATGAGGCAAATGATGCATCAGTCAAAGGCAAATTTTTTACTGACACAATACATGCTAAATTAACATTCCTAGGCTTGAGTGTTGGAGGATGCTTCTCAACCAGCACCGTCAAACATCCAATTTCACACTTCTTTTCGACAACCAGAACTTTATCACCAACTTCTGAGGTGCTCTTCTCTGGGGCCTAATCCTCTTCACCATCTTCGCATTTTCTATACCATGCAGTTTTAATCAACAAAATTTCTCATCCTCAATCACCTATCACCCTGTTTAAATCAAACATATGAATGTTTAGCACTCAGATGGCCCACATACAAGAATACAAAACAACATACCATCCCTAAAAAAACCTACATCCTTTATATTTCTACTAAATAATTGATCCTTTCTATTTCCAACTTCAATAATTTTGTACTCCAATTCTTCACCCAAGTAAAGCATTAATTTTTCTTCTAAAAAATCATAAAGCTCGAAATAACACCAATCTCCAAATGTTTCCCAACATCAACGTCCTTATAAAAGAATTATCTAGCCACAATAAGGAAAAGACGAGTGTGGAGGACTAGTCAGGACGTGTGAAAATCTTCAGAAATGTGGGTGCCATAAGTAATAGTGATTGATTCCTTGTTTATCCATGCCCGAAAATCTTGTTTATCAACACCCACATTTTCAGGCAAAACTCAAACACGAAGAAGTGTCGATTTCAACTTTAGCAGCTTGCATCTCCTTGAAAAGATCTAAAGCTTTACTATAACAACCCATTTGCGTGCAACCATTAATTCATGCAATCCAATAAAACAAGTTTCTTTCCGGCATTTCATTAAAAAAAAAAAAAAAGGAAGCCTCAATCAACAACTCATTGTCCACATACCTCGCAACCATTGTAATCCAAGATACAACATCTCTTCCAGGCATTCATCAAACAATCTTTGAGCTTCATCTAGATCCTCAGATTTAACATGCGCATCAATCAAACACTTCCATGAAACTATATCCAATTCTCAATTCTATCAAACAATCGATGAACCATAGATCCCACCTCTCCATTCTTCACATAGAAGTCCATCAAAGCGTTCCAAGAATGAGTCCCAAACTTAACATGGCTTTTTATCATCTGGGCATGAGCTTGCTTGCCTTCAAAAACACCTCCGAACTTAGAGCAAACAGAAAACACAAAAGTGAAAGTGAACTCATCAGAGTATACCCATTCTGCAAATAACATATTTGAATAAACAACAAATGCCTCTCGTGGAATGCCACGAGCATTATAGGCTCTTATCAACGTATTATACATGAAAGAATTTGTTTCTATAACGAGACTATCAAACAATTTTCGAGCGTAATCAAGAGCCCAGGGACTTTCTGAAGACCTAAAGGAAGAGAGCAGACAGCCAAAGGCATATTTTCAAAAGTTATTTCACAAAAATACCCTTTTCAAGAGTTAATGAAGTAACGCAAGACCCAATACCTACTTATCCACGTTGCCCATTCCAAATTAAGACACGTATCTGAGGGGCTATAGAGGGGGTGCGTAGACGAGTCCATTAATTCATTACGTAAGGAGTTAGAGAGTTACAAGAAACAAAAGAGATAACATTGGAAATAAGTCAACATTTATTATTTTACAAGTTGAAGAAGAACATAACTTCTAAAATGGGGACGTATTATTTGAGCTGAGAAGTGACAGCATGCTTAGACCATTCAATAACCCTTTAAAAAGTTGTCCTCAAACGTCCACTCCTAATATTTTTAACAATTCTACATTTTCATATACATAATCTTATTCATCATTCTAAAACTTTCTTTCTTCTTATAAAAAATATATATGAAGAATTTAGATAGATAAGTACCCTTAACGAATAAATTTTCATTGTGTGTATTCTATTTTATTAGTTAACTTGGTTATGTGCAATTAATTTTTACATAATGAACATGTTTCATTTACATAAAGTAATAATTTAATGTTTTGATCATATAAAAAATTAAATTTAATAAAAATTATCTTTGTGTTTGAAATTATGTAATAAAAATTATGATTACTAATCAAAATCAACAAAAATTATTGACTAACTTCTCTTTTTTATTTTAATTCTTTAGGACTATAAAAATTAGTAAAGGTAATGATACTGAAAAACTAAAACTAGGAAAATATCTTATTTAATTGCAATTTAGAACATTTATTTAAATTATATAATATAAAGAATGTGATATTTAATTTTTTTTTATTCTTTCAAAAATTTTATTCAAGTAAAATTTAATTTTTACATATTATAAAATTATTATGAGCTATTAAATTATAAATCAATTACAAAAAATTTTAATATTTTCATATTTGGAAGATAATTTGTATTTACATTAAAATTGACATATCGTGCAATATACTCATTATACCATAAAATATTTAAGTTAATTATTTATGCACTTCAAATCAAGATTGCACGATCTAAAGAACTAGTTATAGCATTAAAACTGAGATAAATTGTGGTTATGCTACGGTGAGATCATTTGATAAAACTCCATTGACTAGGCAAACTAGCTACATGTTCCATGGAGCCTATAAGAATCTCTCTCTTTCTCTCTCACCATAAACAACCATTAATGAGAAAACATAACTTAATGTTCAGTCCATAATTAAGTTGTTCTATAAATGTTAAGCGTTATTACATTCCATGAAGTAAAGCCTGACCTTGGTTCTCTATACCCTTCACCCTCTCATCTCTTTCTCTTTTCAACAACAATGAAGAAAATTGAGTCCCAGCAGCAATTGCGCTCACAGTCACCATTCATGCTTGTTCAGGCCATAATGCAAATCCACAACTTAATCTTCTATTTCCTCATCTTTGGCTCTGGTTTAGCCTTTGGTTTGACTCTTAGTTTCTTTCTCAAAGACATCTCTTTTAGTCTCCAACTCAACCAATTCTCCATCCAAAGCCCTCTAATATCACAATCCTTGAGTTCTCCGACCCCTCCTCCAGTTTCCAATATTTCAAACATAACCACATTCAGAATCGGCCTAAATGAGTTTCTGAGACTGCCCAACACGTCACACGACATGGAAGAGAAAGAGTTGTTGTGGCGGGCTACGTTGGTTCCTCGTATTCATGAATTCCCATTTAAGGTCGTCTCTAAAGTTGCGTTCTTGTTTTTGAGTAGAGGGTCTCTGCCATTTGCTCCTTTATGGGAATTGTTCTTTAAAGGGCATGAAGGATTGTATTCTATATATTGGCACACTAGTCCAAACTACAATGGATCATCGCCTAAAAATTCTGTGTTTTATGACAGGAGGATACCAAGTCAGGTTCGGGTCTCAATTACTTTCCATTCATGACTTTTTATGCACCATGCCATAATAGTTTAGATACTTATCACTTTAGCAGAATGAAAAATTTATATTAGCTATAAATATATATATATATATATATATTAATGCACCATTTATTTAAGCATAATAAACTGAAAGTCAGCTTTTAAGTTATTTGCATACCTTCTTAATTACATTCCTTCTTGATTTGCTTTTTGAATGTCTAGTTCTTGATTTATTTCTCTTTATAGATCTTAAATCTCGTGTCTAAGTCCTAATGTAGGCGTTCTTATTTATTATTGTATGGGCCTGCGTTACCTGGCTTGTCTCCTAAAATAAAAGAGAAGAACTCCATTGTTGGTTTTCTATTTCAGGAAGTTCGATGGGGAGCGAATTCAATGATTGAGGCTGAACGTCGCCTACTAGCCAATGCACTACTGGACTTCTCAAACAAACGTTTTGTTTTGCTCTCGGAGGCATGTGTTCCCCTATTCAACTTCTCCACAGTTTATTCATACCTGACAAGTTCCAAACAGTCATTCATCGAGGTTTACGACCTGGACAGCCCGGTGGGCCGTGGCCGTTATAGCCCACTAATGAGACCCATCATTTATCTTCACCAGTGGCGAAAAGGATCACAGTGGTTCGAAATAGACCGCGACCTTGCCATAGAGGTTGTGTCCGACGCGACATACTTTCCAGAGTTTCAAAGTTTCTGCACAGGACCATGCTATAGTGACGAGCATTACTTGCCAACATTTGTAAGTATAGAATTTTGGAAGAAGAACTCAAACAGGACAATAACATGGGTTGACTGGTCCTTGAGTGGACCTCATCCACGTAGGTTCACAAGGGAAAATGTCACCATTGATTTCCTGGAATCGCTGAGGAACAAACAAACTTGTGACTACAATGGAAAGACCACTAATATATGCTACTTGTTTGCCAGAAAGTTTGCTCCTGATGCTTTGGACAGGTTATTGACATTCGTTCCTGAGGTCATGAAATTTTAGGTTCGCCCCTGATGTTCTGGGGCACAGCCAGAATTGCCTTGATGTTTTCCTTTTTTTTTTTTTTCTCCTTTTCTTTTTTATGGGTCCCTTTTTCCTTCAAGTGTTTTCCTTTTTTTTTTCTTTTTTTTCCCGTCTAGGATAATTTTTTTTCCTGTAAAGGAAAATTGTCGACTGTTTCGTCTATGATGAACGGAAGACCATGAAAAAATGCAAGAGGTGTATTCTGCCAGTAATTGAAGCAAACCTGAGAGGTTGATATCTCATAACCAATAATTTTGATTCTACACTTGGAATATAAATATTTGGTGCTTAATCAAAACCAAAATTATTCTTCATCAAAGCGAATGTGATAGTACTGTAAGGATTAATAAATATCTAATATTTCCTTGACACAACATACATCCTATATAGATCCATTAGGATTACTATTAATACATTAGAGATGCACTTTAAATTAGAGGGTTGCTCGACGTTTTCTTTTCTTGTTTGGGTATACGACAAACATCCCAAGCCTTTATTCATGGCCATGATCTAATTCATCTTAGTTGATGATGCGCCCATGAATTACGCAACTCCACCAAAGTAAGTCTTAACCTGGCTTAGTAATAAACAATCAAGAGTGAAACAAAGCAAACTGAGTTATGAAGAGACTAACAGTTGGTGTATATTGAGATATAAGAATGTTCGTTTCAACATCACATTCATCAGTATTGAGTTGAAAATATTTATTGTTTAGTATAACACTAAATCTTTTATATATGTTTGTATATGATAGTGACACTCAGCCACGAACCTAATATAGCAAGTTGTGGACATACACATGTAAATCGTTATAGATATATATACACTTTTATTTGCAACACAACAAAACTTTTGCTTTTTTCACAACTACCGTTGATATCACAACTAATGCTTCCATTATTTCTTAAACCACTATTTATACTTAACCAATAGTGTTTCCGGTGTTGCTTTGTGAATATTGGATTCAATTTAGGGCTTTTGTGGACTGAAGGCCGGATATGCGTCAATATGGTGCAACGGCATTAATTACAGAGATTTGGCATCTTCTTGCACCAAAACACGACGCTTGGCCGCTTTCAGCATTAAAAAAAACAAAAATTTAAGTTTCCAAAAATTAGCTTTAGGAGATACAAATGTGGCAATTGCCGAATTCCTCACTCCAAATCTTTGTTTTCTTCACCAATAGACAAGAAGGGTGTACGAAGTAGCTTAGCAAAATTACGAACAATTGAAAATAATAAGAAAATTCGTATTAATTAGTTGAAAAAACGTAAAACAACTTACAGGCTTAAATAGTCTTAGAAACCCTAAAATAAGCAAATAAGGAAATAATACTAATTTGGAAAGGATTTTGAATAACGTAAAAATAAAATAAAATGCACCGTTCAAAACTTCAGAAGGAATTTTTGAATCGTTTCATCTATTGGCCTTATAGTAGGACACCAAAACCAGTATTTTTAAATATATTATAAGCCTTGTAATTCAATTTGATTCAAAAGTTACAATCGTTTAAAGATTTTACTGTTTTTCTTTATCTAATTTCTCTAAAATTTTTAAGATTATATCATCCGCGTCAAAATAAAATACTTGATCTTATTAAACTAGTGGTGCTATTATTATTTATTTCGCTTGTGGAAATTGTTTGCAACTTTTTTTTTTTTTACAAAATTGTTGAATTTTCAGAAGAAAATTACCCAAGAATCAGGAAAAATACGACACCTGGGCGTAGTTTGAAACGAGTGCTCGACAAAAAAGGATTGAAAAACCACAATATGCTTTTTCCAAGCAAAATGTCATGTTAGGAGTAAAATTACGGGTAATTCATGTCATTTTTCAAAATTAGGATTTTATTCCCTAAACTTTCTTTTTATTCCAACTGTAAATCTTTCCTTAAAATTTTGTTGACTTGGACCAATAATTTTTTTTTGACCTGAACCAATAAATTTTTTATAAGTGTTCATGTCACAATGGTTAAAAAAACAAAAGTGTAAAAATTAAAATGATAATTTTCAAATTATAAGAATTAAAATAATAACTTTAAAAATTACAAGAATTGACCATTTTTTAACCTTATTTTAATCTATAATGTGTAAATCAATCATAATACATATTAAGATAAGATCATCAAATAGAAATTTATATCATTTTTAAAAATACACAGATAAGATTTTAGAAGCTCTAACACCAATTTTTTTTTCTAAAAAAAGCTATCAAAGAACTTCTTGTTTTAATCTTCTGTAGAAATGAATGCATCATCTATTTTTATGAAAATGAATAATAAAATTTTGGTTCTTGATATAAGTCGAAAACCGCTAAAGAGATATAAATTTCAGAAAAAAATAATTTAATTTTAATATTTAGATTTAAATTTAGAGTAAATTTTAATATTTCATCGTAATATTTTAAAATATTTAAATTATATTTTAATATTTTAAAAGTATTTAAATTAAAAAAATTAATACTGTTAGAATTTCATAAGTAACGTCTTTCTTAAATCTTTTAAGAGCTTGCAGGCCAGAGTAAAATCCAACTGACACCTCGCAAATAAAATTAAAGAATTTATTGAGAATTAGGGCTTTTTTAACTCCAATTTTCAAAACAACAACGTCTTCACCTACGGTGATCAATTGGAAGTTTTTGGAATTTGGACGTTCATTGGCGTGTGGTCTCATCCATCCACCATAAGTTGAACTCTCTCTGTGTCAACTACCACTCGCTACTTGGTTTCCAGTCCACAGCAAGTTGATAACGTTGGAAAATTGAGAGGCGATTGTATCGCATTCGAACCAAAACAAAAAAGTTTTCTTTAATTTTTTAAAAAGTTAAAATCACTTTAAATTATAATAAAATTAAATAATATATGTAATAAAATATAAATTTAAATTCAAATTTTATAGTGAAGTTTGATTCATGTTTCCATCTTTTTATTTTATATTTAATTGAAGAATTACTTTAGACACACACGTGTTTGACTTCTAACGATATTTATAAATTAATTTTTGAAAAATTTTAACATTTAAGAGAAGAAAAATAAGAAGTATTAGTCTCTCTTATATTTCTTTCTTTATATAGAAAAATATAAGATTTCTCTTAATATTAAAATTAAATATAATTACAACTAAATTCTCACTTTAATTATAATTATTATTTAATCTTAATAAAATCAAATATCATATTTTTAATTCTTGAAGTTTTTTGAAATTTCATAATTATACTTTAATTATAATTATTATTTAATTTTAACCAAATATCATATATTTGATCCTTAAAATTTCTAAAATTTCATAATTATATCTAATTTAATTAATTTTACTCTCTTCATTTGATCTATATATGTAACCCATTAAATTCCTAATATATTGACGACAATTATAAATTATTATTCTAATTTATAATTAAAATTTCTTTTAATTTATCATTAATTATCTAATTAAAAATTTATAATTACATAATATTGATATCTATAATTAAGGGATATCTATATCCCTTTTCATCCACCCATATATGTTGCTCTTGTTGCGTCATCCCACTACTGCCTCTCATCTTCTAGTTCCACCAGCCTCTGATTTATTGCCGATTTTGTTTGCTTGTTGTATTTCTATTTCAGATAATTGATGATTAATAATAAAAAAAACTTACATTAATTAAGAGATTGTTTTGTATCATTTTAATTTTTTTTATTTTAATTTTTTATTTTTAGTTTCTTTTTAAGAAAAACATAAACTTGTTTGGCCGAACTTTATAATAAAAAATTAAAAATAAAATCTTATTTGATTAAAATTTATGATAAAAACTAATTTTGTAGCTACAGTTAAATATGAAATAAATTCAAATTTTATATTAAAATACTCTTATAAACTTTAAAAATATATATTAGTTAATAAATTATTTCAGTTATTTAATGTAGAAAAAGTTATTTTAAAAATCTGTTTTTAAATGTGGAAAACAATTTATTTTGATTTTTCTGTTTTTGTTTGGACTTTTCAAATTTTGAAAATAAAAAAAATCATTATAAACAAGTTTTTTCCTTAATTTTTGTAATTAGAAAAATATAGATAAAAAATCAAAAGTAGAAGTCATAACAAATAAGCCTAAAAGTTTTGTTTGTGTTGTGTTTCTATTGTGAATAATCGATGCCTATGTTTAAAGCAATTATTAATTAGCCTTTTAAAAGTTCTATTTATGTAAGTTTATTTAATATACTTGTAAAAGTTTTGTGTTTGTTTTATTGTTAGACTAAATTTGAGCATATATTATGATTATCTATTTATAGATTTAGTATATTGAAATATATTATTTTGATCCACAGTTATATTAAATTGTTTCAATATTGATATTTAAAATACAAGATTTAAATACAGTGTTTAAAAAAATAAACTTGAAATAGATTTTAAAAATTTATAAATATTTAAAATATATTTTTCAAGTTACATTCATAATAGAAAAAACTGATCAAAAAAATTTCAAAAAATTAAAACTTATCATGAAAGTTCAAACAGTTTTGCCAAATCATCTATAAGAAATAACTTATAATGAAAAGAATGTAGTTTGTTAAGTTTTTATAATTTAAGTTTTATTTTTACTTGTTAATGCTATATTTTAATATTTTTATAACTTTTAATACAGATGAATGGTAGAAATTATTTGATGAAAATGTTTCAATTTTAAAAAAACTTGTCATTAAATTAGTTAATCAAATGGCTTTTGTATCAAGTTTTAAATATAATTGGAATGTTTTTGAACATATCCATATAAAAAAATTATTTAGAGCATCAAAGATTCAATGATTTTATTTATATTTTTTATAATATGAAAATAAATAACATGTATTATATTGATTGAATTTGAATTTTAAGTAATTTTATTTCTTATTATCAAATTTATAATTTTTATTATTCATTTAGATTGCTTAATAAGAAGATATATATAATCCAATAACTATTGATTGCATTGACTTTAGTGAATTTTGAATTAGAGAAGAAAAATCATCGCTTGATCTTGATTAAAATAAATTTTAAAATATCATTTATGAAGAAAATATATTTTTTATGATAAATGAATTAGAAGCATCTACTAATGGTCTGCTACTTTCTTATTTTAAAAGTATACTATATTATTTTAAAAAATAATTTCATATATTACTGATTTATAGTTTATTTAAATATAATAGAAAATGTTGATACAAATACTTTAGATAAAAGTGTGATTTATAACTCTTTATACAATGTTGAAGGATTTGAAAATTTTTATTAATATTTTAATGTTTTATCATCAATTTAATTTTAGTTAGAATTATTATTAGTTGATTACATATTAATAGATATGATGTTTAATTTCTATTTAAATTGTATATTTAATTTCTATAAAATATTTTTACTTATTTTTATAATTTATATATCTTATAACTGATCTATACCGATTTAATATTGATTTTATAATAATTTAATACTTAAACATGTAAACTTTAAATTTATCCCTTTATCAATTTGATTTTTAAAATATTCCTCTAAATACTTCATCAATCTTTACACTAAATTGATCTGCCTAAAAAATAAAAAGGTCAGAGAGAAAAGGGACTCTAATTAATTGAGGGAAAAATATGTAGGATTCAGTCATCATAGTTGGTGGCTTGGGAGACCGGTATTTTCAATGCCACATTTTTTAAGGAGAAAAGAGGTTGTATCAGGCTTAATGTTGGGGTACTAGAAAATCGAGTGAAGATCATATTTAAACTCAACAAAATAAATTTAAAAATTTTTAACATGATCATATTTAATAAAAATTAATTTTAAACATAAACAAGAAAATAGTAAGATTACACTAAACTTGTTATCTCTTTCCGTTAATCCTTTTCTTCTTGTAAATTCATCAATTTACTAGCTGTTAAATCGACCGACCTTTAACGGTATCCATAAGTCTATTTAAGAAAAAACTCAAATCTGATTTGAGAGAAAAATTTTTTTTTAAAGTGCTAGCTTTATTTTTCTAAAATTTTCTTTTATATGAAAAATCATATTTTTCATATTCTTAAACTTTATCACTAGTATAACTAAAGTCAAACTTTAGTCATAATTATGAATTAGTCCTATTTAGATCAAATATCATATATTGATCTTAAAAGTTTCTAAAACTTCTTAATTAAGTCTAATTTAATTAAAAATTTACTTTATCCTTTATAAATCTTTTATACATGATCCATTAGGTTCTTAATATGTTGGTAATGATTACAAATTATAATTATAATTTACAATTATAATTAGATAATTTAAAACTCTTTTTAATTTATCTTTAATTCTCTAATTAAATAATTTATAATTATAGATCATGATTGACGTCTAACAATATGTCATGATCACCAAAATATTATAAATGCCAAAGTGGTTTGACTTAACTTATCTATTCATGGTTATGAGTTGTAATTTAATCTTTTTTTCATCTAATGTTTCAATTGGAATTAGAGTATGAGATTAGTGTCTACTCTAAATAATCTAATCATGTTCATTTTTACTAATTAGTAAATGTTTTATAATTAATGTTTGAAAAATAACTTTTTTTAAAATTTAATTTACTCTGCACAAAGATTTTGAAAATCACTATTAATCAAGAACTATAGAACATTCTCTCTGATTATTTTAGGATGACAAATCCATTATTAATTTACTCAACTATCTCTATATAGTTTATACTGTGTCCAATAATTACCGAATTGCAGTACTTCAAGAATAGAACATGAATAATATTAAAACATAATAATTTTTACATGAGATAACTTTAGTAATCTCAAATCTAAGGATAAATTATACAACTATCAAAATAAGATAATTCATGGACATATAAGTAATGTTCAATTGAGATTCTCATAATCGAGTTAGTTCAATAAACTTATTCTCTGATAAACACCCACACGTTTGCCTAAGTATCTATATACTTTAATATATAAAACCAATTACTTTTTGAATAAAAAAGAAATAAAACGTGCACTAGCCTAACCATTTTATCAGTATCTCGTC
>JAOXYD010000006.1:12859964-12875418 GCA_028565735.1 Pinacopodium congolense
CGATCGTGACATTGTTTTTTTTTCCTAGTGGACCGGTTTTAGGGTTTAAAACCCTCTCTTCATCATTCTTTCTTCATCCTTTCTCTTACCCACTCCCTCTTCTCTCTATTTTAGCCCTTCCACCTAGCCTCCACCTTTCTTTGCTCATTTCAAGGTAAATTTGTTCTAAATCTAGTAAGTTTTGTTGGTTTCTTTTCTGGTTTGTGCAGTTTCTTTGTAGTTTCTACAATTTTTCCATAATTTTCTGCAATCTCCATAAACTCCTCTCTCTCTCTCTCTCTCTCTCTCTCTCTCTCTCTCTCTCTCTCTCTCTCCAGGGTGTGAGTTTTGATTCTTTTTTGCTTATTCTCACTTCTATTGTGTGTTTTTGCAGGTACTTGAATGCCATGCCTCCATAAAAGAAAACCCTTAACCGAAAATCTATTCTACCTATTCAAGTTGAAGTAGGAGCTCGGAATGCACGAGACATTTCTACAAGTTGTGGTACCCTCTTTCCCATCTTCTCCAAGGATGAGGATGATAAGTACACTTGTAACAAAGATAGAATTATCCTTACACCCAGTTATTTTGATTTTGATCTTTCGAAAACCATAGGACTTAAAGATAGACTCATCAGGCTATGTAATAGGGGTGTTTGGGAGCAATTTGTTCAAATGGATTATTCAGATTTTCAGGAATTGACCCTTGAATTTTTTACATCTCTACATTTTAATTCTGACAAACTAAACAAATTTTGGTTTAGAATTAAAGGTCAAGCTCGTAAGTTAGATGATCCACTGTTCAACAGACTTTTTGGGTTTCCTAAGGGAAAAAATAGAGGATGTGCATTAAGACTTTTCACCTTACTTAACTGATTTACCTGATTTTAACATGCATAATGCTTTAAATGCCAACATTCTTAGCCCAGAATTTTTGTTACTACATAAATTTATTTGCTATGTTGTTTTTTCAAAGAATCAAAGTAATAAATGCTCAGCTAGGGAATTATTTTTGATATGTTGTATGAATGAAAAGATCAATTTACGGATGCCCTTATATACTTTTTAAGCTTTGATGCATTTGGTGACTAAGAGGGGTAATTATTTAGCCCTAGGTTATCTAGCCATTGCCTTAGCACAACACTTAAATATTAATACTACTAGCATAACCCTCGTTTCTTATGAGTACTTTGATCTTCCTTACTTGGCAATGCTCGGAAATACTGTGGCACAGTAACATAGAGATCCAAGGTCCTCAGACTCGAACTACAGTTAAACATAAGTTCTTTGATCAAACTTTGAGTCCTAAGGCTGCTCCCACCTATGATGACATTTCAAATGATGATTCTAATGACGTGGGATGGAAAAAGGTGTATAATATCCTTGATAATCACAATCGCCAAATGCAACAGTAATTGGATATAATGAATGAGCAAATGCGAATGGTCATGAGGCACTAGCGCTACCTTGAGTGAAAAATCCACAAGTCTTGGGCATTACAAGGACTATAAGTGCCATCCTTAACTCCATCACCCCCACCCTATCCATAAGTTTTATTACCCTCCCTTTGATTACTTTTTTCTTGTGTTAGTTTGTTTATTTTATGTTGTGTTTCTTTATGCTTTGTTTCTTTTGTGATTTTCTTTTATATTGTTTTTTTGGTACACCTATTCACACATTGCAGATAATATGTCCTTTTTAAGTGTGGGGAGGTAGCTAATTGTTTGGATTTTTCTAATTGTTAGTGTTTGCTTTGCATTTTTGCATGTCATGTAGGTTCATATTAGGGTGTAGTTTTAAGAGTGCTAATTTCCCTTACATTTAAACCTTTGTGATGAATGTGTTTCCATGAGCTCTATCATAGTAGTTAGAATAGGATTGAGATGCATGCTTGAAATTAAATTAGATCACTTGGATAGAAGGTGAATCATGTTGAGTGGTTTAAGTAGTTAGTCACATAAACTTACCCAGAAATTGATACATGAGTGATTAGGTAATGTATAGAAACATGATGGATCTTTAATAGAACCGGAATTATTCATGTGGAACATTTTTTTCATTCTAAATCTCTATAATACTGTACCAATATAACTGTTATGAGAAAATCCTAACAATCCCTATGATTTATCACAAAATATTTCTATTTCTATCATATAGTATTCTGCACCCATATCTTTTATTTCGAAATTATTAAAGAGACAATTCTTTATATTATGAAAAAAACACAATATCATTAGTAGTAAGAAGGATATCTTCAACATATAAAACAAATATAATGAACTTACTCCCACTGACTTTTATATAGATATACCAATCATTGGTATTATCTACAAAACTATATGACATAATGGTATTATTAAATTTAAGTTACCATTGTTGAGAAGCTTATTTTAATCCATATATTGGCTTCTTTAACTTATACACTAAATTGTCCTTTCTTACATAATAAATTTCCTTTCCTATGGTTAAGAAACATTCTATTTGATCTATATAAACTTCTTCCAAGTCACCATCTAGAAAGGTGTTCTTTATGTCCATCTAGTGAAGCTCTAAATTATACCGAGCCATCAAAGTCATAATAATTCTTAAAGAGCCCTTTTTTGAAACTAGAAAGAAGGTCTCTTGATATTCAATGCCATCTTTTCTAGTGTAATCTTTCACAATAAAACTGGCATTCTATCTTTCAATATTGCCTTTTAAGTCTTACTTAGTCTTAAAGACCTATTTACAACCCACTTACTTTACACCTTATGGCATCTTAACTAGTTCCCAGACTTATTTTCATATATTTATTTTAACTATTTTTTCATAAAATTAAACCACTTTTCAAAATTTTTATATTCCATGGCTTGTTTAAACAAGACTGAATCATGATCATTGCTCAAGTTGTATTTATATTCAAGTGAATAAACTATAGTCATTCAGAATAGTTGGTATTTTTCGCTTTACAAAACTTCATAATGTTATTTCTTGTTTACTTGTGATTTGCACATCATTAGCTGGTTCATCATTAATATATTCAACTTGTGGATTTGGAACATTAATTTGTTGTTTAGGCATGTTGCATAACTTTAATAAAATAAGAGAGACAACAACTGAGGAACAAAATTTATATGGAAGAGTTTCTACTCGAATCTCTTGAATATCCATCTTTTGTGGTTCTCCACTCCTACTAAATTGACCATTCTCAATGAACTAAACATTACTAGACTCAACTATTCTTGTACTATAGTTAAGATAGTAAAACTTATACCTTTTTGACTTTTTGAGATAGTTGATGAAGTAACTACTAATTATCCTCACATCAAGCTTCTTTTCATATTAGTTATATATTATTACTTTTGTTGAGCAACCTTAGACGTGAAGATGCCTTAAATTAGGTTTTCTTCCTATCCATAATTCATAAGAATTCTTAAGAACTACCTTATTAATTTTTAAGCATATATGCAATAGTCTTTAATGCATGCGTTCATAAGGATAAAGGTACAATAATTTAACTTAACATACTCCTAACCATGTCCATAAGAGTAAGATTTTGCCTTTCAATTATACCATTTTGTTAAGGTGTGTCAGGTATTGTATATTGTGTTCATATACATCAACTTTTAAGAGACTTTTTAAATGTACCTAAACATTGTCTACTTTTGTCAAACTTACCATGATATTCACCATTGCTATCAAATCTTATTATTTTTACTTTTCTATCTAGCTTCCTTTCTACCTTATTAATAAACACTTCTAATATGTCCACTGATTAAGATTTTTCATGTAGTAAATATAGATAATAAAATCATGAAAAGTCATCAACAAAATTGATGAAATACTTTTCAGTGCTTCAATATGTAATGTTAAGTTCACTACTTCTTATGGTCGGATGCTTTGATATATGTCCATTTCACTTATCTTTAATGCATCCATATAAATATCCCAGTCAGTAAAATCCAATTAAAGTAAGATTTCATTTTTCACTAATCTCAGTATCCTTTCTTTAGATATGTGACCTAACCTTTGATGCCATAAAAAAAACAAAGCACTCATTATATGTACTATGTTTATTTCCTATAATATGTTCAACATGAAATAGAGATTCAGTAAAAAAGTATCAAGATTGAAATGATATAACAATTAACTAAGGTACCAAAACCATAATAATACTTATGTTTATATAAGGAAAACACATTGTTTCCATTCTTAAAGTTAAAACTTACATCATCTAACTTTGAAATAGAAACTAAATTCCTAGCATATCTAAGAACATAAAGACACTCATTTAGATCCAGACCATATTCAGTGTTTAAGATCAAATTGTATGTCACAATTCCCTTTATTCATGTCTTCATTCTATTCTCCATATACAAGAACTTATCGATTCTGTTTATGGGTTGGATTGAAAGGAACTTTTATATAACATGTGACGTGTGAATAGTTGTACTAAAATCTAATTATCGGGTATTATTAGGTACTTCAATAAGGTTTGATTAAAAATACATAGTATATACCCTTCTTTTTGAATTAAGCCTTTCTTTTTAAAACAATCTTTCATGAAGTGACACCTCTACTCCTTATCGATTCATCCTTTATTAACCTTTTTTGGAGCTTTGTCCTTATCCTTGTTCTTCTTGCCTAATTTAGCCTTGTTGTTACTAGATTTAAGATAAATCATGAGATGAACCGAGTGTTCCTTCGTGTTCTTTAACGTCCTCCCTTCTGAATAAATTTGGCCTTAATTTATTGAAGGTTCCATTTTTCTTAATGGTGTTATAATTCACCTAGAATTGGTCAAATTCAAAAGGAAGTGGTTGATGATAAACTAAACTAATAATGATTCACTTACATCTATACTTATCAAATTTATCTTTTCTTCCAGATTTTCCATATTTGTTACTTGATTATGAATGAACTGTGACTAGTCAAATGTTTGGATCGTCACCTCACTCATTAAGTTTCTTATAATAGACTTGTCAACTATATTTGATTAAGAGTATTCCTTAATTTTCATCATGAATTCTTTTCCATTGTTTGTTTTAAGCATCGATGGCTTTACATTTTCAGTTATCATCATTCGTATCAAGTTTAAGTTTAGCCTATTAGACCATTCCCAAGCATCATAAAAAGACTTTTAGCTTTAGTACTGGTTTCAGTTATGGTTATAAGTCTTATATCTAAAACTATTTCTAAGTTTAAATCCATAAATCCAAGTTGAAACTAGATTTGCTCGGATTAATCCACATAGTTCAGTCTGTTGAACTAACCAACCCATTTTCTAAAGCGAACAAATTAGTAGATGTTGTAGACATAATATAAGCTCATACATTAATGCTTTGATTAACCTTAAATCGATTGAAACAAATAATAAAATTAATTATGTATTTAAGTTCACCTTTGGGTGCTACTTAAGTACCTAAATTTAACCAAGGACAATGCCAATAAATATATTTTAATGGTCAATCAATCATATTCTAATCAACATACATGTTATCTTGAAGTATACAATCATATTTACCAAATATGTCGATAAATCCCTTTAATATCAATAATCATAAGTAATGATCCACCTTTAGGTGACCTTCTCATGTTATAATTAATGATCTCAATTGTTCAATTCAACTTTTTATGTCATTTTAATAGTATCGTATAAATAAGAACAATTGAAAATTCATAATTAAATGTTTATTTTTTTTCAAGTTAGGCCAATTTGGTGACTAATGAGCTTTCCATATAATAAATATTTAATTGGGAAATCAATTAACGAACATCATTTATTCATATAATTCAATAATAAGTATTAATATTCTATAAATAAATGACTATTATATATAACAAAGTTCAATTAATTAGTTTGACCACTTTGGTGGCTTACATACTTGATCATAATGATGTTATCTATAAAATCAACATATAGTGCAAGAATTTAATTTCAATAATGATGAGAAAATTCATAGTACCAATTAAAAATCATAATATAGTAGTAATATTTCCAAAATCCAAGCATGGCATAGATAAAAAAAATATAACACTTATGCATATAAACTAAAATTATCATTTAATTAATTAATTAATTAATTAACTAATTATGACACAAAATAAAACATCTTAATTAGGTTTCAAAATTATAGCCCATAAAACATAATATTGACGTGGCCCATACCCATTTTTTATTTATATATTATGTGTTGAGATTGGTGCTCATGTGAGACTGTTTGGCAAGCGTGAGTAGGGCATGCATTTACCCTCTTACACTTTCACTAGATGAGGACAATAGTGTCATTTTTTTCTCCTTTATGGCTATTCTCCTTGTCTATTCTCCTTGTATGTGTCACTTTCAATAAAATAGAACAAATTCCTTCAAAGCCTTGCCACTGTCCATATTATTGATGACCAAAGAGGATAATAAAAACTGAGTTTTCTCACTCTAAAATCATCTGAGTTTTCTCACCCTAAAAACTATGATAGAGAAGAAGATATCCTATAGGCCAATATTAGTTTAGTTATATAATGTTATTTCAATAGAATCCCAAAATACTTTTGTTGGCTATTGAAGTAAATTGAAAATATATACTTATATCAGCTTAATGGAAATCCATGGAGAAGTCAAAAGTGTTATATACTAACACTTAAAAAAAAGTGTTATATACTACTCTGATACAAATTGTAAAATTGAAATTGAAGGATCCTCATAACACATACCTTGATCTATATTTGTTTTTTCTAATATATGATTTCTTTTGTTTCTTCCCTCTCTACCTTTCGTTTTCTTTTAATGTTCTTTTAAGGTTGAGAATGTTGTTATGTCTTCCATTTAGAAAACAATCTTTCCTTTTAATTTTTGAAGGGAGAGGGAAGAGTCTTTTTGGACCCATTTTATTTAAGCTTTACTTAAACCCACTAACCATTATACTGAGCCCATTTAATTAGAATCAATTAAATAAGTCACATGAGTCACTTAGATTATTAAATAATGTAGCATTATTAACCAAAAAATGTTTAGTAGAAACTATAGAGATATTTATCATAAGTCAAATGTTTACAATTACTACATGATAGTTTTAAAGATGGTAAGAGGTAGGGAAAATGTTGATGATGGACCAAAAAGTACTAAAAAGGTTTATTCTCCCTATTAGGTGCACATAAACATCTCTAGTTAGGTGATGATTCGGGGCTCCATGGTATAAATAATCAAGAGGAAAAGGAAATTGCAAAAAAAAAATGGAAATTAATAGGTTTGTGGTGCATACAGACATATCCATTTAATAAGCCATACATAAAAGAAGTAATTGATATGCTAGAAGGTAGTACAAATGCTTTAAGAATTCCACCAAAGCCTTTCATATGTTCAACAAATCCATCCTTACAGAATTCAAATTATTGCTCTCTTAAATATGATGGTGAAATTGAGGTTGATTGATAAGGAAAGAAGATTTCCTAAGCAAGTTATAATTACATATGGCCGACCAAAATTTTTCTGTAAAACCATTTATTAATCCATTTGTTCCTTGTAAAATATCAGAAAATCTTTAAACGAATTTTTATCATTTTAAAGTTGATCATCTTTTGTGACAAGAATTAATCTCTTTTTTGTAGTTTATTCAACTCAGATTGAATCAACCAGTTATATTCATCATTGGAAACAATATAGTTCATTTCTATTAATGCAGAAAATTTTAATATGAAATTTATAAAGCATCTAGATCATTAAAAGCTAAAATAGAGTTAAAGCTGTGTTTTGCAGGAGTTCAGTGATGACTTTAAACAACATTGTTAGGAATGACGCAACACTTGCCATTGTTCTTTACGAGAGTAACTTCACAAGTAGAAGGTATTAGTTTTCAACATAATAGCTACAGGTCCCTATGTTAGCCTCATGTTGATCTACACAACCTCATGTTAGACTCGTGTAAGAAATATGTTAACTCATTGGCAAAGACAAAATGTGTCACTTTCCAACTCCCCACCTACACCACAATTTGTAAGGGGTGTATTTGCCAATGTCCTACTAATGCGCTATTGTATAGAGGAAATGTTTACTAAAAAGGAAATTGTGTGTTTTTCAATGCCTTACCAATACGTTAGTGTCTAAAGGGCATGTTTGCTAAACAGGAAGGTTATGTATTTTAATTAGTTTTAGATTATAACAAATTTATTATTCATTAGGATTAGGTTTAGGGTTTCATATTATGTATAAATAGTTGTCTTATATGTTTAAAGAACTGGATTTTCATAATTATTAAATAAATTTTCTTGTTCTTTCAAAGGATTTCACATAATTTTTTATTTTCTTCTAAATGTTAGATTAGATTTGTTGTTTGTGTACTCTTTAAATAGAGCGACATCTTTTTAAACTATATTAGGTGTTATTAGAGTTTGAAAACTCAAAGCTTATTCTTTTAACAATGACCAACAATACTAATGATGACATTCATGAGTTACTTAAAGTTTGGAGAGTAATCAAAGGGAAAAGAATGTCAAATTGCAATATGAAATGGTAATTGATAGAGATAAGGGATTAGTTGCAAGCGTTGTTATGAGAAGACAACAACAAGAGAAATAGGGAGTAAGTTGATAGGGAAGGTAGCCTTATAAGGTGTCATCAAATTCAAAATCTTAAACCCTAGGATTAAGACATCAATTTTAGTGATGAGAAAGAGATTGTCCAAAAAAGTCGTGGTAGAGTTTATACGTATACATATAATCGTTTAGTTGTGACTTAGATATTAAAGCATTTTTAGACTGGATGGAGAAGATTGAATGATTTTTTGATTATATCGAGATCCTAGAGTAGAGGAAGGTCAAGTTAGTAGTTTATAGATTAAAAGCAAGAGCATCAGTATGATGGAATCAAATAAAATAGAATAAAAGGAGAGATAGTAGGAACTTAGTTTCTTTATAGAGGAGAATAAAATAGCTATTGAAGGGAAAATTTCTACTATTAGACTATGAAAAATACATCCTTAAGGTGTAGCAACAATGCTATAAAGAAAATAAGTGTCCACGAATATATTTCCAAATATTTTGGGTTAGCAAGTTACGATCAATTGTTAAAAACCTAACTTCAGCAAGTTTCATGGTACTTGAGAGGGTTAAAGCCTAGTATACAAGATAAGATTGGAATCTAGATAGATTTAATAGTTTAAGATATGAGGAATTTGTTATAAAGGCATAATCTACACTTAAGGACAAGTTAAAAGAATTTAAACATTATGTGCATGAAAGAGTTTTTGGTGAGAAAGGAAAAGAGGAGTTGTCTTACATGTAGTAAAAGTAGGAAAAGTAGTACTAATGGTGGATATTCAAGCAAAATGGCTCCTACATCTATCAATTCCACTAGCCTTTATAAAAACCCTTTCCCTTTTAAGTGTTATAAATGTAATAACATTGGTCATACGTTAAATGAATGCCTAAAGAAGAAAGCGATAAACATGGTAGAGCAATATGAAGATGATGAGGAGGAGAAGATATATGCACCCAAAGGAGATAATTGGAAACAACAAAAGGAAGAGGATGATGAAATTTTTATGGGAATGATTAGGATAATAATGATATCCTACAAGGAGTATGATGATCGACAAAGGAATAAACTTTTTCAAAAAAGGTGTATGGTGCAAGGAAATTATATGATTTGATTATTATTGGAGGTAGCTAAGAGAATATCGTTAACAAAGTAAAGATGAAAATTTGAAGTTAATTGTATCAAGAGTCTTATACCATTGGGAGGATCAAAGAATTTAACAATACTTTTGTCAAAGAACAATAAAGTACCCTTTTTAATTGGTAAATATTTTGATGAACATTATTATATTGTAGTTGAGATAGATGCAATGTAAATACTTTTAGGTAGACTATGGTAGCATGATGCAGACATAATGCATTTAGAAAGAAAAAATATTTATAGATTTGTGAAGGATAGATAGAGAAGTACACCTTGGTACCTATAGGAGGAAAGAGGATGGCGAAATCCAATGGTTTAATAAGAAGCCTTTATTGAAAGTGGAGAACAACAGAGAAAAAATTATAAGTGAGATTAAAGAAATAAGAGAGGTTCACTTATTGATGGTGAAAGGAGAAAAGGTGAGAGGACATAAACCTAAGATTGAAATTTTCATAAAGGTACAACCTATTTTGGAGAATTTTTTGGATGTAATCTTGAAGAGTTACCTAATGGATTGCCTCCTATACATGAAATTTAACATCACATTAATCTTATTCTTGGAGCTAGCCTATCTAACCTTCCTTATCACTGCATGAGTCCAAGGGAGAATGAGATCTTAAGAGAGAAGCTAGAGGAGATAATAAAAAGGGCCATTTTCAAGAAAGTAGAGTCTCTATGCTATTCTAGCTTTGTTTATGCTAAAAATAGGTGGAAATTCAATGATGTTTAATGATAATAAAGTAATCAACAAAATTGTTATTGATTTTGGGAATCTAAAGTAATTGAGGACAAAAATGCATGCTACATAGTCAGCCTTTATTGACAAATTTCCTTTTAAGCTTGTTCATAAGGTAAGGAAGAGTAATATAATAACTGATGCACTAAATAGAAGGCTAATAATGATCAAGAATTTTAATAGGGAAATTGATGGATTTGAACATTTTAAGGAATTATATATTGATTTTAAGGATGTATGGTAAGCATGTCCGGAGAAGAACTCACATAAGGACTACTAAAGGATAAGGTGATTAAAAACTTGCAAGAGGGACGATTACCTAGTCATCTTGATAGACATAAGAGTCTTAAGGAAGTTTGTAAGAGGTATGTTTGTCCCAAGTTGAGAGAAAAGATATTGTTTTTATTATTTCTCAATGCCAAATTGTCAAACATACAAAAGAAATGCCTCTAATGTTATGTTATATATGCCATTAAATTTTTTAATAATATTTAAGAGGATTTTTCTATGTACTTTGTGTTAGGACCACCAAGGATGTGAAGAGGGATGTATTTTATTTTTGTAGTGATTAACAAGTTTTTTAAGATGGCATATTTTCTTCTTTGTAAGAAGACATAATCATTGAAATATTTTTTTAAAAAATTTGTGTTACCTTGATGTTTGAAAGTCTATTTCGTGAAATCAACTTCTTGAGTCACTTTTGGAGATATTCACTTCTTCTTTTAAATATAGTTGTCGATGGACAAACGAAAGTGGTGAATAGAATGTTAGGAAATTTGGTAAGATGCATAAGTCAAGACAAGCCAAATAACTAGAATTTTCTCATTACTCAAGCTAAATTACCTATAACAATGCAATCGACATATCCATAATTGTTCCCTATTTTTTATGATTTATATTAAGGTATCTAATCATGCACTTGATCTCATTAAGCTACCTAAAGATACTAGTTTCAATATGAGTGTTCCAAAGTTAGCTAAAGAGACATAAGAGATGTATATGGAGATGAAAGAGAAGCTGGAGAAAGCTAATGCAAAGTACAAGGCGAATATTGATCCACGTCAAAAAGCTTAAGTGTTTAAAGTAGGAGATGAAGTTATAATGCTATTGAGTAAGAATAGCATCATTGAAAGTCATTATAAGTTAAAGATAAAAAAGCATGGATCATTTAAGATCTTAAAGAAAATCAATGATAATGCCTATATTATTTAATTGCCTTCGTGGATAGGCAACATATTCTGGTATATCAGTTCACTTGAATTTATCCTTATTTTTTATATAAAAGTACTTAAATTATGTTATAATGTGTTTAATGACAAGTTCAATCCTTTAGCACAAGTTATGGATTAAAGTTTCAACTTTTGGAGAGATTTAGACCAAAATTTGGATGGAAGTCTACTAGCCAAGAACAAATATAGTAGTCTAGAGAGACATATATAGTGGTTTATACATCTTCGTAAACCAAGGCATATATAACGGTTCAATAAACCACCATATAGTTCACTGAACCGCTGTATATCTTGTTGACAAGGAAAATAAATAGGGGCAAATCATTCTTTTCACCCCCACCTCAACTTACCCTAATTAGAAAGGGTATAAAAACCACACAGGAGTCAGACACAAAAGAAGGCCAACAGCCATAGACATTTTCATATGCTTTCCACTTATTTTCTTAAGATTTCTTTATGTTTTAAGTTTTTAATTTGGGTTCTTGCCGTTATTTTACTTTCATATCTCTAATTCAATTATTTTAGATATCATTGCACTTTATTTATTGTATTTAAATCAATTTATTTCTATTTTTTTTGTATGTTTATGTTTTAAGATGTTTAGATCGAATGTTTGTTAAGTTTTTGGCTTAAAATTCATGGATCAAGTAAGGATGTGGGATTTTATATTAATAGATGTCTTTCCTTTCCATTTCTAGCATTGATTCTAGTTGTTTAAGCTTGATTTTTTATTGTTTCAAGTCTGATTTTTTCAATTATTAGCATATGTGGTAATTTCTCTTATGGGTTTTCATTTGTTCTTGATGTTTTTTTATTAGGTTTTCCTTTATAGTTGAAATTGTGCATATTCTTAGGTTATAAAATGTTTAATTTTAGTTTTTGCCCTCTTTTATGAGTGTTAGAATTTCTTTTTTAGTTTAATTAATTTAGCTTTTGTTAATTAAGTTATAATTAGTTGATTATTAGCAGGTTACGTTTATTTTGATTAATTTGAGCATGTGTGGCTAGTTTTCTGATGATTTGAAGGTGTTTTGGGGATAATGGGCGATTATTTGTGAGAATGTGATTGAGTGTATTGAATTTGTTGCTTTAAAGTTTATGTTGGATTGGAATTTAGTTTTAATGTCAAGGATTAGATATTATCTCTAGGTTTGATCACCCTTTAGATAATTTCTTAATCTGAATGTTAAGTTTGAGTGTGTGATATGTAATAGTCCATAACAATTTCTAAAAGTAGCAATAAAGTAGTTAGATTGTAGGCAAACTTAACTAATTAATCTAAGGTTCTAATCCTTTAAGTTACACCTTCCAAACATATGAGTAGGTGGTCTAAGTTAGTGATTTTTTAATATCTAATGCTTCTTCGCTAGTAAACTTAAAAAGCTTGTTCGAGATTATAATGAAGTTAAGGGTGATTTTAGAGTTTGATAGATTTATCTACTTTCAAGTGATTAAGGGTTTGAAAGTTTATTCAAATCCATAGGCTAACATCTTATCTAAAGTACCATCTATCTAGGTTTGAGGATCAAAGATTGTCCCAAAATCCTGACGATACTTTTTGTCCATTTATTTACTATTGTTGTTAGTTTATCGTCTTTTACATTGTATTTGTCCTTTCTATTTTTTTGTTACATCTTAACTATTTTATTTCTTATTGCTCAGGAGTTTTTATTTTCATTTATTTACAACATCTGAAATAACAATAGTCTTCCAACTTTTTATGGTTTAACTTTAACTCACCCTACTACATATTTAGGTAATTAAGAATTTATTATTTAATAGTTTGTGACTAATTATAGAGCGTTTAGATCAACAGAAGGCAAATAGAGCTGAATATGCATTTTCCAATAGTTCAACGGTGACTCTAAGCGGCATTGTTAGCAATGGTGCAACAGCTAATTAATTGCAAGAGTAACTTCGCAAGTGTAGAAGGTATTAATTTTCAATATAATAGCTATACGTTCTCATGTTAGTCCTATGAAAAGCAACGCAATCCCATGTTTGACCCGTGTATTGGCAAAGATAGAATGTGTCACTTTCCAACATCTTACTTACAACCTAGTGTGAAAGGAGTATGCTTCCTAATGCTGAGGATATTTTTGCTAAACAGAAAAATTACAAGTTGTAATTTTTTTTAATTGTAAAAAACATTATTATCCACTAGGATTAGGTTTAAGATTTCATAACAAATATAAATTGTTGTGTTTTATATTTCAAGAATAAGTTTTTCATAATTATTGAATAAGATTTTTGTTCTTTGAAAAAATTTTACATAACTTTTGATTTTCTCGCAAAATTCAAATTTAATTTATTGTTTGTATATTCTTTAAATTAAAGTAAAACGTTTTTGCGCTGCATTAATTATATTGTCTCATTTGGTCCCCCATCTTTATCTAGATCTTTTCTTAACCATGAAATTACTTTAAAAAAAGATAGGCTGGTATTTCAGCAAAAACATTCATTTAAAGGTTCTATTAATCTAGCAAAGAAAATTATCAGCTATCTAGTATGTATGTATATATTGATCAGTAGGAACTAGAGACATAAGCAAACTGTAGCTCTAATACACGTACCCTATGGTCCATACGGCAGCTACAACTTATATACATCTCATCCAAAATATTCACGCACAGATGAAAAAAAAACAAAAAATTGTTATCAAATAGAATGTTGCTATGTGCTAGAAAATTTAGTGAATTGAGGAATTTTAGCCACCGGAACTGGATGACGTATAAGGGCTAATCCATCTGGAAGTAACAGAATCTGGAGAAAGCAGCTGAGAGTCATTCTTCAACAAATTAACCTCATCTGCTTGGAGATCAAGTTTCTCTGCCTCTACTGTACCGTAGTCCTGATTACGTATGTGCTCAAGAATTCCTAGCACTTCTTCCATACATGGTCTCATGCCCTTCTCACTTTGCAGACACTGAAATGCCAACTCTGCTACTGCAGTTATCATTTTTCTTGTTGCATAATCCGATTCATAACCAAGACTTGGATCTACAAGCTCATGAAGTGAGTGGCTTTGGATCCTATTGATTGCCACGTTAGCCAAATTGATTTCATGGCGGTGTCTGGTGATATCCACAGCAGGCATGGATGATATGAGCTCAATCAAGACCACACCAAAGCTATAAACATCACTCTTATCAGTCAGCTGGTAGCATTGATGATATTCTGGATCAACATAACCAGGAGTTCCTGCCGGAGCAGTTGAAACATGGGTAACATGGTTTGGAAACAGACGAGACAGACCAAAATCTGCTACTTTCACGCAAAAGTTGTTGTCAAGGAGAATATTGTTGGTCTTCACGTCACGGTGGATTATATCTGAAGCGTGGAGATACTTCAATGCACTTGCAGTCTCTACAGCTATGTTCATTCGAATAGACCAAGGAAGTGCACCGGGCTTTACTCTGTCACCATGAAGATGATCAGCAACTGTGCCATTGGGAATGTATTCATAGACAAGTAACAGTTCCCGACTGTGGCGAGAGGTGCACCCATAAAGTGAGACAAGATGCCTATGGCGCAAACGTGTGAGGATTTCAACTTCATTCATGAACTGCTCAACTCTTTTGTAATTGTTCTCATATAGACGCTTGACAGCAACAGTACGTCCATCTTGGAGTTTGCCTAATGAATAAAGCATGTTAGCACAAGGTAATAATAATAATAAATGTGAAGAAAATGAATCGACATCTACCATAATACACTGTGCCAAAGCCTCCATCTCCCAGTTCTTTACTAGAATCAAAATTACTTGTGGCCTCTTCAAGTTCAGCATAGGTAAAAAGATGAACTCCAAAGTAACCTTACTCGTCGACTTGATGGTCTTCAGCATTAAGTTGATGATTTGACTGCT
>JAOXYD010000006.1:12880457-12896028 GCA_028565735.1 Pinacopodium congolense
ACGTAGCCTATCTTTGGGGTAGGTGAACTTCTTTAATAAACTGTGTGTCTTGCCTTCTCTTCTCTCTTTTTACTTATTACTTGTTGTGCATTATCAGTTTGATATTCACTCTTGCATACCTCATTAAATAAAATTAGTTAAGTGTTAAGCTTAAATTCTTTAAGAAAGTTTTTAAAACTCAATTCACCCCCCTCTTGAGTGCCTTTAGGGCTTCCAAGGAGTATGGTTAATTCTCTTACTTTGACAAAACTTGGTACGACCTATAATAAGAAAAAAAGAGAAAGGATTAAATGGAGAAAGCAATGCACTCCTATTGTCCTCGGCCAATTTTCATAATCGAATGTGTTCAGAAGATTTTTTAGACATGTAAATCAAATGGAAGAGCAGTAAAGATTTGAAAAATAAAAAATAAAAAATAAAAACAACACAAGAAGCAACAAATAACACGCTAGATCCTTGACAATGGGGCCAAAAATTTGATAGCTTATTGCTAAACTATAAAATAATAATTTCCTAATTTTATTTCACTGTGTAGTAAAGGGTAAGTTAGGGTCAAACAATAGGGAGCTAGTTGCTATTGCTATGTCAAATGTTGTAAATCTAAAAAAAACAAAAAAAAACCCTAAAACGATGAGAATTAATCAAGCTAAGTTGTAATAAAATAGCTAAAAAGCAAGAATAATACAAAATACAATAAACTAGTAACAATATTAAAATTTTTTTACTTAAGACGTCATTGGGATTTTAGGATAATCATTGATCCTCAAGCTTAGGTAAACAATGCTTTAGCTAAGCTATTAGCCTATAGATCCGAACAAACTCTCAAACCCTTTGTCCATCGAAAGTAGGTGCATCTAACAAGCTCTAGAAACATTCCTAACTTTGATATAACCTCAAACAAGCTCTCTAAATTTAATAGTAAATAGGCATTAAGTACTAAGGAATGACTAACTTAGGTTACCTACTCACAAGGTTGGAAGGTGTAACCTATAGGACTTGGACCCTAGAAAAGTTGGTTAAGTTTACCTCCAAATCCAATTAATATATTGCTACTTTTGGAATTCGATATGGATTATTATGTATCACTCGCTTAAATCTAACATTCAGATTAGGGAATTACCTAAAGGGTAATCAAGTCTAGAGGTAATATCTAATCCTTGACATTGAACCTAAGTCCCAAACCAACCTAAGTATAAAAGCATCGATTCAATACAAACTCAACTTCCTTCTCTCAATTATCAACCTTAATCCCTCCAATATCTTCAACTCTTAGGAAACTAGTCGCACATACTTAAATTAACCAAATTTTGAATTAAATGAACAAAACTCATACTTAATTTAAATAAATCAATGTTAAAAAAGTCAAAGTAGTAATAAAAACCAAGGTTTAACACTTAATCTAATGCAAATTCAAGCTATTTAGGCTAATAATAAACTAAATTTAACCCCAATCCCAAAACCCAAACTAATTATATTAAAATAGAAATTCCAACACACTCAAACTGAATAAAAACTGAAACTAAATGATTTAAAACTTAAGAATATGCATCATTCTTAACTATAAAGCAAAACCCAATAAAAAACATCAAGAATAAATGAAAACCCATAAGAGAAATCGCCACATATACTAGTAATTAACAAAATCAGACCTGAAACAATAAGAAATTAAACTTAAGCAACTAGAATAAAGATTGGACATGAAAAAGAAAACCATCTATTGATATAAAGTCCAATACCCATACATTATCCATGAATTTCAAACTCCAAACTCATCAAAACTACATTATCCAATCTACATGCATTGAAAGATAGAAAAACAAAAATAAAACTCCTAAATCATTAAACAACTAAAAAAAAAGATGAAAACTATTTAAAACACTTGATTAAACCACTGGAAATCCAAACCAACTCAGAACTTAACCTATGTCTCTAAGAACTTAAGGAAATAGCAAGAAACAAGAAGAAAGCTTTAGAAATGTAAGGGACTGTCGACTCTCTCCTCTTCCCTGCTCATTGGAGGGGTTTTTATATCCTTTCCAATTAGGATAAAAATTAGGTTTGTGAAATTTTCTTTTTGTCCTTATTTTTTTGTTATTGTCAGGTACCAATACGATGTTTTGAGAGAGCAATACGATCATCTAGGAACTCGCTGTATTCGTCTTGTTTTTGAAAGCATACGGTGGTCTATGCAGGCCACCATATAGGTCTCTCTGGCCTACCATATATGTATCCAGACAACATACCTCCATCCAAATTTTAGTCTAAATTTCTCCAAAACTTCATGCTTGATCACAAAACTTGTGCTAAGAGATTAAACATATCATTATGCACAATATAACACAAATTGCGAATTTTTACATAAAAATATAGATGAATCCAATTCCAATGACATATCAAAATATAATAAAATTCATCCCTATCACGTTCTTAATTTTGTTTCTAACAGTTTTAAGGAACTAATCAAAATAAGGAAGAATCAACCTATAGCATCCCAAAACAAACAAATCAACCCAAACTAAACAAAAAAAGGATGCAAAGAAAAAGGTGAAATATGAATAAGAGAAAATTTCATGATTGAGACAAAAGAAAAAAAATATTCAAATGAAAAGAGTCCAAGGAAGTATATATTGAAAAAAACTGAATTTTAGAATTGAAATAAGAAGAAAAGCAATATTCATAATGTTGGAAATTGAAAGTATTACTTACCCGCAGATAACACGAAAATAATATTTAAAAAGGCATTTCAAACTATATGAGGTGTATTGGCCTTCAATATTAAGCACCAATATGAGTTCTTTATTTTTTTATAGATCATTCTTCTTGTTTTTTTAATTCATTTTTTCTTTTTGTTTTTTTTTCTTTATTTTTTTGAAACTAATTCAAATAAGATGCATTTAACATAAGAATATAAGAAAACAATTTTTTGTATATAGGCTAAATAGAACAAACAAAGAACAAATGGAAGAATAAAAGATGCAAAGAACAATTGATGTATGAATGAGTAAGTGATTTTTTTTTTGTTTATCAGTTAAATAGAATAGCCAAAGAACAAATAGAAGGACAAAAGATGCAAATAACAATTGTTGAATGGATAAGCAAACCTGATCTTAAAGCTAAAGCTTTGATACCACATGTTGTGAACCTTACCAAGAGTAGTAAGACCCTAAAACCAAAGTTAATACTTTTCCCAAGGAACATCTAAGAAATCATATTTATAAGAGGAACTTATGTTGTTTAGGTAATCAAATAAGAACCTAAGTTATAAGAAGGGTTGTAGATACCACACTCAAAAATAAGATTAGAAGGTGAGTGATAAGTTTGAATTATGAACGCCACAAGTTTAAACTTGGCAAGTTCAAAGAGTTCAATGAAGAACCAAGGAAGAGAATGCTCTCTTAAGTATTGTTGATGATAAATTCCCCCTCTTATAAGTAAAAGATATGCCTTCTTATAAAGTAAGGAATAAAACCCTAAAATTAAATTGAAATCTAATCATAATTTGAATTTGGAATTATTTAACTAACCTAAAACAAAAGGAATTCCATAATAAGCTTGATTTCCTAATTTGCATATACGAAATAAGAAAATAAATATAAAGATATGCAAATTAATGAAGGGAATAAGACACAATTTTGAATTAGAAAGAGATCCCTCTTAAAATAGGAAAAACAAGTCAAACAATAAATGCTGCTACGTTGTTCCTATATCTACTTAAACAGTCAAATTTCAAAAGCCATAACTTGAGCTACGAATCTCTAAATAGCATGACTCTTGATTCGTTGAAAGATAAAAGTATCATCTATAACTTTGAAGTTTTATTCAACTTGAGATTTAGCCATCATCTTACACTTTTAAGGTGAAACCTTTAACTACTCCATTTTTTAAATTAGATTAATTACTTTGGCCTTTGATGATTGACTTAATTCTTTATAAGAGATTGCACTTTTATCCCATATGCCTTCAATTAGCCCATTTAGAGTTTCTTTAGTCTTCTTAGCACTTTCCTTTATGATTAGACCTCTATTAGTGCTTAATAGATCAGAATTCAATATTATACTTTTAACACTCTTTAGTTTCTCATCAATTCCTAAGTTTATCGTTTGTGACAAAGACCCTAATTTTCTTAGTAAGTTTTTGGAAAGAGTTATTTTGCTTAATAGGTACAACACTATGCTATAGTACTGCTTACCACCCAACAATTGATGGTTAATCTAAAGTGGTAAACTGCTATTAGTACAACACGACTTCTCACTCTTCATTAGGCATGTCTCCCTTCTAGGCTTTGTATCGTCAACCTCCACTATTTCTTCTGACTTTTTTCCCTAATAGTACCAAAATCACTGATATTGCAGAAGCCCTAATATAGAGGACCCAGATTTTAACTTAAATTAAGGCCAATTTACTCTAGCTTGTCATTATGTGAAACAACAGTAGGACCTTTATCGTAAAGATCAAACCTTTGAGGTTAGGGAGTGGGTTTACCTAAAACTTGCCCCTTATCACTAAATTTATGTCCTTAAGAGGCCCTTACAAATGCCTGCTAAACACTTTTACGACTCCTTTCAAGTACTTTATCGAATTGGCCAAGTTGCATATGAGTTGGAACTAACTTTCACAGATCCCTGTGTTTCATGTTTCTCTCCTCAAATGTTACCAAGGCAACCCATCTTTGTAGTTGTACCCTTTATCCTTTACAACCATTGCCTCACAGCCCCTGAAAACTCCACTATGTATTCTCAGCCATCGTCATATTATGGTTGGTGGCACATAACAAACACAGTTCTTAATGCAATGAAGCTCTCAAGTCGAGATGAGAGAAGTTGGGAACCCTTCCTTTCCTTTAAAGCGACCTACCTTAATTTTTCCCTTAAGGACAAGGTGGATTTTAATGGGCCTAGTATTGTTATGGGCAACTTGGTGGATTATGACAACAATAATCCATCAACTGCTGAGGAGACTTTAGGAGATGTTAAGCCTAAATGCCAGTCTAAATCATCTCATGGATAACAGATTATATTAACCCTTAAAGAATGTTCTAAAGACAAGTTGTTATAAGTAATACGACAAGTATCACTAGCACAAAAAATTGTTAAGAAATATTCTCTGTATTAATATTAAAGTAATGGAAAATAACATAGAGAAGATTTTAGTCACAACTTTTTAGTCTTCCCTCTCTCATATAGAGGTATTAGCTTAATAGTCATTTATCTTGTAGCAATGATAATTCTAATTAAGTGTATACTAATTTCTCTCTCAATTGGTAGATGAGAATCTAAAAGAGACTATCAGGACCACACCTCATTTATAAAATCTTATATGTCAAATTACCAATTTCCCCATTATTAATTAATAATTTATACTCTAAAAATTTTATACATATTCATATAATCTCCATACTTTATATTGGATGATATGGATTTCTAAGTAGAATATAATTACTTTAATTAGGTCCTTGATCTTTATATATATATATATATATAATTGTTTACTGTAATACATATAAGTTTACATATTCGTATACATTTGTTAGTGTCTATGCATATGATATACAATCCAAATTCGAATAGAAATTCTTTCTTATTTATTTTCAATAACCAAGTTAACAACAAAAATATTTGATTTGAGTTGCTTTTTCTCTCCGGTATTTGTATTGGTGTTGATATTTGAGACCGAAGACTGGCAATCACAGAAATGTTTAATCCTTAAATAAAGGAAACGCAGTCACTATTTACAAAATGCTGTGCGTGCTTCTACTTTTGCATGATTGTCTATTGCTCACTGGAGAGACTGACAGCCTATTAATACTCCTGGAGCAGTGACTCCCGAAGGTAATTGATGTATAAGTTCCATATTTGTTTAAAAGCATTTATCATTGCAGCAATCTAGTGCATGAACTGAAAGTGACGTGTAGCTTGCTTTGTTGTTTGTTCATTGTCTGGTATGAATTAATTCTGAAAGGAATTTATTGGCTATTGCAATTGAATGCTTCAAGAAGCGAAATGGTTGATGCCTGGGAAGGCCAAGGACCAAATACACCAGATGAACTCACAGAAGCCATTAGAGTTCTTGAAAAATTGAGGACAACAACTAATAGCGCATCAAGACCCTGGAGTGGCATTGCCCCTTACCTCAAAAACAATACTTCTCATGAAACTTTCGGCCCAACATTCCTCTCAAGCAAAAGCAAACAAGCTCAATGCAGTCTAATCATATCTGGCACATAGCAATCGTTAGTCCTATTCCCTATACACCGTCTCCAGGACTTAATCAGGCAAACAAATTTAGCGTGCAATCACTTTAGAGATCTCGTAGCTGTTAACGATTACGTACACCTTAGTCCTAAATTCAAATGAGGACATAGCCCTTTTATCCATCCATTTGTTTAGAATTACACTAGTTTGTTTCCAGGTACCTAGTTCTGAAGGTAAAACTCTCTCTGTAAAGAAACTTCTTTTCCTGCCAATGCTGGTGTACTCATCGTCGTAAAATCCTATATCACATCGTACAGAAATGTTGCATCTTGACTCTGGTCAGTAATTCACTTCTTGGTTTATGAGATTTTTTCTAGGTGGTATGTCATTTAGAGGAAGGATTGAAAAAGCTAGCCATCCGTGGTTTCCCACAAAATAGGTGTGTTGCTCGATGTGAAGAAATACTGATGTTATTCATATGCTTCCTTTTGTTAATTAAGGAAATAATATGATTTGTGCGGTTGCATTCAAGTATGTATACGGGGTTCAGGAAGGTTCTGTAGTGATTGCAGTGTGTTCAGCCTTTGCTTAAAGAAAAAGAGGCGAAATAATGGTGTATGTTCTTTAGCAACATGAGAATAAGTACACAAGCCTTGAATAAAAAGCTTGTTCTCCTAAATGTCCCTCATTCTTTGGATAATGGCAGGCCTCTTTTCTGCTTCATACAATCATACACATTCACGAGGTTCACATCCTACTGCTTCCTCACACCCATGCGTTTATAACATTTCAGTGAGAAGCCCATTTGTCCTGACTTCACATGAATACCCATCCAAAACTCATCCTACATTTGTAGCCCACTCTGAGTTTTCAATCTTTAACAGAATATATAAACTAGAAAACAAATACGCGTTCAAATCCAAACTAAATCATCCAACTTCATGGCTAGACGTCACTTGAATGTACGATTCTCCTTGATCCTCTGCCATTAACAAATGAAAGAAACGACCTTTGACTTCGACTTCTGTTGCTAGATTCTTCACTATTGCTAATCTCCCTCTGGCACAAACCATGTTGAATGGTCTTCTGGATACCCAAATATATTTGTCGATGGACCGAAGAATCAAACGAGAAAGATCTCCTGATGGATTGGATGGAAAATTGATCATCTTTCTCTCTTACGTCAATGAATTCATCACCCATTATTTGAAAGTGTTGACGCTCTTTTGCTCTCAATAACTTTCCACGCTTGTTCTCCAGCACCTTAATTGATAACTGAGTCCTAAATTGCTCCTGAACAAGTCCCGAACTGTCACTTTCTGGGAGCAGATTTGGTACTAAAACTTCATCACGTTGTCCAAGCAATTCAATGACAACAAATTCATCGTCGTCACCAACAAAACTATCGCCGTAGGGGTGCGAACCTCCAGGAGAAGAAGTTGGTGCAACGACGTTGTTGTCGAAAGGATGCGTAGTAGACCCCGACATGCTAGTTCTACAAAGTGGGCAATTTGGATTACCTTGGAGCCAAACATCAATGCAATCCAAGTGGAACGCGTGGCTGCATTTGGGAAGACGTCTAAGCACCTCTTTTTCTTCAAAGTCGTCGAGACAGACCACACATGCAGACGTGCTTTTTTCCCGATCAACTCTGTATTGAATCATGGGAATTTTACGAATGGTTGAGTGATCAAGCCCACGATTCCGTATGTCTGGGGAGAGGGCTATAAATGAATCTGATTCTGTTGGTGGTCTGGTTACCAACCAGCTTGGAAGATGAAGTTGCTGTCTCTGGGTACGACATGTGTGGAAAATAACGTAGTAGCCAACAATCAGGAAAGCTGTTCCTACGATGGTACAAAAGGCAATGGCTAATATAGCAAGAGCCTGGTCTGAGGTATGATTAGGATGAGTCAATGCCATAGCAGGACTTGGATCGATGTTGGCTAGTGGGTTTGAGTTTCACCTTACCTGAAACATGTTGATCAAATAAAGGAAGAAGTAATGAAAGGGTGCTTGTTTTTATAGGCACTAGTTAGATTTAATAATTGAAATTATAGACACCATAGCTAAGAAAAGATTAAAAAAAATTTCTTTCCAAAAAGAAAAAAAAAAAAGAGAGAAGGTTTTCAGGTGTAGGGTGCTAGTGTTAACTAGGTTTTGAACTAAAATTAGAGAAGCTCAGTTATACATCAATTAGCTAATTGTGCAACATAATTGCCTTAACACAGCACTTGTAAAGCTCTATCCAGTATGACCAGTACAGATCAAAATTTTCATTGAAATTCCAAATACAATCTCAGAGAGAATGACCCACTCAATTGCAACGATGCGAACTTGCATTCTAAAAAAGGCCTCTTTTAACTAATTAGCTGATAATAGTAAAAATAATATTATTATTATAATAAATCTATTGGAGCACCTTTTTTAGTAAGTTTATTTTAATGAAAGGCTTTAGTACATACGGCATTTACCTTTTTCAGAAAAGAAAAGAAAGTAAGAATTTCTCATAACAGTTTGCAGATCACCTTAAAAATAAGAGGATATATATATATAACCAAATGAAGGTATATTGATTTGCCCCAAGAACAGCACACCATTTCGGGTTTCGATGAGGACATGAAAATGAAACAACTCCTAGTCCGTCAGTTTATTTTTCTAGTACATCTTTTCCTCCTCATGTGCAGCTTGTTCTAAATGATTAGCATTTGTGTCTTTGTCTTTTGATTGACAAGTACAGTACACTGCTGAAGAAAAGTATAAATATGTGATTTTAGTGAAGGATGAGACTAAATCAAACACCAGTCTAAAAGCTTAGATGAATATTCAGTATTTTGGAACATTTATGTGCAATTAATTTTAAAAAGAAATATTTATGTACAATTTTTAATAAAGTTTCTTGTGCAACAACTGTTATAAATTAGATTTTTCAAAAAAAAAAAAAGAAAACTGTTATAAATTACAGGAAGTAACTCATTTTGAGAGGAAAACTCCGGATTCCTTTCCGAATTCCTCAGAAAAATGGGAGTGAAATGAGGTTTTTGGAAGAAACAGGCTCAACATCAATTGTGTAAAGCGTTTCTTTTGAGAAGCCTACATCTGTCATGTCCCCTGAGCATGGGTTGCCCATTGTTGGTCTGATCAAAAGTCTAATTCTGTTCTAATTTTGATGCATAAATCGAGCTTTTCATATTTTTTATGAACGCAGAATTTAAATGAACCCTGTTCCTCTTTCTTCCTTTTCTACATCGCTTACAGTTTCAACCTACTTAATTGCCAGCGAACGTAGAGTTTTAAGCTCGATCAGATAAATGGTGGTTACTCAGTTAATCAAAAATTTTCATCCCATATCACAACTGAAAAAGGTAAAATGAGAGATTTTGATGGTAAATTTTTTAATGTCAGCACTGAATTACAATTTATATTAGTTAATTTAGGTATGATACTTCTTAATTATAATTAAAATTGACAAAAAAGAATTTATTAGACTGATTGGGTAGTAGAGTGACAGTTAATTCAGTCTGATCCAACTCGAATTCAGAACCAAACAATATTACTTGATGTTTATAGACCAACCCAATATGACCTAAAAAAAAGTCAATTCGATTTGATTGCGTCAAAATAAAATCAATTGCTCTAATCAGAATATTCTAAATTATTAGCTTAATTTACGTTATCTAATCGATCCAACATAATTGGCATGAAATTTAATTTTTTAATTTCTTTTTCAGTCAATTAAATTGTAATCTTCAAATCTCATAATACATTTAGATGTTGATTCAAACACATAAATTGCATTTATAAACAATAAATAAAATCGACAAGTCTTGACTCAATTATATAAATTGAATCAAACTTGGGTACTGAATTGACTTAAAAAATCAAAAATATGAAAACCCATATGTCATCAAAACAATAATATATCAAAACACTATGCAGGTCATTCATTAATGGCTTATAGATTGATAGGTGACAAGTTCATAGTGACATATCAGTCAAAAATATATTGACTCTCTAAATTATATTAAAATTTAAATTTGGATGATAACATTTTATTATGTTTAAATAAATTATCCGTAAGATTACATTCATACTTAAATATTGTGCCAATCACCGCCACTCCTATTCTCAATATAACAGTCCTGATATCCCTAATTTCTTAGTCACTCACCTCTTTATTTAACTAAATGCTTGTTAGTATTTTTTATACTAATTATTAGTAACTATCAAATGAATAAATATTTAAAATATCTCTATTAACATATCTGTTATTATATAAGAAATATTTAAACATTTCTATTTGTCATAGTTCGCTTGTCTATTGAAACCATTAAAAAAATATTTTTAGTGTGCTAACAAAGGGAGCTTGACAGCCAATCAAGTTTGCATGGTTACTGGCGACGGAGAGTAGAGAACTTGGTCAGTCGAAGTCACGTGCTCGACTTCTTTTTTAAAATGTGATTCTCCATATCTATGCCATATTTAAATTATGGTTTTAGTTAAAAGTATTGTGTTTTATCAGAAGAACCACAAAATTGGCAAGTGATTTAAAAGTATTGTGTTTTATCAGAAGAACCACAAAATTTACTGATATGAACGGGAGTATGGAATTATATGAGGTCTATAAAAAAAGTATTATCTTATTATTTTTATCAAAATTATTAATTGAGTTTACCAGCTTAAGTCGAAAACATAAATGTGCTTGATAATTTCATTAAATGGCTCATATATTTTAGTTTAATAAGTTAAATATATTAAATCTCATTAGTTATTTGAATGAAAATAATGGTTTAATTAAAATAATTATTTGAATGTATTTATGTTGAGAGAACATAAAAATAAGGATAATGAAAATATGTTTAGTTTGAATTTTTAAAGAAGATAACTACCCTCTCTCGCTCTCTCTACCTATTAAGTTTTTCACTTATCATTCCAAACATATGAGAAAATCACAAAATAAAAGAAAAGAGAGAAAACAAAATCTAATCATATCTTGAAAATATTTAGAGATTATTTATTTAATAAAATATTATGAAACATAATGGATCAAGGTACGCTTGTGTTATTGTGAAAATTATTAGATTCTAAGATTGTAAAGATGATGAATTTGTGTTTACATGATGTAGTTTTATATGTATGAAATTCTTAGGTGTAGTATCAGAATATGGTTTTAAGAATCGATAATTTTCCATTTAAGAAATACGAATTATTATGATCTTAAATTTTGATTTCTTATGATAACATCTAGATAATTTTTGCTCTATTAATTATCTATACCATCATTAATTGCTTCCTTTTAATGTAGTAATTGAAAAGGAAATATAAATCTGTGTCCTTGTTCAATGTGAAAATGACTGTCTATAAAACCATAAATCGTTTCCTTTTAAACCTATTTGTGATTTTGGAAAACCCACATCTCTCATTATTTTACATGGAAAATTATAAATGGTCTTGTTTCTCCAACAATCACGTTTGGGATGATAAAGGAAAAACAATATTAAGTGATCGGATGACATTATAGTTTCTTTTGAGAATGCCATGTTTAACAAAGCCATTAATTACATTCATTAAATGTGTTTTGTTTTAATGGTTAAAGAATGTTTTGACAACATTCTATTATTGGACATATTTTTCACTTATTTCTTTAATATGCTTCTCATTTGATTTTAGATGAATTAAATCCTTTAATTTCTCTTAAGCCTTTTATTTCATGTAATTCCATGGGATTTTAAATAATTTTCTGCATTTAATTCTATTTTTCTATGATTTAAGGATAATGTATTAATGATTGTTAATGTAATAAAGTAATTATACATATGAACAACAATTAGTTTTAATATGACTTATATTATTAGTTATTTAATTTGATATTTACATAATGAATAATTTGTTAGTCACCAAAGTGGCCAAATTATAAAGTTTTATAAATATTAAATTAAAAATATATCTTTACCCATGATAATGTGATGCTTATGATTGAAATGACATAATGATATATTTAATGGGTGTACTAAAGTTTATTGATATTAAAATATTTAAAAATTATCCAAAGGTTGATTAGTTAATTTTATATCAATGAACAAAATCGTAATTAATTAGTATACTTAGTTAGATATATCTAATATATCCAAAGATAACAAATATATCTAATTAGAGTATGCATGATTATCAATTATGTAAATATAATACTAAGCATCAATTTACGTGTTTAATATATTATTGTTTTATCCAAAGGAAAACCACAATATATATGCATTGTTAATATATTTATATTTGATTTTATTTAAATGTTTAAATTATGATTCAAAGTATTAATGTAGAAGTATTTCCTATATAAATTTTTGGAACATTCAATTATGTTGTTATTTAATCGCCAGCTTTGCCTATTATAAAGTTTAATGGGCTTAACTTTAAAGAATGGTGTGAACAAGTTCAGTTCAACCAAGGAATCCTACTTCTTAACTTGGCACTCCAAACTGATAAACCTGTTGCACTTACTGATCATAGCAACACTGAAGAACAGTCTTTTCGGGAATATTGGAAAAGAACAAATTGACTCAGTTTAATGTTTATGTGAATGATTGTGGCTAGTAACATTGAGGCTACAATTCCTAAAATTAAAAATACTAAGGAATATCTTAAGTTTGTTGAAGATATTTTTCAGTTTAATTTTGCTAATAAGTCTCTTGCTAGAACCTTAATGGATATGCTAACCACCATAAAGCTTGATGGTTCTAGTAATATGCATGATTGTGTTACTGAAGTGATAAATAGTGCCATAAGATTAAGATCCATAGAAATGGAAGTGAGTGAAAGTCTCCTTTTGCAATTTATTATTAATTCATCACCTCCTAAATATGGTCCATACCAAATGAGTTATAACACTATTAAAGACAAATGAAATGTGAATGAACTGTAAAGTATACTTATTTAAAAGGAAGCAAGGCTTAAAAAACAAAGCATTCACTCAATTAATCTTATAGGTAATCAAGGAGCTAGAAAGAAGTTCAAAAAGGAGAAAAGAAAGGGAAAGGATTTATTACATAAGGGTAATGCATCAGCTTCAATCTCTAAGAAGGAACCAAGGAATGATAAATGTCATTTCTATAAGAAAATTGGACACTATTAGAAGGATTGTCTGAAATGTAAGACATGGTTCGAAAAGAAAGGTAAGCCTGGTGCTTTGGTATGTTTTGAATCTAATTTAGTAGAAGTTCCTTATAGTACTTGGTGGATTGATTCTAGATGTATCACTTATGTTATTAATACGATGAAGGGATTCCTTACGACCCAAACTATAAACCTAAATGAAAGGTTTGTCTTCATAGGAAATCAAGTCAAAGCTCTAGTTGAAGCCATTGTAACTTACCGTTTAGACACAAGACATCATTTAGATTTAGAAACCATTTATGTTCCTACAATTTCTCGAAACTTAGTTTCTTTGTTGAAACTTGATATTGTTGGATATTCCTTTAAATTTGACAATGAGTGCTTTAGTTTGTTCAAACTTACTTGTCTTTTTTGTTTTAGTATACTCTGTGATAGTTTGCATAAATTAAATCTGCATAACCTTTTTACTGAAACTTTGTTGACCTTGCATCATAATGTTAGTACTAAAAGAATTCTTATAAATGAAACTTCAGCTTACTTATGGAATAAACATTTGGATCATATATCTCAAGATAGAATGACCAAATTAGTAAAGAATGAAATTCTTCCAAAATTAGATTTTACTAATCTTGGAATTTTTATGAATTGTATTAAATGAAAGTATACAAAACACACAATTTAGAAAGAAGCCACAAGAAGCACACAACTTCTTGAAATTATACACATAGATATATGTGGGCCTTTTGATATTCCATTATTTAGTAGAGAAAATTTTTTCATCACATTCATTGATGATTTTTCACATTATGGCATTATTTATTTGCTTCATAAAAAATCTCAATTAATAAATACCTTAAAAATAGTTATCAATGAGGTAGAAAGATAACCAAATAGAAAGGTTTAAATAGTTAGATATGATAGAGGTAGTAAATATTATAGAAGATATAGTGAAAGTGGATAATATCCTAACCCACTTGCTAGATTTCTTGAAAAACGTGGTATATGTGCTCAACATACAATGTCAGGTACACCGGAACAAAATGATTTAGCATAAAGGAATAATCATACGTTAATATATATGGTTAAGATTATGATGAGTCATTATTCTCTATCCTCATCATTGTGGATATATGCATTAAAAACTGTTATATATTTATTAAATAGGGTTTATAGTAAAGCAGTTCTGAAGATACCTTTTAAATTGTGGGCAGGAAAGAAAACTAGTTTAAAATACTTACATATTTGGGGTTGTCTAGCAGAAGTACCTATATATAATCCACATGAAAGGAAATTGGATTCAAGAACAACCGATGGTTTTTTCATTGGTTAACCAGAAAAGATTAAAGGGTATATATTTTATTGTCCTAATCATATTACAAGAATTTTTGAAACTAGAAATGTTATCTTTGGTGTAGGCAAATATCTATAAAACTTGATCTCTCTCTTCCCTTTTCTCTTTTCTCATTGCCTATTGTGTGGTTTGGCCATTAACTTATCTGTTATCAAATTGGCTTTTATTTTGCATATCATCTTAAATTGAATTAGCTTCATGGAAAGTTTAATTAATAAAGAAATTTTTAATCACTCAATTCACCTCCCTCTCTTAAGTTCCTTTAAGGATTACAAATGTGATTATCTAGGACATGCTTGAAACTTAGTACGTAAACATACACTAATCATTATATTGGGTCTATTGGCATTAAGATATAATAAAATACCAATAAGACCTTGGTATTATTTGATATTTACTAGTTTAACTTCCTCTTCCTCGTTTTGTTTAGTAGATGTACTTATAGAGGTGCCTAAAGGTTTATCTTGGTCTATTATAAAGAATTTGAACAATATTTTATATATTTATCTAGATTAATAAAGATTTCTTCCTCTATTTACTTAATCTAAAGCCTAGGGAAGAGGTTTAACTCACCTATCATGCTCATCTCAAACTCTCTACTTATGCACTTTGTAAATTCTTGGCATAAAACCTCATTTATAGCACTAAACAAAATATCATATACTTATATTTGAAAAATCAAATTTTCATTTTTATCTTTCTTAATAAATGTAATTGTATCTGCATTTCAATTAATAAAACCATTTTCCAAGGGAAAAGCACCTAACCTATCATATTAAGTCCTAGGTGCTTTCTTTAAACTATATGATGTTGTAATTATTTTAAAAAGTGATTGTGTGGATCATGATTTTCAAAATAGGGGGGTTGTTCTACATATACTTCTTCTTGCATAAAATCATTTAAGAATGCACTTTGAATA
>JAOXYD010000006.1:12907318-12918063 GCA_028565735.1 Pinacopodium congolense
AATTACAATCTTTAATAATTATTATTGGTTACAATAAATAAAAATTTCTCTATAAATATTTTTGGTCTCTAAATATTTTTTTAATCTTAATGATTTAAATTAAACAATTTTTTTATAATTCATTATTTATTATTTATCGTATCCATTTAAAAGTTTACATATGTGTACTAAAAATTTAACAATTGTAAATTTATTCATTATTAAAAACAAAAAGAGTATGTTTCTATTCTTTTTTATCTACTTTTATTCCATATAATACTATATTTTAATTTTCTTATTTGTAATTATATATAACTTCAAGAGTTAAAGGTGTAAATCTAAGGGACCGTTTGATATCACTTATATTTTTTTGTTGTTGTTTTCTATTTTTGTGTTTTTGTTTTTCTTTTGTTAAAAAAACAAAAACATGTTTGGTTAGGATTTGTAGTCAAAAAATATAAACTCAAAATTTCACTAAAAATAAATTAAACTCTTTTATTTAGATCATTAAAAATTTAAAAATTTAGATAAAGTTAATTATTTTTTAATGACTAAGCAGTTAATCTTTTCAATATGGTAAATTCAATAAAATATATGTAGCACCTATTACTCGAATGACCCTTTAATGATTTTGGCCAACTAATGATTTTTTTGTCTTAAATCAGGTCAATGAAGCTAAAAGTGTTTGAAAAAAATCAAAAGGTAATAAATAAGATCACATGTTGTTTCATCTTTCAAAACATTAAGCTTATGATTATAATCACGAGCTTCCACCGAATTAACCATCGAATATGATTATAAGATCGTATGTTAGCCAAACTAATTAACTTAAGATATGAGGTAATTTATCATAAGAAGAGTATTATGACATTATAATACAAATTTAAATAATATTTTAAAAATCAGGGATCAACTAATGAATTTGATCAACTAATGTTATTTGACAGTAATGAAATTAACTAATGAATCAAAATAATTTTTGAGCTTGGATTAATTTTTAAAGATTAACCAATTAATTTAAATAGTAAACTGAAGAATTTTATCATTTAATCAGTCAGTCTTATCACTTAATCGATTGATTTATTATTAAACTGATCGATTAACACATAAAGAGTTAATAATATGAACTATTCGATCACCCTATGTTGAGTTCTTTAAGCTGTTGTTACTTGAGGAGACCTGTGATTCCATGGAACTAACATTTGTAAAATAATGTGCATTCAGAATGAAATTATTGGGCTCCTTTGCTAATAGTAGGATCAAGTTGATGTCTTTGTCTTCTATAAAATAACAGTAGGATTGTGATCTGTTTTGTATATGTGAAACATCATTTTAATATTTGAGGTTTCTGTTACGCAACTCCAGAATTCACCATTTTATGACTACACATTGTTTTGTTCGTTTCATATTGTTCATCTTGTGATCCTTCTGCAGTTCTGTCTTTCGAGAGATGAAAAAATATCAAAAAGATTTCTCTAGTTGGTGTGGAGAATGCCTGCGTGAGAAGCAAGAAAGGAAACGGTTGTCTATTGCTGCTACTAAATCGGTAAAGTGCTTTCTATATTCATCTCCTTCTTTGGAAATTGACCATAGCTAATTAGAGGAGACTAGAAAAGATGAGAACTTTATTCTAAGTCCATTTGATTAAAAGAAAAAGCAGAATTGGCACATTGAATGTCATTGATCATTGAAAAACTTAATGTGATGTTTACTGCTGTGATTGCCCGTGGAAACAAAACAAAAAGAAAAAATCTTTATGGAAATAAAAGGCCAGTTTTTTATTTTGCTCTCCACTATTCAGGATATTTGACCGAAGTCAGTGTTGGATTGGTAGTCATATGTAGGTTCTTTTAAGAACTTTACATGTATAAATATGTTGCAAAATCAAACAATAGCATGCATGTGTAGTTTGTAAGAGATGGAGGTCTGTCTAGAGTTAGGATGTCTGCTTCGATCTCATTTGGTCTGCCTCTCTAGCAGCTTAGACCTTTGACAGCCCTTTCTCTAAAGAAAACTGAGTTGAGCCCGCATTGTAAACTTGCTTGTTGTGCATTGTTTTACTTCTTTTCTTTTCTTTGGGTTGGTGTGGTGTTCATGCAATCATTGTAAAGATTTAGGTGAAGGTTTGAGGGATTTGATATCCATTCATTCTCCTTTTAAGACACTTTATTCCAAATAGTTTGGCTTTTACGTGTTAATCTGGATTTCTTTCTTCTGTTCCTTCCATTTTGGAGAGGTGAAAGGATAGTGCAAGGCATTCTCCCCTTTAATCATTATTTTATTTTCTTTATGCCCTCAATCATCGTAGATTACCCCCCATAAGGATGTTGCTCATGTTGTATTATGGCTTTTTTGTGATTCTATTCAAAGAATAAAATTGTTGTCGGTTGCAGCGAAACTTGTTAATCCAAAAGAAGAAAGGAAATTGTTGATGTGTGTATTTAAGGAATAATTGGCAGAGGAAGCATACATGCATCACTTTTTAAGCGGCATGTTTATCGAATGCAAATTTTTTACATTTTATCAACAATTTAAAGTGAAAACTCCCAAAGGAGGGGGAACAAGAACATATATTCAAGTAAAATCTGGGCTAAAGGTTGCCTCCGTTAACTATTATTGATCATCTGTTAGAAAATGTTTTACTCATGAATGAGAATTTGTATTTATGCGAGCTACTCTTTCAACAGGAATTGCTCAAACAAGATGTTGAATCGACAAAATGAGTTCAGTTGTAATTACGCTAGTGGTTGTACAATTAGATTGTTCCTGACTTCAGTTTGCAGCCATACTACTGTTGTTGGTAAGCACTTTGAAGTTGGTTTCTGTTCTCTTAACATTGGCATGGACGTGTGTGCAAATTATGCAATTAAATGGCTATGGTTTTATCTGTACCAGCATGCCTGGAATTTTGTAAAAATATTGACAACCTGATCGGCACTTAGCCACGTTAAGGTGTTGTATTTAGGAGAATTTTGGGTAGATTGAGAACCACATCAACAGTCAATAAATATGTATTGAATGAAGCTAGTTTATATAGAATGAAGCTCTTTGTCTGACCCTCCATGGCTGTAATGTCTTTGTTCACATTGCTTTGATTAGCAGATGATTATCAGCAATTTCCTGGTTAACAAAACGCATACTGTTCTTGTTATCTGCATTAGTCATATGTTTTCTAAATTTCCTTTTCTATTAGTCATATGTTTTTTGTAAATCCTATAGCCACACTCTGCACCTCTTCTTGGTGGTTGAATGCATTCTAAATTCAAAGACTTCTGTGCAACTGGATCAGTGATGTTTACTTCGATTGCAAAGCCACTTGGGACGATTCCCTTTTCAGTTATAATATTGTGTACAGTAGGATTATGAGAACGATTGATCAGTCTTTTTGGTGCTTCTTGGTTATTTGATTTTAAGGCCTGTTATCTGACCATCTTATCCAATGCTTGTATCAATGCTAGAAAGCAGTGCTTCAGGAAATTATCCTCCAAGTTTATGTGTAATAAAGTTGTGATTTTACAGGATTGGCACAATTTAACCACCTTATAGAATCGAACGGAACTAGAACTCGAAACTTATATACACAAACATACACATAAAATAAATGCCTGTTTCGCCTGAACCTCTTCAGATTTTGCGATTTTGTGGTAGTGAAAATAAATCAGTTCTATAGGGCTATGTGGTGAAAGAATTTTGAAGAAATTCTTCGATTTCTGCATCTTTCTTGCTGCAGCAGGTGATTACTCATTTCCTCGTCACCTTTCATGAGACATTTGAGGGATATCTAGAAATGGAAAACAACAAAAATCCTGACAAGCCGTTGGCTTTTAGTTCTCATGGAGTCTGCTAAGAGGGGCTGTACGAAATAAGAAATATTTTCGCCTTGATGGTTATGGTTAAGATTTTACCCCATTTGTATTTATAGTAAAAAAAATCTTGTTGAGGCTGTCTTCTGCCATTTTCTTCTGCTTCCAATAATTGATCTTCAAATCTTGTAGCTTTAAGGCGTTCTATATGATTACAGTATAAGGTGCTTAAATGCCTGGGAATTTGTCGGTTGTCAAATACATGTGAAAATTTGTCGAGTGTAGATGAAATTTTATTATCCATTTAAACAGTGCCATTAGGCTCTAATTTGATAAAACTGTGACCAACTCAGTGAAAGATGTGTTCAGTTGTTACACGATACGCTTGCTTAAATATGGTTCTGTTGCTGTATCTGACTGCTTGAAGAGTAGCACAGCACCATGGTCAGTGTTGCGCATGAAACTCCTCTAGTGACTAGACCTTCGCATCTTTCATAATCATGGCCAGTGTTGCGCATGAACTCCTCATAGTGGCTAGACGCCTTCGCATCTTTCATAATTTTTTTACTTTATCCTTTTTGTTACAAGTTTTGAAAAATTAAATTTGACTATATAGTGAAGGGACAATCATATTTTCAATTTTCAATCTTTTAAATAAAATTTCAATATAATCTTATAATTTAAAATTTTTTATTTAATTATATATATATATATATATATATTTCAGACCAATTCAATCATTTCATCGGTCCTAAATTCTTTTTTTCAGTCCCAATAAATGGAGATCCGACATAAAAAAAAAGACGCATAAAAGAAACATAGACTGCCAAAAAATCTGTGTGCTTCAATTCATTCTTATCCCGAATAAAATTACGATTGATTTATCGAGTCGAGTTTCAAAATCCCCTTTTCAAATATAATCAATTAACAAATCCTAAAAACCTTTTGTATTCTCAACATCTGCTTCTTCGCACCACCATTATCTACTTTGCTTTTCTTCGTTGATCATTTGGCATCTGGTCGCACCATTTGCAAGGTAACTATTAGGTAGAGTGTGATTCAGATTAGGGTTTGCAAGTATAAAGTCTAAGAAAAAGAATGATGTAAAGAAAAAAGAAAAAACAGATTTGCAATCCCAGGTAAGGTCAATTCAGGAGCATGGGATCCTTTTCTATTAGATAGAAAGGACTGTTGCACAAAATGTATTGTTAAGCAATTGCCCTGTAAATATTATATATATCTTTTAGGTTAAAATTTTAACTCTCTATATATATTTTTTCATTTCATATACTGATTCAAAGGGAAAAAATCTGTAAGGTTTATTAATCTTTTGAATCTAAATCTGAAAAATCTTTTGTAGAACTAGTAAAGGCAATAAAAATAAGTAGCAGAAATTGAAAATAAAAACGGTGGTTTTAGGGTTGGTGAATTGATTCTGTTTGAAATCGGGATTTTAAAACTTGACTTGATAAGACGGCATAGTTTTGAACTGTATAAGAATGAAATGGAACGTTGTAATTTTTTTACATGATAATTGTGTGATTTTCCTTTTAAATTGATCGAAGGACTGAATTAATTTAAAATACATAAATTTAAAAGTTTTGAAGTTATAATATTAAATTCAAAAATTATTTAAAAATTAAAGACTGAAAATACGATTGTTTTATATAACTAATTAATATGATAAATATGTAAAAAAGTATGTATAACTTCGACTAATCAATTCGGTCCAAGGTTGAAATATATTACTATAAACCATAGTCGAGAGACCATCACAAGATTCTTTGAAATCCGAGGGCTAGAAGGCATGACAGAATAATTTATTAAAAAAAATAAAAAACCCGGAAAAGATAATGACGTAATAATTTATGATTGGGACATGGGCTTATAGCTCTTTACTTATGCGCTTATAACTCTTTACTTTCTACTGAACTTTTGAATTCCATATAATTATTTAGGTAGCTAGATAGCGTAGTCCATAGTTTCATGTATTAACAGTAAAAATTAATTAATCAATTATTTATAAATAAAATATGAAAATTTATTATCTTTTATTTTTATTATACAGTATAAAGTTTAACAAAAACTAATTAAATACCATATAAAATTAATGAATATAAAGTTTTCATATTTATTTTAATTTATTTTATATTTTATATTTTGATTTTTCAAAGTTTGTTTAAGGATTCTTTGGATGTGAAATCATTGGAGGATAGGTAAATGCATCGATAATGAATTATTTTCTGTGTCTGTCTACACCGTGTTATTACTCTATTTTTCATAGTATTATCTATAATTTTGTAATAACTGATAAAGTGATAATATCGAAAAATTAAAAATTTTATTTGTTTTTTATCACCATATCTTTCAATTTTTAATTTATATATAAAAAATATTATTATTTGTTAATAACATATGGTAAACTAATATTTATTAATTGTTAATAAAATATATTAACTTTACATATTAAATGTCATCATCCTCTTTAATATATAAGCAAATATATGTACATATAATAAATTAAAAATAAAGTTTTTACAAATGTATTTGTTAACAGTAAAAATAATTAAATTAATATATTAATTATAAATAGATTAATGATACGTTTATTTCATGATTGTTTGCATAAATTTTTTTTAAAAAGCTCAATGTTTGTAAAATGTTAAAAAAAGATTATGATATTGATGAAAATTCAATTTTTATTATGTTTTATTTGTAACTTCTGATGTAGTAATTTTCCAATAGACTTATTTCACGTTAGCAGCCTATGTGAACCCTTTAAATCTAGTTTTGGGGTTTGATTTGAGAATTTAGGGTTTGAATATTTTTAATTATTTTATAAATATTAGAGTCTTTTTTTTGAACGTTTTACAAATGTTAAAGTCTTTGTTAAATGCTATCAAATGTTAGAATTTAAAAAATATTTATATAAACGTTAAAGGATAAAAACATACTTTTAACCTTTATAAATAAAATAATTAGCTCTCTTTAAAGTCAGCTAACTAGTAGCTTAACTAACTTAAGTGTCATGTTCCTGAAAAATATATCATTAATTATTCATAATATATGAAAATGTATAATAATTAATAATTAATAATTATTAATATAAATAATAATATATAAAAATGATAAGTTTATAATCATAAAATCAATAAATCAATTTTTTATACACATGTTATTCCTTTGACTTACATAAATTTTCAATAATCCTTGTTCATCTAAGCTTATTCATGTAGAAACAAATTATCACATTTGTCCCCTATTTATAAAACAATTTTAAAAACAAAGTCTAAGAGAATTAATTATAGTTTCTTTTTTAATTTTAAAGGCTTAAGGGTCATATTTCCCTTAAATATTTAAGCAAATATACAAATAAGACTAACATTTTGCTCTACAAATGAGATCTTAACATTTGATCAAACGTTCTAATAAAACCCTCAAGTTTGCCAGATGTTTAAAAAAGACCTTCATCTTAACACTATTGTTAACTCTCCATCAGCTAGAATAATATCAATATTTAAAATTTTAATTTATTAATTTTAAAAATTATTTTAATAGAATTTTCAAGTTAGATTCTCGACTTCTTTTCATGTAATTGCTTTCAATTGGTTTAATCTCCTTCTTCAAAAGTGGTTGCTTTGTGTGTAGAAAATCTCGTAAAGTTTTTGCCTTTTTTAATTGATTTCTATGTTTTATTAGGTTTTTAAGTTTAGTGCACAATATGAGAGCCTGATTGGGTGTTTTTCTTGGTGATTTGATTGCTGGGTCAATTAGGTAGCACCTAGTTTAGTGATTTCGATGATAGGTCAGTGATGATAGGGTGCCAGTGAGACATTGAATAGTGGGTCGTTTTGGATTTTCGCATGGTTTTTAAGAACAAGTAAAGAATAAATGTACCAACCTTATATATTTTGAATGCAAGGAAATAGGTCACATATAATCACAATGCCCACACATCAAAGAGACTAAGAAGAAGGAGAGGAAAGAAACAAAGAAAAAGAAGGCATTAAAAGCAATATGGAGTGAAAGTGAATCCAGAGAAGCTGAAGTGACAAATATGTGTTTCATGGCCTGTGATGAGATCATCATGAAGAAGAAATTTCTTGAAAATTTTAACAAAAGATCTAAAACTTTCATCTTTTTTACTAAAAAATAAGACCTATGTAAATCTATTAAAATCATTAATAATTATTAATGCATATGATTTATCACCTAAGCTAGCAACTTTAGTAGATCCAAACAAGTCCAAATGAAGAAGTTTAAAAGGTCTAGAAGTTGTTACTGATTTCTTGCTTTTCAACGAACTTCTTACTTATTTTACTTTTTAACTAGCTCCACAAATCATATCTTTCTTAAATTTCATGCTTAGGAGTCCATTGATAAGTTACTTGGAGTTTGGAGTTACAAAATGATCTATGCTCAAATGTCCAACTCTTTTATGCCAAATCCATGCACATTCACTCATATAAATTAAACACTTCAGATCAAGATTAGAAACATCATCTAAATCAACAATATAGATATTTACTTCCATTTTCCTACGAAAACAATATTATTATCACTTACTTTTGAACCTACACTTGTAATTCTTTCAAAACTTACTTTATAATCTTTTGTCACATAATTGGTCAACACTTAGTAGATTATTCTTTAGACTATTAACTAGAATAATATTATCAATTAAGGGGTAGTTATCCTTACCAACTTTTCCAATACCAATTACCTTACCCTTGGCATTGTCTCCATATGTGATGAATCCATCATCCTTGCTTTTAAATAAGATGCATTGAGAGGATTCACAAGTTATATGTCTTGAATATCATAATAAAATGAGTCATGTCATTGAAGAATCTATGCATCTAATGTTTGATGAGACTAACCTTTTTGAAAGCAAGAGAGATCTTAAAGATAATAATGTAGGTTTGTCCAAGGAATTGGAAAAGCTAGCTCTTAAAGAAGAGAAAGAGGGTGGACAAACTACTCTATAAGAAGCCATTAATGAACTAAGAAAAAAAAAAAGAAAAAAAGAAGGATGATGAGTTGCCAAAGGATTAGAAATACAAAAGGATCATTCGTCAGACCAAATATTAAGTGACGTTCAAGGGGAAAGTACTAGATATTATTTAAGAACTTGTCTCATCTTGCTTTTATGTATCCAATTGAACTTAGGAATGTAGAAGAAGCTTTAGGAGATGAACATTGAATTTTGGTCATGAATAATGAATTAAACCAATTTGAAATCAATAAAATATGAAGTATTTAGGCAAGGATCACCCCATTATAGGTAAGAAAATGTGTTTTTAAGAATGAATTATATGAACAAGGTAACATAGCAAGAAACAAGGCTATGCTAGTAGTAAAAGGGTATAATTAAGAAAAAGGCATAAACCATGATGAAACATTTGCCCTATAGCTAGGCTAGAAGTAATTAGGCTTTTACTTCATGATACATCATGAATAAGTTTTCAAATTGTTAAATGGACATTAAAAGTGTATTTTTAATGGATATATTTAAGAAGTATGTAGAGTAATCCTCAAGTTTTGAAAAACATGATGCACCTGTGTACATTTTTAAACTTTCTAAGGCTTTGTATAGTTTAAAATAAGCACCTAAGGCATGATATGATAGGTTATGTGCTTTCATCTTAGACAATTTTTTTATTAAAAGAAAGTTAGACACTACTCTATTCATTAAGAAATATAAAGACGATATGTTAATTGTAAAAATATATGTAGACGATATTATATTTAGTGCTACTAGTGAGGTTTTATGTTAAGATTTTTTAAAGTGTACAAGTAGGGAATTCGAAATGAGCATGATAGGTAAATTGAAAATTTTCCTTGTGTTTCAATTCAAACAAATGAAGGAAGATATATTCATCAATCAAGAAATTATATAAAGGAGTTACTTAAGTGCTTTTGGATGGATCAAGCAAAACCTTTACGCATGCCCATGAGCATTCCCACCAAGTTGAACAAGCATGAGAAATGTAAGCTTTTAGATATTAAACAACATCAAGGTATGATTAGTCATTTGTTTTATTTAACTGCAAGTAGACCAAACATACTATTTAGTATTTGTTTACATGCTAGGATTCAAATATGCCTTAGAGTTTTGCATTCATGTATTTATATAGACCAATGAACTTAGGGCTTTGGTATCTTAGAATTTTTTTTTGGACTTATTTAGGTATTTAAATGCATATTGTGTTGGTAGTTTGTTGGATAGGAAAAGTACATGGTGGAGCTGGCACAAGCTACCAAATAATAAAATACATAACATAACCTTCTAACTATATAATGGGGTAAGTTAGGATTAATTCCACAAAGAATTGGTAGTGCTTTTAGCTAATCCTAATGTTTCGCAAAAGAAAATAAAAATAAAATAACCCTAGTGTGATGGAATTTAAATAAACGAAAAGACAACTATGAAATTAAAGTGAATAAGGTAAGAAAGTAAATAACAAGAAACAAATAACAAAGAAGAAATGCTAGGTAGAAGATATTATCAGGATTCATGAGTTACAATCAATTATCAAAAACATAAAATCATGTTATGCCTAAGATGCTAACCTATAGACACAAATAAGCTCTTATGTTCTAAGTTCTTCAATTTTTAGGTAAATTTAATAAGCTCTGAAAATTCCCCTAGCTATGTGACAACTTAAAACAAGCTTTCTCGATTTAGTAGTGTAACAACATTAAGAACTAAAGAAAAACTAACTAAGACTATAATCTTATAAGCTCGGATCATATATCCTAAAGAATTAAAATTCTAGGCTAATTCAATTAAGTTTCACTTTAAAAATCAGTTATCTTATCTCCACTTGTTGAATTTGCTAATGATGATTATTGTTGCGTTGGTTAGGTGACTTTAAAATTGACCGTTGTTCGAAATGATTTTTACTTTTAAACCAACGTACTTTTTAGGCAAGTGCACCTATCGCAAAAGTAATAAAGTGG
>JAOXYD010000006.1:12918163-12940305 GCA_028565735.1 Pinacopodium congolense
AAACATTTAAACACTAATATAGGGGTCATAATTCATCAAATTAACCATAAATATCATATCAATTTGACCCCTATCAGTAACATTAATTTCAACTTCGCTAAGTCACTCCATTTTAGAACCATACATCCGAAATCAACCAAACCTACATCTATACCTATATTTAGGACCTGAAATCAATTATAATGACCCCCCCCCCAAAACATCCTAGATGAGAAAACGCTAGTACAAAAAGGTGATTAAAGGCACAACTATTGATAAAGGTCTATATATGCGACCTGAGTCAACATTGTTTAGTCAAAACCTTTACATGAAGTGCACAAGAACCATTTTTTAAGTTCATTAGGATTTATGCCTTTTAAAAACATGTAAGACCATTTCTGATGAACGTGTAGACCCAAGAGATTAAGCAGTTGAAAAGGCATATCACTTCATTTTTAGAGCATCACACGGTTTGTAATCAAATTTTGCATATGGTTTAACACAAAGGGCATTAAGAGCCATTAATACACAAAGCATCAACATTGGAGTTGATCTTCTATAACAGTAATTTCATTACAAATGATCCTTAACAACCAATTTGTAGAGCATGTATTTCAAACATTAGACCTCGTATAATAGTAGGAGAGGATGTCTTAAACCATGCTTCTTAGGAAAAAAAGGTAATAACTACTTGGGCAACATACTTGACCTGATACCCATATCCCCAAAAGTAACAACACCAACTTAGAAACTACTGCATCAAAGCAGAGCAAAAAAAGCCAAAATACATGATGTGATGAAGTTATAGAAAAAGATTTTTTTTTCATCTTCATTTGAATCATCAGCTTCGGGGTTGGTAAGTTCAGCCTCTCTCCTCTAGATCTTGGAAGGAGTGTTATAGTATTTAGCACTGGACTTCACCCTCTTTTTAGTCCTGTATATTGGCTTGTCTTCATCATCGTCACTAATAAGGACGATGTTTTCAGCTCGCTTACAATGGGTTGGTAAAGCCTTTGTTATTGTTGCTGACAGTCTTTTATTGGAAGAGGGGCTTGTAACTGTATAAATGTCGATGGTGTCCCCGTTCCCAGCCCTCCGTTAAAACGTTTGAAGTTGTAAACCAATGATAGTATAATTTTTCATATACCAATTCTTTGTATATATGATAACAGAGTAATATCATGTAAGCTTCGGTTCAATATCCTACACACCTTACTCTTCACACCTCGTTCTCTGTTCGTAGGCTCAAGATCATCTGTTTTTGCATCACAATCTCAAATTTCTAGATACGAATTAACTGCTTCGTGCTATTATCTTTCACATTTGCAAATGAAATATATGATAGCTTATGGATAGAGTTATGAGAATCAAATATCCATTAACTTCAAATTAAGAACCTCATTTCCATCTGATTGCTATAGTTATACAATATACCACCAACCACCTTGAATATATAACCCAGGATATGATGCTGCATTCTCAAAAAACAATTTTTTCTTCAATATTTCTGGACTACAACAAAGAAGGATGTGCTCTTGACTATCTTCAGAGTGCGTTTCAGTACCTAAACTTCCCATGCAATGTGGTATTTATAGGAAACTTTTGTGAACCAAATGGAGAAGATTTAGGTTTTTATGCTACTATGTCCATCACATGTGACGGTGGACATCCTATAATTTTATATTGATGATATAGCCATTTGGACAACGATTATAGCCTCACAGAGTACTCCTTTCTGGCAACAGCAGACAAGCTTCATCTAGATTTGAGATTGTGAAGTCCATCCCATTGCGTAAGAGTTTTCCGTTAATATTCAAATAACCTTGTACATACAGTAGCTCCATTGCCTTTCACCGAAAGACATCAATTAAAATATGGGGCTCTAGGTTTCAACTAACCACGACTAATAATCCTCTTAAAAAAAACAAAAACCATGACTAACAATCTTCGAACCCTGTATTATCAAATCAAAGTTTTACGACCAACTTATTTGCTCAGTAGCCACTATGTAGGGGTAAATCTCCAAATTCCCAGAATGCCCTTCGTGTATCTCTATATTTTCTTTATGGCACGAAAACAACTCAATACTCCGACAATTTTTTAGGAGAGGCACAAAGGTCTCATTCAATATGGGAAATCAGACCTGAGGGAATGTGTGGGTTTCTTCTTTTAAGATTTCAGGATTTATTTCTTCATCCATGTGACGATGACAGATAAATCCAAGGCTGCGAAGGAACCCCATTTATTCTATACTCTACTACAATTGGTGACGAAATATGAAAGGTTCTAGGTGCCTAATTGATATGTAGGGTATATATATTATGAAGACAAGTCGGGTGCATTTGTAGTAACCTTGGGGCACAATAGATCATGGTTTTTTTTATTGAATCTTTTCAATATCCATTCCCAATATGGAAAATAACGATTGTTCCATTTCTCTATTTTATAATTTTCTTTTGTTTACATTTCACGTCAAGATATGCTTATTGACTTTTTTTCAAATACAAATTGAACTTAACTGTGTTTGACATGGATTTATGGAATAGGTGATAACTTTGAAAACGATAATTATCCCCAGCCCGACAACTTTTGCCAACAAAATTGTTATATTGAATTAACAACCAACCTCATTAGGATTTTTTTGTTTTAGCTTAATTCAATCACTCTATTCATATGGTGGATGAATGGTCGGCTTCATTCTTGGTAAACTACATATGCAATCAATTTTTTGTGTTAGCTTAATTCAATCACTATATTCCTCTTTTAATTGGTCCAATCCTGAATAGTTATATTGAAATACAATTCGTTTCGATGAAATTTATAAGGTGAGTTCGTTTCCTTTACTATAGCTATTAGCTGTACATGTAATTATCTGTATTGTTAATACCAAGCCATACACATCTGACATCACGTTTCATAATCTTAATAGATTACCCATGTGCTGTAACTACAACTCTTCCATCAATATTACCACTACACATAAAAGAAATTCATAAGATTAAAATCCATTTAAACCCACCAATGACATAAAGATCAAATAGCAAAGCCATAAAAAAGAAGCCAAAACCAAATTTGTTGTAAGTTTAATTGGTTAAACATGGCATGACAATTAGTAAATATTTATTGACTAAAAAATTAATCATCGTGTTATTGGTAGGCAAACAACTACCTGTCGGATGGTGGAGTAAAAGGTGAACATTATTAATATCATTACCAATGGGAGAATCAATATCAGGTACCAATCAGAGTTACCAAAAAATATGGCATGTATTTTAAAGTGTAGTCAATCCTTTTATATAATTATTGTAGGAAAATTAACAAAAGTTCCCAAAAGTGGCATATGAATTTGATATGACGTTCCATAAAATCAACAAGAATAGATGAAGTAACATTTATTAAATGAACATATTAGTTGAAGGAAAGCGGTACTTAGATTAATTTCTAAACAAAAACAACAATTTTTTTCGTGACTAATCATAGAAGAGCATTAATTATTAATTAAGACCTCAATCATGACTAATCATAGAAGAGCATTGGTGACATCAAGTTAAATAACGGACTCTAAGGGAATGGCTACCATGAAGGTCAGTGTAAGGCCATCCAATATTGACAAGTATGAGTTAACTTATAAATGCAGGCATATATTGTTTGAAATCTTCTTCATTTGGGATCATTTCCTACTACCAACATTTTCTAGAGCAATGGCTTTGGATGATGTATTCAAGTCTGGCATATTCGGAAGAACTAAGATAAAACATGATGTTAAGCATCAAAAGCTAATGAGTTAGCATGATAAATGACATAGTATGGTATTGATAATAGTGTATCAACTTCTATCAATAGACCTCATTTTGTTTACAACTATCGAGTTGAACAACTATAGGATGAACTCGGTTTTAGTCATCTAACTCCTGATACTAAGGAGCTTCCTAACAGAACAGAACATCAAGTTGAAGAGTTAGCACCACGCTTAGGAATTACTTTTGACACTTGGGAAGCAATATTGAAAATGTACCAAAAATATGGGATGACCAAAGGGTCTGTCGTTTTAATTCATGATGGAGAAAAAGATACAAATGGAAATTTCACTGCTCGAACATTTATATGTCGTAAAGGTCGATGGCACAAGCCAAGAGGCATGAATGTGATGAGACCCAGAACGCCAGTAAGAACCAATTGGGAAGCACGGTTATGTTGTCGAATGATTCAAGGATGTTGGATGATAGTGAAAATGATAGGTATTCATAACCATGCTCTTGAGCTAAGTCACAGTCAATTCATGTCTCAACATCATATGGTCACCACCTATATTTGTAGAAGGCTTGAGTTCAATGATAGTTGTGGTATTAGACTGTTCACAAACATAAGATCTATTATTACAGCATATGGGGGTTATGCAAACCTTCCTTGCCTGTTCAAGGATTGTCAAAATCATTTGGACCTTGTACGACGTAAAAGGATAATCAATGGGGATGCTGAATCTATTCTCAAAATGTTCATGGCATTAAAGGAATAAGATCACCAATTCTTTTATTGCATTGACTACGACGAAGATGGTTTTTTTAGAAATGTGTTTTGGGCAGATGCTAAAAATCGTACTGCGTTTAAGAAGTTTGGTGATGTCGTGACATTTAACATAACATACCTAGTCAATAAATACGACGTGCCTTTAGCACCTTTTGTTGGAGTCAATCATCATTCACAATCTATTTTGCTTGGATGTGGCCTATTAGGAGATGAAACAACAAATAGTTTTTGTTGAATTTTTAGAACATGGATGACATGTATAAATGAGAGGGTTTCTGAAGCTATAATAATAAATGAGTGTAACAGCATCAGAAATGCTATCAGAATAGTGTTTCCAAACACAAGACATAGACTGTGTTTATGGCATATAATTAAGAAATTTCCAAACAAATTTAGATCACACAAGAGTTATAAGATACTGAAGGCACGTTTTATGCCGGTAATGTTCGACTCCATAGATGTTATGGAATTTGAGGACAAATGGAAACATTTTCTCATACAATTTCATTTAAATAATAACAAATGGTTGAAGTCATTGTATGAAAAACATGCTCAATGGATCCCTGTGTGTGTAAAGGATAACTTCTGGGTAGGTATGTCGACAAAAAAAGAGTGAAAGTATGAGTGCATTTTTTTATGGTTATGAGAAAGTTATAAAGGAAAAGATTGAGAAGGAGACCCAAGCTAACTATTTATCTTTACAAAACAATGTTCCCCTTGTCACTTGATTTGATATTGAAAGGTTGTTCCAAGTATCGTACATGAACTTAATGTTTAGAGTGGTGCAGGAAGAGCTTATTAGTGCGATATATTGTGATGTCATAGAATTATTAGAGAAAAACAACTTAAACACCCATTTCATTCAAGAAATGGGTAGAGATGGAGATGTTATAGGAAAATATAATGTCACAATGTCAGAGTCACCATTACTTGCAGATTGTAGTTGTAAAATGTTTAAATTCAGGGGCATACCTTGTCGACACATGTTCAAAATACTTACAAGGCAAACACACAATAAAATCCCAAAAATTCTTGTGTTACGTAAGTGAAGGAAGGACATACCTAGACTGTACTAAAAAATAATAGTTGGCATTATTGACTCTAGTTGTGCCAATAATATTCGTCGAACGCGAGAACTTGAGAAAGCATTTTATGATGTAGTTCATTGCGCAAGGGAGACAGAATCTAAGTTTTAGTACCTAAAAGATATGTTGTTGAAGGAAAAGTCCACTTTGATATCAAATGATGGAATGATATATGTAGAAATACAAGGAGTCAACCAACAATACTCGAGATAATAATGTTATTTCGGATCCATTTGTTACATGTCAAAGAGGTAAGCCTAATTCACACAAGATAAGATCTCGTGTTGAAGACATAATTAGAAGGCGTTGTCACACTCAAGTTTGGCCATTTATATCCTTACATCATATTCTTTATCCTTTTTTAACTGATTATAAACTAGTATGCTAATTTTATTATGTTCAACTCCATTGAATTGCAATGCATTAAATTGATAAGGCACTTTATGCAATTATAAAAGGTGACAAGATTAACCCAGTCACATGCAACAGAAGGCATTTCTACATAGCATTCAACACAATCACTTGATATGACTCATGTAAATGCAAATTAGGAATCACAATTTCAGGTAACATAAGATTGCCGAATATAGGTCATCAAACTTAATATTAACTTAAATATAGACTCAAACCATAATTGTCTCCTAAATACTTATTTATAATAATTTGATTTGGCAAGCTTAATCATCACAAACGGCATAAACTCACATGGCCTCACTCCAAGCTCAATTTAGTTTTCATTTGGCACCACAATCAACCTAGGCTTCATCGTTGAATTCAACTGCAACAATAACCAATATGGTTGCATTATGTTTCTATGTTGAATTTTTTTAATAGTTGAACATGACGGGCTTAAAGGATGTTAAAATAAATTTCTTGTATGGTTTAATATGATGGACTTATGGCATGTTATTATGCAAATCTTTCTGTGTTCTACAACATTACATTTTGACCCAAGTTTTATGTTTGTCTGTGCATAGTTATGACTCTTAGTTAATGACTACTATATCATCTTCTTTCTCTTTACTTTCATGTTCTCCTGTTGTATTGCACAAAGGGGTTTTTTTTTTTGGTTGAAACAAAAGAGGACTTTTATTAGCATTTTTTTCATGTTATGCAATTTACTATCTTTATATTAATGCCATCCTCGTTTCTTTAAAACTGGGAAGTCAAGGATGACTAAAACATGATGTTTATGTCCAACTTTTTTCGATGAAAAGTTTACAGCTTTCAAGTTTATGCATTATAGTTATGTGAGAAAGGCAAAAACTTTTCTTCTTTCGAAGTTTCTCTTCTTATTTTGAAATAGAACCATTACAAAATCATTTCTTTCCAAGATTATTGCTTTCTAAACTTGTTATATTCGACTCCAACAGTGTACTATGTTTTTTCGTGTGATATGAAAGTCTAAGACAGAATAGCCCTTACATTATGAAGATGATAATAGGTTTTTATCTTCATTTTTTCATTTACTATTTGACCTAATGATTTAATTAAATGGAGACTCATTTCTTATATGCAAGAGTAAAAAGGAAATAAACATAACAAAATTAGATTGAGTGACCTTACATTCGTTCATTGATCGCTAGAACTTAAAAGATTTAATAACCATGAATCAAAAAAGTTTATATATGAATTCAAATCTTTGTTTTCACTCTCCTTACTAAAATAAATTGTAAGACAAAGACGTTAATAACTATTTCTCTCAAAATGTATCGGTGATATACAGCTGCTGCAAGTGCTCTACCAAATGATCCAACCCAAAAAATCCACTGCAATTATCAAAGTACAAAACTATAACAATTAAAAAACAGGGAAAATCATGTAGTAATTTGACTTCATAAAATGTTTTAGATGCCATATTTTACAGAACAGACATGATCATCCCATACTTTGTTGTTGTTGTAAATAACAGTACCACCAAAGCTCTTGGCGGGGTTGATCCCAGTTCCTAAAATGGGAATGGTTGCCAAATGCACCATGAAAAAGCAAACCCAATAGGCAATGGAACCAACAAATACAGCTATGGAAAAAACCTTAACACTACTTCATAAGGATAAAACCATTACATGCATGAAAGACGAGAAAAGCTTGTGGTATATTTACATGGACTTGGGAATAACAAGAATGTCTCTTAGGCTTAGTGGCACAAAAAAAAGTGCAACACAATCACAAAAGTTCCAATAATTTGAGCCCCTAAAGTTGTGCCCTTATTGTAACCAGAATTCACATAAATGGCACCAACTTCAAGAGAGTTGTACTATTGCTTCATAAGACTTTCATCAAGCCAACACCGCACATAACACCCAAACATTGAGGAATCATGTAAGAAATAACTTGATTAGACACACTTTCCTGGACAAGAAGAGCCTAAATGTGATTGCAAGCTTAATATGACCACCTACACAAAACATTAACCCAAACCCTTCATTACAACACTAAAATCTGAAGTCAAAAAATATTATCTAAACAAAAACAATGCAATTCAACTAAAGAGATCAGATCTTTCTATGCATGGTAGCTTAAATCTAAAGGTTTGATTAAAAATAGAAGGGATATGCATACACAAAAGAACATCCAAAACTATAAATAAATGAAATATTTTTTATTTTAAACCCTTTGAGGTGGAAAACTTACGAATCTTAAATACGAACATGCACATTAGACACAATTGGAAGCATCCTAAAATTTTCCTAATATACTACCCCAGAGAACAATACAATAACCTTTAAATTAAACTCTTTCAATAGATTAGGTGTCTAAGTTGCCTTCTTCAAACTGACTCCATACAAATCAATAACTTTGAACAACTAAATTAGCCGAATGAATACCAGTAAAATAAGGTTTTACTTTGACTATTTATGTAATTCCTTCAATGAGTTTAATGATGAAATTGATGATCCGTGCATCATCTACGATTTAGATTATTCATCCTTATAATTGTTTTTGTGGACATTCAAGCAATCAGATTGTTCAAGGATGTCTAGTGATCCAACCCACTTTACACCATTAAGTTATTATGAAGGAAATGTAAGCATTGCACTAAATTTTTTAGAAAATGAACAAATGGAAAACAAACAAATGGCTTTGTTGCCAACTTCAAGTAAAGTATTCGAGGCAATTTTTTTTCCAATTTTAACGACACTGCAAGTATACATGTCATAACTTATAGTATAATTGATATTAATCCCACGAGGATTGAATTTAGACACCTAACGATCTGAAATTCACTTTGTTTAAGGTAAAATAAGATTGTAGAAACTGAAAATTAAACTTAAACTAACGAAACTTGAATGAAAATAATCGTAAAAGAAATTAAAATAAAGAAGATACTCCATGGTGAAGACTTAGTGATTGTTATATCTTTATTTATCCTCCTTTATCTTATCGATTTAATTGTGTTTGACCCAAGATTTTCTAAAGTTTCATTATCCTCTCTCAAGGTGTAACTAATTGTCCTTAATTGAAGTAAGATAGAATCAGTCTTACAATCTCTTAATCTATAAAATCTTTCCTAAATACTCAATTAGATATGAGGCAATCTTATAGATAATTAATAAAATAGTTAAGATCTCTATTCAACCATTTATTAATCTATTAATTGTAGATCTGTTAAGTTACCAACTCTTGTTACGCACCCTAACTTAAATAAATCAAAACAATCTCTCGATTAGAAGTGATTATAAACTTAACAATTAACATAAACAACTATGCATTAAATCAATAAGAATAAAGTCGGATAAACAATTCAAGGAAAACCCATAAAATAGATTTAGCAATCTATAATCATATTCAAACAAATAATATTCAGATTAAACACCAAAATGAAGGCAAAGGAAAAGAGAAAACTAATGGTGTAGGTTTAAGCCTACTTTTTAGGAAAATTTGGACAGTACTTGTTGAATCTCTTGTCTCCTCTCCAAAATTGTGTTCTCCACCTTTATTCTCTCCCCAAAAATCTTTTCTATCTATCTTGTATCTCTCCTCTTTTTATAATGTGGCTACTAGGGTTTATTTTTCAGCTCTTTAATGCAAAAATTCATTAAACATGTTTTGCACACGTTTTGCCACGTCATCCTACCAAATTAGCTTTTTTCAACTTTGACCTCTGCTTAGTATTTACTCTATATCCACATCTACAGACCTTCTTTTGACTTGAAATTTTGTATGGAGCTTCTTGACATGTTGTTCTTGGACCCTGTAAAATTTCGTAGCAATTGGAGCTCTAAAAGTACCCCTAAGGTGTCTCTGAAGTTAGTTGTACAAAATATGGTGCTGGTTTGAACTTCATTTGTTTCCTGCACATCCAACCATCAAAGTGTATCAATTCATTCTTCAAATAAGTTCATATTTTGCCTTCAAACACATATAAATACCAAAAACAATAAAACGCCTAAAAGATAATGAAAAGGGATGCAAAAGTTCATATTAACTAAGTTTAAAACACATAAACAATACTTAAAAAACTTAAAACAACCTTGAAACATAGTATGAAAACACACTTATCAAACATCTACAACCAAAGCACAATGTCAAGTAGATCATTAAAAACCTAAAATCAATTAAAAAACAACCAATGCAAGGATCTCTATAACTCCTTGTATGACATGAGAGAGCCATCCTTCACTTATTTATCACATTTTCCTTCCCTTTAGTATTAGTGAAGCCTTTATCTCTACTAGTCTTCATTTTCCTTTGGTTCTAGAGCTTATCCCTACACAAGTTGTATACTATTCATTCATGTTATGAATACTTTGCTTCAATTTTACTCTTTTGCTTCCTTGAGGCCTTTCCACTGGTTCTAGCTTCCTTTTATTCAATTTTGGAAAATTCTTAGGTGGAATGGATCTTATAGTCAACTTTTTCCTCTTAAACTAATATAAAATTGGGTCTTTTGGTTTGTGGAGACACTTTTATAAATTTTCTTCATCCTCTTCATTTTCCTTTTCCTTCTGCTAAAGGTTTGAATCTTGATTAGCCTTGAAACATGAACCTACAAAAAGAAAATGGTTAATAATATCAAACCACACCTAGTATCTTATGTTTCCATTTTGTTGTTTAATCCCTTACTCATCATAATTTCGGTTGAACTAAAGGTAGTTCCATTTAGTTTTAATGGTGAAAAAACATTATTAGTAATGTCTTTATTTTGCTTAATATGTTAAAAGATAGGTTTGAAGATAAAATATGCGTTTGAAGGAAAGGGTATTTAAAATCAACTATATGGGAAACATAAAGAGAAGTGTTTGAAGGAAAATGTATTAAAACCTTTTAATGTGATGGAGCATATGAACTCATCAAAGCATCCATTAAGTGTGTATTGAATCAAGTGTATGGGAGACACAAAGAGAAGTGTTTTAAGCATTGTTTTGTAAAGTTTGGTGTTGTTTTTAGTGCAAATTATTGTATTCATCGTTTAATACATTGTAAGCCATTTTAAACACTTGAATTGGTCAAGAGTGATATATTTTGCAATGTATTTTGTAAAGCGGTATAACTGAGATTGTGAAATTGTAATGGATTACAATTGTGTCCATGGAAAAATTGAGTGCTTGTAAAAGTTACACTTATGCCCACAAAAAAAAGAGAGTACTTGTAAAAGTTACTCTTAAGCCCGTGAAAAAGGGAAGTGATTGTACATTTAATGATTATTAGTGAAATTTCTAACAAATTGTTGGAGAGTAGATATAGGTATGGATTTGATATCGAATCACTATAAATTTAATTTATGCCTTTTCTCTCTATCTCTTCTAAAATTTTAAGTTACTTTATTTCTATCATATTATTATTATTATATTATTTAAACTTCTTCATTTCAATTTTTATTGTTGTTCATTAAATTAATTATAACTTTTGCATTACAAGGCTTTAAGAGAGAATTAGTAATTAAGTGTAAAAGACTTTTAAAATTTTAGAAAAATTAGAGACACTAAATTTACCCCCCTTTTTAGTATCATGTAAGGACTAACAATTTCCTTTATATCATTCTTGTTATACTAAAAATTAATTAAAATATTAAATACTTTTTAAAAGGGAAACACTATTTTCTGTTATAAAAAATAAAAATATTTTAATTATCTTTTATTTAAAAATTTAAAATAAGAATAAATAAAATCAATAAGAAAACTTTATTTTTTTATTTTGAAAATATGTTTTATAAATATATTTTTTATTAAATAATTAATAGCTATATTTTGTTATGTATATAAATATTTTAATATTAAATTTTAATATATTATTTATTTAATTATTATTGTTAAATTAATTTTTTTATTATTAATCTCATTATTTTTAAAATTTTATTATGTATATCATTTAAACAAAGGTTAACATAAAAAAATAGGAAAAAACGACGTCGCCGATAAAAGCGTCCTATAAGAAAAGGAATCCCTAATTCAACGCTGCATCATCATCTTTATCGTCATTGCCGATACATAACTCAAAGCTCTCGACTTCATTCCATTCTGTTCAAAGCCTCTGTTCGTCGTCGATTTTCGATTTCAAAGCTTTCCGTCCTCAACAGGCCGAAAGGTGGTGAGTTTCTATGCTCTCTATATGTCGCAGTTTTCGTTAATTTAAATCTCTTTCAGTATTGATTATTATTGATTCTTCAATCTGTCCTCTTTTTCTTTTTTATATTCTATGGGTGTGGAAATTTAGTTAAATTGGCTTCGTGAGGATGCAAAGATCTCTGATTGTTTAGTCAAGGAAAAAGTTATGATCTTTGGAAAATGTTTTCGACAGTTATTGTTTTCACTGTGCTTTGATCGTTCCTTTTTTTTTGTTTGTAATTATGACTCCTTTTATAAGACTGATGATGCTATTAAATTTGTAATCAGTTCTTAGGAGATGGTTTGACATTCTTGTCTTTTGCTAGCTTTATTTTTTTCCTTTTTAATATGTGAAATTATTCCATTGATCCTGTTCACTATTATACTTCGTTTTAGTTATTTTTCAATCAAATATCTATGTGTAGAATATGTCTATTGGTATCTCAAGTCTTGTTTAAATGCTTTGACAATTTCAGATGGACTAGCATACGAGTTAATTGGAAAAAAAATGTGTTTGGGTAGGTCAAACTGGTAAACAAGATACCTCATGGGTTGAAACTATCTGAATTCGGTGTTCAACAATAAAGATAAAATGCTTGAAACGAATTATTCCCGTCAGTCTGCTTCAGTTTGATCTAATTTGACATGTTGGATCTGATTGGATTCTTCTTGTCAGATTGTTGGGTTGGTTGTTTATCAATTTCCCTACCTGGATCTTGTGGATTGGATTGAAATTATGCCTTAGTACCCTTAAGTCAGACCCTTGTTCAGCTGGAATTCTTGTTTTGCAGGGGCCCATTTTGGAGACTTGTCACTGTTAATTGATCGTTGACCCCACCCTTGGTTTAATGAGTTTAAGATGAAGTCTTGGAAGGAAGAGGCTTTTCATCGTCATCTCACTGAATCTTTGTAATTGAATTATTTTATAGTTGTTTTATATCTAGGGTTAGGGATCCTTTCTCATTAGGTCTGGAGAGTGCAAGTGGCAACTAGACAGATGTTCTTTGTTCTGTAGTTTCCAAATAGATTTGAAAAGTTTGCATTGTTTTGGTTTCCATCCTCTTGGTGGTTGTTTGGGGTGACTTGTTGAGGTCCCAAGCGATTGTTGTAGTTTTCTTCAACCAAATACTGTACAATTAACGTGTTATTTCTTTTTCTTATCGTACTTTTTTATTTTTAAAGAGGTTTTAGTGGAATTTCTTCTTAATATTTGCTGTTGATATCCGCATATTCAAAACGAAAAAAAAAAAAAGAGAGAGAGAGAGAGAAGAGCAAAAGAAAAAAAATCATTATAAGGAAATAAATAATAAGAACAACAAATTCTTTGACAATAAAATACAATGGTGAGCCCTGGATCAGGCCGGAATAATGGGCAACAGCAGCAACAGCGACTAGGCATTACAGAACCCATTTCATTGGGTGGACCAACAGAGTATGATGTGTTGAAGACCTGTGAGCTTGAAAAGGTGTGATCTTTGTTTTGGTTTGTTAAATATATTTTGGTTCATTACATATCTCTTGTATTACTTATCTGTATGCTGATCTTGTGTCTGTGGGCATGTTCAGTCCTTGCGAGAAGTGGGATTGTATGAGACTCAAGAAGAAGCTGTTTCTAGAGAGGAAGTGTTGGGAAGATTAGACCAGGTTCAGAATAGTGTCCATAGTGAAGTATTTACTGTATTACTTTGTTTTCTGATTATAGACGTAATATCTTTGTCTCTGTTTTCAATTTTTCCACAACTTTTTGGTTCTGTGTTTAAAGTGTTACCGCTTGGTGATTGAAATGAAACAGATTGTGAAAAATTGGGTCAAAGTCATTAGCCGTTCAAAAGGATTGAATGAGCAATTGGTGCAGGAAGCAAATGCTAAAATTTTCACCTTTGGTTCTTATCGTTTAGGGGTATGATATTCTTTATTATTAATTGTAATGTTTGATCTGATCCATGAAATTTTTAACATTGTTTAATTTTTCCTTGAAAGCATGTGTTGCTAATGGTTAAACACTTGTTTTCTGTTGGTCTTCTTGCAAATAATAACAAAATAGTAGCCAAAGCAGTAATGGAACTTTGAAATATATTTCTGCACTATTTTGCTTTTCTAGCATTGTCCTCAGGCACGGGATATAGAGATTGTAAAAAAACTAGTTAATCACTTGGATAGTTGAAGGGGCTTGTGTGAATTCAGTCCAAATGTTTACTAAATAGTAAACCTATGCTCTTGTGAGGTGAGATTATGTGTTAGTTTAGCCTTGCTGCTTTTGGGTATTTCTGGCTGCAAGCTCCAACTGGGCCTTGAAATTGCCAGTGATGAGGCAATCTACTTTCATTTCCTTGTTGGATATGTGATCATTCTAGCATAATGATCAATTTGAAATTCAAAGAGTGGTGATGGGATTCTTTGCCTGGTAGGAACTTTTGGTCTGAGGATTTGAGGAGGATCCATAGCTTTTAATAAGTGGATATATCTTTTATTAAGAGATAAAAATTAGACCTCTCTTAGGTATAACGAATTGTATTTGTTGGTTTTGTCTTCCCATTTCTGTAGTAGTATAAAAATATGTATATTTCTAATGTATCCATGTGTTCTCTCTCTGATAAATTTAAATGTGATGTACTCCTTGTACTGGCAAATGAGAACCAAAAACGAAAATTTTAGTCTACTTATTCAGCCATGGGATTTTGAGTTAAAAGTTCATTGACATTCATTCCCCAATATCTTTTTTACTTGGATCCAAACAATGAACGACCAGTTGATTTAGAATAACCAGGGAGTTCTGTTCCCTGTGCTTTTTGGTATTAGTTGCCATGTTGATGACTTATCAGCATCATGTTTGCATGGGTGGACACTGGTATTTCTCCACCTTTATCCATTGACTCTGTCAAGAAAGGAATGAGCAGGAGTCCATTAGAAGTTCATTTTTTGCTGTGGTAATTTAGTTGTGTCAGATTCTTATTATGAAAGAAATTTCAATTTCGGCTTAAAAGCAAATGTTATTGACATGTAAAGCATGCATCTTCAATGATTCTTTTTTATATTTTTATTAAAGATTTTTCATATAGATTAGTCTCTTTGGTTGCGCAAACTGAAAACAACACTCCAGTGAGTCCTTGTTGGTACAACCATGTTCATAATGTCCGATATATTATGAAGTTACTGTTTTTCTTCATAGAGCTGTTTCTCTTCAGGTTGATGACATAACTTGTAATTTTCTTCCTTCACTTTCTAGGTGCATGGCCCTGGTGCAGACATAGACACTCTTTGCGTGGGACCTAGACATGCAACAAGAGAGGTGCGATGAACTCTAGCCTATTTGTGATGCAACAAGTTTTCTTTCAATTTAGTTACATTCGTTTAATAAATTCAAAAAATACTTGTTGTCACTGCAGGATGATTTTTTTGGTGAGTTACATAGAATGTTATCAGAGATGCCTGAGGTGACAGAGTTGCACCCTGTGCCTGATGCGCATGTTCCAGTTATGAGATTCAAATTCAAAGGAGTTTCTATAGATCTTCTTTATGCTAAATTGGCTTTATGGGTGGTTCCTGAAGTAAGTTTTTTCGGTAGAATTCCATGTTGAAATTCTTATGCAGCAGTTTGGTATGGAAAATGCTTTTGCTTTGTGTTGCTTTCTTGATATTTATGTGGTTTTAGGTTTGATTTTGTTGTGTGTGGGCATGCAGTTATTATAGTTTCTTATTTGTTGCAAATAAGTGGACTAAAATGGTCAGTGTATAGGATTTTAAATTTTAGTGGACTAAATTTTTCTAAATCTGTATAGGATGGGAAGCCAGGGCTGAAGGTATTGAGGTGCATTTAGGCCAGGCTGAAAGTATTGAGGTGCATTCAGTTGATAACCCCATTTTCATGGAAACAATAAATTGTGTTGTGAAGTGACATGAAATTGGTTGGCATTTTCCTTTTTCATTTATCTTGATAGCTGACTTGTGGTAACCCCACAGTCCCTAATCCATGTAGCAGGTCTGCAGTTACTGGATTATTATTTCAGTGTGCTTCTTTTTCATCTTTTATTTTAACATCATATTCAGTCCTTTTTCTTGTTTTGACCTGGATAGGATGTGTTGTTACGGAAGTAAAAATGGTGCTGGGTGGGGTTTTGGTTTGAGGGTTATTGCTGACTTCGTAACACTGTTTTGAAGTACCAAAAAGTTTGGGCGTGAAGTGATATGAAATTAATTGAGTAAAGAGAAGAGATTAGATTGTTTATATAAAAAAGAAATTGAAAAACTGATGGTGAATGAAAAGAGAATGGACTTTTAAGAAAAATGGTTTCTCGATTAAGTATTTTTACAGGAGGAATGGAGTTGTTTAGCTGTCTGTTACTAGCTGCAAAAAAATAAATAAAAATAAAAAATAAAAAGTCAAAGGGCTAAAGAAGCAATGTAAAGGAGGAAATTAGAAGGTAGAACATGCATGGCTGTCAGTTATAGGCTTTGTTGTCACTACAGGTGCTTGCTTTGTGAAATGTGTTGTTTTAATCCAGCATGTTGTAACCGTTTGAAAGCATGATCAATATTTATTATGGTGTTCATGCAGCAAGAACATTGCTTTTACTGGTTGATAATAAACTTCTTTTGATAACTTAAAGAACATACTATATGTCACATAGAACTGACAAAATCTGCTGCAAGATTAGCTGAAATTTGTCATGTTTAGGTATTGACACAATGGTGTTTTACAGGATTTAGATATTTCACAAGACTCAATTCTTCTGAACACTGATGAACAAACTGTTCGCAGTCTCAATGGTTGCAGAGTTACTGACCAGATTTTACGTTTGGTGCCCAATATTCAGGTCGTTGGAACTCTTCGTTGTATACATGCATTTACTGTTTTCGAGTTCACAGACTTGATCAAGAAATTTTGTCTAAATGTTTCCTTGTTTTGAAATTCAGAATTTTCGCACAACATTGAGATGCATGAGATTTTGGGCCAAGCGGCGTGGTGTTTATTCAAATGTATGAGATATTTCTTTGACATTTAACTCTATGCTGTGCTTTCTGCAATTTCTTTATTCACGTTTACCAAGCATTGGTTGCCCTCCAATATGCAGGTATCAGGATTTCTTGGTGGTATAAATTGGGCCTTGCTTGTTGCTCGCATATGCCAGCTATATCCCAATGCGCTGCCTAATATGTTAGTTTCTCGATTCTTTAGGGTGTATACACAATGGCGATGGCCAAACCCAGTGATGCTTTGTACCATTGAAGAAGGATCCCTTGGTCTTCAAGTTTGGGATCCTAGAAGATATCCAAAGGACAGGTTTCACTTGATGCCTATAATTACTCCTGCTTATCCATCCATGAATTCTAGCTACAATGTGTCGTCGAGCACCTTGCGAATAATATTAGAAGAATTTCAGAGGGGGAATGAAATCTGTGAGGTAGGCCTCTGTGCCTTATCTGAATCAGATTAAAAAACTACATTTTAGGTTACGAGTTGACATTAAGGAACTTTCGTATTGGTTATTGATCATAATCCCGATTTGGGTGTTTAATTTCCTGCTTCATATTTTTCAAATTGCTGCCAAAATATCAATCACCTAATGAAATAAGATGTCTGTTCATACAACTGCTTTCATATTGCTGTAGTGCTTCAACTACGTTTTGTAACTGATTGTTGTGAACAGTGATTCATAGCTCACTACGTTAGATAGACCAAAAATCTATCCATCTGCATAGAGCTGCCAAATAATTACTAAATCAATTGATATTACTTTTCTTGCTTACACTGTGCCTTGAAAGCCTCCAATAGAAATACCATGTTTTGTGTGGTTTGTTGTGGCTTAAGTATCTTAGTGACTGTCATCATTGTTCCCATTCTTAATATTAGTGTTTTGTGTGGCTTTTTGTGGCCTAAGTATCTTAGTGACTGTCATAGTTTTTCCCATCCTTATGTTTTTATTTATTAAGTGGTTCTTAGTGGTTGCAGGCTATGGAGGCAAACAAGGCTGATTGGAATACCCTATTTGAGCCTTTTTCCTTTTTTGAAGCATACAAGAATTATCTGCAGATAGATATCAGTGCAGAAAATGATGATGATTTAAGACAGTGGAAAGGTTGGGTTGAATCTCGATTGCGCACTCTTACATTGAAGGTGATGACTATAATTTCTTTCCTTTGATTGTTTGGATCTCTCTCTCTTGTTGCATTTCTTTCCTTGATAAATTGTATGTTAATTCTTTCCATGCATATGGTTACCCAGATTGAAAGGCATACTTACAATATGCTTCAGTGTCATCCACACCCAGGCGAATTTAGTGACAAATCAAATCCTTTACGCTGCTCATACTTCATGGGGCTGCAGCGTAAGCAGGGAGTCCCTGCAAATGAAGGAGAACAGTTTGATATAAGATTAACTGTTGAGGAATTCAAACACACAGTCAACATGTACACATTATGGAAGCCTGGAATGTTAATAAATGTGACTCATGTTAAGAGGAGGAATATACCAAACTTTGTTTTCCCAGGTGGGCTTCGCCCTTCTCGACCATCTAAAATAACTTGGGATAGTAAACGTAGTTTAGAAGCAAAGGTTTCTAGCAATTCTGGAGGGGACAAGTCATTTGAAGGCAAAGCAGTTCCAGATGGATCTGATGAAACAAGGAAGAAAAGGCGGATTGATGGCAATGTGGATGGTGCCTTGAGAAACAACAAGTGCTTTGATGCTATATTTACTTCGAGTGCAGATCAGGGGAGCCCTTTTGTTGGCAATGGTGGGTCTTCTATTGGAAGCGATCCTGAAAGTGCAATTGCTCTAGGTGAATTAAGTGGAGGGAAGGCAGATAATAACGTGGTAGATGATTTCAATAATCCCAAAAGTTTAGCTTGCATTCCCTCAGAAAATGTGGAGTCTAATGGATCACCCATCAAAGTTTCATTTGCAATTAGTGATACATCAAGCTCTAAAGAGGCTGAAAAGCTGGCTTTTGAGAAAATAGTGTCTGGTGATTACGTTTCTCACCAAGCAACTCAACAAGAACTTGATGAACTCGAATATGATTTTGATTATAAAAGTCAGGTTCAGCCTTCTGAGGAAACTGCAAAAGGCAGCCCAACGGAATCTTTAGCTGCAAGTAAGACAATGTCTTCATTGATAGATTGTACTGTAGCTCCACTGACGACTTCTACTGGTGTGGCTAGTACGTCCATTCCTATTGATGTTAATAGAGGCTTGGAGGAGCTTGAGGTATTACTTGATTACATGTCTTTAGATTTGAGATCTTATCCTGATTCCTGCACTGGTTCTCTGTTCTTTTCTTTTTTTTTTTTGGTGTAAGTCTTCTCTTTGAGGAGTAACATGCTTGTACTTGTAGCAGCTTGTCATTCTAATTTTCATTCTTTTCCTATGAATGCTGTAAGATATTATCATTGCCATTGTAGTTATTAGTAGCAATAATTGTCTATAATCGTGTTGGAATTTGTACATAATCTTTTTCCTTGTGTATTAAGTATTGTACTCTGTAAACTTAATGATGCTCTTTGATTAATGCTGCTTCTGGTTTCTTTTCTAATTCATATGGAGTTTCTTTCCCTTATCCAAAAGGTTGGTGTCAGGAAACTTCAACTAACTAATATATCTTTTTTTTCTGTTTGTTGTATTAAAGGCTGCTGAACTTGTGGCACCCGTAATCCCTCCTGTTGCTCCTGTCGCACAAAGGAAGCCACTTATCAGGTAATCAAAAAGTTTGAATTTGTGGAGGAAAACAAATTAACAATGTGTAAAAATTAAAAGTTAAAACACATTTTTTATAAATTTAGGACCTGTTCTTTTCCATTTTTTGTTTTAGGTTTTGATTTCTGTTTTTCTGAACACAAAAAACTGAAAAAAGTTATACAGAAACTGATATACTAATACAACACAGAAACCGAAAAAAACAGTACAGAAATAAAAAAATATGTAAAAATCAATAAAAAATAAAAAAATCACAATAAAAAATAAAAATCAAAAGTTGAATCAAATCAGTCCTTTAAATTTTACTGCTGTCATGAAACACTTTGGTCAATGCTCATTGACGGCAAGTGGAGGCATTTCATTTTGGGAATTGGCCACTTTTTTCTATATTGTGCCTTTTTTGGGCAATTACTGAACTTCAACTTACGCTTTACAGGTTGAGCTTTACTTCATTAGGCAAGGGCAATGGCAGAAGCACATAAATGGAAATGAGAAGCTTTAGTTGGTGCAAAATCTGACCAGAGGGCAGTTCAATTTATAAATATAATGTATGAGGGGGAAGGAGAAATGTTTGAAGAGGGCAAACTTTTCTTGTAACAATAGTTTTTTCTAGCAATTAATAAAAGTACAGAGCCCGGTCGAATGGAGTCTTCTGCTTTATGTTCTTTATTTCCTTTCTTTCCTTGTAGACACAAGCCGCACAATTGTTGTAATACCGATCCGATGGTAAGACCTACGGCAGAGCCAAGACGATGATGTATCATTATGTTATACTTGATTTGGTGGTCTAGAATTGGATGCTTATGCTTGATGCAGTAAAATTCACCTTCACATACAGTTAAAATAAGAACAGAAAGTCACGGTACTTTATTCACGTAGCACGTCAATCCGTGTGCTTGCTGATTATGAAATCGAGCCTTTATAATTTTTTTTAAAAAAAAATCATTTTTTCCAACTTTATGATTGCATGAAGTGTATGGTCAGCGAGTTTTCTACGATTTACTGATTTTGCGTTGACTCATCCTAAAGTATCCGCACTATCTTGCTTGGTTAACAAGAAATTGAGGTCGAGCACTCTAGATGGAAAACCAAGTCCTAATCGTTCTGTTTATACTGCTAACAGGAACCAATTATTAGGTCAGTTCTGGCATCGTTTTAATACTGCAATCTAAAATATGACAATAATTTTTTACTTTGTAAGGCAAGACTAATATTTTATTACTGAACTTTGTTGCATTCTTTTTAACTTTTCTATGGTAAATGAAAATATAATAAAAAGCATCGTGTACAGTTACCGGAATGATATAAAAGAGCATAAAAAGTTGGAACACATCATTCTTCATAAGCTAGCGCCTTAGCTGCTCGATAAATCTATTGGTGAACAAGCTAAAAATTTCTCATATTTTATAGTGTCTATAACAACTTTTGTCAATTCTTTCCTCAAAAATTCTGGAAGTATTGCTTATCCTTAAGTAACTTCTCATATAGTCATCCAAAATTTTTTAATGGTAACTAAAAATCAATCAAATCCTTAAATTTAAATGAATATAACTAACACAAGCAGCATCTCCTAATTCACTTTTGATTATTTACTAAATACTATGGTCAAAAGATTGAGATTAGTATAGTCATCCATGCTATCTAAAAAAAATAGAGAAAAATAATGTGAAAGCAATTACAAATAGACCAAACTAAAATTTTACAAAAGAAAAAAAAGAAAACATAAAAAATATTTTATCTTATTAATATTTTTTTGATAGAATTTTTAGTGGGCGATCTTGAAGCCTAGGTGTATATATCTTGACTCATTGGCTATTGACCATGAAGCTTTCATTTTGGGTGTTTGTAACTCTATGATTCTAAACGGAAAGACTCTTGTCACTTCAAAAGATCCAATCCACCGTAATCACAATTTGATAAGAAAAAATATCAATATTGAATTATAAACTAACACCTTGTCACTCACGTTAATGTTGCAATGTAGAATATGTTTATTATGCCATTGATTCACCTGCTCTTTACACAATTTGGAGTTCGCATATGCATTGAACCTAAACTCATCTAACTCATGTACTTTTTGAATCAAAATTTAAACTGTTGGTTTCCCAATAAATTCTATATTCCAATTCCATGGCTAAATTATAGGCTTTACAAACACTAAATTGAAAGGAGACATGCTGATGGGTGTAACTAGCATCTGTTAACTTTATAGAACTCCCTTGATAGGCAACACCATATTTAGTTAATAAGGCATTAAATTTTCTATTGCAAAAATGAGAACCACCATCATTGATTATGGCCCTAAGCCTT
>JAOXYD010000006.1:12957971-12984608 GCA_028565735.1 Pinacopodium congolense
AAACAGATATATAACAGCACCCTTTGTAGACCACATTTCAAAGACTATAAACCACCGTTGAAGAAGTTAGATTTTGCAGGCTAATAGCGGGCTGTTCATCCTATAACGGCATTGTTGTAGATCGGTGGAGACCATTATTATAGGGCGTAGACAAGTTTTCTAGGTAGATTTGTCAACATTTTTGGCCTATCTTCTTCCTCCACTTGTAGCTGCTCCAACCCTATATATAAAGACCTTCTCCAGACGTTTTAAGCACCCAGCTTCAAAGTAAAATACATTAGCTTTAGTTAGTTTTCATATTAAAGTAGTTTTTAGGTTGCTTTATTTTCAATCTTTTGTAATTTGAGATTTTTAGGTTGTTTTAAAGTTCTAGCAGCTTTATGCACGTAGTTTAGAGTTATAATACCATCTAGGGATGTGATTCTAAACTCTTAATTCCATGTATTATTGTTGTTATTTTGAATTAATCTAAGTATTGTTTTGCCCAAGTCATAGTTATTGTGTTCTTTGATTAATTGTTGTACTTAATATTTAATTTCAGATAAGTTATCATGCTGAATCTACTTATAGATGATTAATTGTGTTATTTTGAGATTAATGCATGATTAGTGAATTAATTTTTGTTTATTGAATGCTTAATGCTTGTCCTGAATTAATCACTTAGGATATTGCCATTAGATAATCCAGGATCCGACAGTCTTTACCTAGGTTATTAGAAAAGTCAATAAACAACGTGGTTTAAATCGATGATCTAACCAAAGATTGGTTGATCATGAGGGTGCTAGTCTTAGATTAAGACAATTTTGGACTAGACTTCCTAAACTTTAAGCCTATTATCTAACTCTGAGGTATAACCAAACCCCAAGATAGGACAAATAGAGATAAGTCAGTGTCTTTAACATAGCGCTGCTTTGATTTCGAGAAGACTCTAGATTAAGCATCACCGATCCATCAATTAAATCATCAATCACTAAAACTTAACTGAATAATTTAAGAAAAACAATATGTGACTCTTTTACAATTGATTAGAAGTTTTCTAAGGTTTTTATATTAGTTTTTAGTTATTTATTTTCTTAAATCATAAAGCTTAGTATTCTCTAGATAATTGTAATCCGATTGGCCTAGTACTTACATCATATAAACTTCCTCTTAGGATCGATACTTGAAGTCTTAAATATACTCCACTTTATTACTTGATTCGACCGGTACACATGCCAATTGTTGGTCTTGACTTAATTGTTAAATTTTGCATTGAAAGATAGATTAATTTGAGTTAAATTTGTATGTGACCAACCGCAACCAAGTTTTTGGCGTCGTTGTCAGGGAAGTGAATTGTAATATTAGGGATATATCGGTGTCAATTAGTCTAGAGTTTGCTTTGTTATTTGCATTGTTTTCTTTATTGTGTTATGTGTTTGTTTGATGTTTAGTTTATCAGTTTCTTTCTTTGTTTTATTTTGGTTCTCATCTTTGCTTATGAGTTAGGGCATCTTTTGGTAACTTAATTGAGTTATCAAGAAGATGTGGAGGCAAAATTATCATTGATTTGATAGCCAATAGTATGAGCTTGAAGTTAGGATTAATTAGGGCGATGACTGGCCAAATCATTTTGAGCACATTGAAACCTATACCCCTATATATGAGGATTAGCTTCATTATTCTTGGCTTAATTCTTCTTGTTTTGAACAACCTTCACCATTTCCTAGTTAACAATATCTTGATGAGTGTACCTCTAGTTGGATAGATCATCCTGATTATTCTAGGCTTAATAAGACTGCATTCATTTCACATTTAGTGTCCATTGATCTGGAAAATGTGAAAATCTATCACCAGAGTTGTGTTTCTAGACCTGCATTAAATATATAAAAATAACATAAAGATGGAGAGAGGATCTGTAGATTTTAGAGAGAGAGAAGAGAGAAGTCAAAGAGTTTTCTTATATTGGACTTTCTACTCTTTTCTAATATTTGGTTCTTATGATAGCTCAACTGACTGAACAGTCAAGTCTATATATAGCAAGATTAGGAGATCTAGCGTTGGTCCTTATAGATAGTCTTTTATTAGATAACCCCATCACAGTCTAATAATATGTTCACCCACACTAATAGGGTCACATTTTATTCTAGAAAAATATTTATCTTTTATGGACCATTAATTCAATTAATTATTTTTATTTAATCCAAATAATGTTGTCCAAATTAAATGTTAGAACAATTAAATGGATTATGGTCCAACATAATTATTCCAACATTCTCCTCCATAGACAAATATTAATTGTCTCAATCAGAATGATCAAGTAAAAATAAAGATAAGACATACTTTAGGATCCACAAATAAATAAAGTCACACACTCTATCCCATAAGGCTATCAATATAAAAAAATACCAGAAACATGCATTATATAGTGACATATCTCTAATATAATCACGCATATCGAATTACCTTACTAACATGAGAGAGAAAATTTCGTGTGTCAAACTACATGATACGGCCCCGTAGGTATTACACTTCGTTTGTCGATCTCAGTATCTCTACTTTATGCTAAATTGCATTTAAAGATATTTGTATAGGATGAGTACTTTTATTCCACTATGTCTCAATATACTTCTGGCATCTTGAGATAACTATGTGTCCGGAGATTAAATAAATGTCATACTGTAATAATGTCCAATGACTTCGAAATGCCTAAGATTGACACAACTCTTAAGACTTTTGATCTGTATGCCCATAACTAACACTATTAAAAGACTTCTGTACACCCATATTGTCGACATTTCTTTCAAAATTGATGGGTTGTAGTCCTTTAGTTAGTGGGTCTGTGAGCATATTTTTTGTTGAAATATGATTTACTATAATGTCACCTCTATGCACCAATTCCTTTATGGTCAAATACTTAACCTCCAAATATTTTGACCCTATGATGTTCTTCTTATTGTTACTAAATAAAACCGTGGAAATATTATTACAGTACAACTGCATTGGTCGAGCAATTGACTATAACACAAACAATTAATAAATTAAATTTCTTAACTACGCTACTTGTGAAGTAGCTTCATAACACACAACAAACTCTGCATGCATTATAGATGATGTCACGAGTGTCTGTTTGACACTCTTCCATGAGATTGCACCATCTACTAGTATCAAAATGTAACCTAAAGTGGATTTCTAGTCATCTAGACACATATCAAAATCTGAATCCATATACTCTATCATATCAAAACTTTCAACCTTTTTGTATGAGAGCATAAAATCCTTAGTACCTTAAAGGTATCTCAAAATTGGTTTTACTACATTCCAATGGTCCATCTCTGGGTTAGATAAATACTTACCCATCAGATCTACAACAAATACAATATTTGATCTAATACATACATGTGCATATGTCAGGCTACCTTCTATACTAGAATATCATATATTCTTCATGGCCTTCTTTTCAAATTTATTCTTTGGACACCAAGCCAAAGATAACTTCTCTCCATAAGAAATCGATGTTAGGGTATTTAGGGTATCCTATAAAATAGCAATGAGTAAAATAAGAATGTAACTTACTTTCATTTGGATTATACAGTCATACTTCAGTTGGGTAATCCTAAACTAGAATATGGGTTAGGGACGGTTTCCATCCTTTCCATAACTTAAATAGGGTTTTTGAAACTGATTTACTAGGGACTCTATTCAAAATATACAAGGCTATCTTTATGGCTTCACCCAAAGGTATTTTGGAAGGTTAGTCATGTTTGCATGCTTCTCATCATATCTTTTAAGGTGTGTTGCACCTCTCAGCCACATCATTTTTTTCAAGACTATCTAACATAATAAACTGAGCAACTATACCATCATTTTCTAAATATCTCGCAAATAGACCTTTTTCTTGTTTTGTAACTCCATATTTGCCATAATATTATCCTCCTATATCAGATCTAACTATCTTGATGAATTTTTCTAATTGTTTCTTAACTTTAGTCCTAAATACTTTAAACTTCTCAAGTGCTTCAAATTTTTCTTTAATCAAGAAAATATAAGCGTAGCGGGAAAAGTCATCAATGAAAGTCACAAAGTACCTGGATCCATAAATTATGGGTGAGCAGGGACTAGAAATATCTATATGAATTATTTTCAATACCTCATAACTGCGTCTGGAAGATTTATTCTTTATTTAGTCATTTTACCTCTACAAAAATCAACACATGTCTCTAAATCTAAAAAATCAAGAGTTGGAAGAATGTTATCCTTCATCAATCTCTCATCTCTTTCTTTAGAGATGTGACCCAATCTCTTATGCCACAACATATATGATTTATTCCTTATGAGAAGTCTCTTTGCAATAGTCTTTTCTGTTATGTAAGAAGTAGAATAGAAATTTTATGGAGTCAATCACATTTTGTATAAACCATATGATAAGAAAGCTATACTAATATGTTTTGCATCATATGATAATTCAACTGTAGAATTATTGATCACAAAACTGTAGCCTTCTTTATCTAAAACAGATATAGAAATCAAATTTCGTCTGAAAGATAGTACATAAAATGTCTTTTTCAATACAAGTTCAAAGCCTAAATCTAAAATCAAACGCACCACTCCAATAAATTCCACAACTACTTCTTCATTGTTACCAACCATAAGATTTAACTCATTCTGATTTGGCTTCTTCCTTATTCTGAATCCTTGTAATATGGAAGCAACATGAGTAGAATTCTCATTATCTAGAGATCAAGAGCCAGATGTAGCTAAAGAAACATTGGATTCATGAATAACGAGGGCTAAAGAGTTACCTGATTTCTGTTACTTTTCCTTCCATGTTTTATATTTTAGTCAGTCCTTCTTTTGGTATCCCTTCTTTTTGCTTCAGAAGCATTTAAACACACATATCTTTTCCTATCCCTTGGTCCTACTAGTGATCAACGCTACTTATGATGTGGTACTTAGCTTTTCTTCCTGAGCTCAATAGTAAGATATCAAAGTACTGATATCCCAATTTGTACGCTGGGTAGTGAAAGCAGTAACCAAATACGTGAATTTCTCTAAAAAAAGTTGTAAGTACATAATGCACTATAAACTTTTCTGAAAGAGGGAACCCATCGCCTTAACCTTCTTCTGTAAGTTCACCATGCTTAGAAGATGGGATCGTACTCTCCCAGTTCCTGTATATCTCATGGAAAACAATATCTTGATTAGAGACATTATCTCATCACTAGGAGAGGCACCGTATGTCTGTAATATAGTTTCCATAAGCTTCTTCTCTAAGGTTATACTGGAAATTCCATTGAAAATGTTGCTTAAGATGGGCTTTTCAATCGTAAAATAAGCCATCCTGTTCATCAGTTCCTAGTTTGCATAACTAATTTTGTCAATTTCGGAGTTGTTAGAAGGATCTATCGAAAGTCATTCGACAACTGTCAAACTAAATGTAGATCTACCACTCTTAATGCAAATACCATGTCTTCCTTCCATTTATTGAGATTGTTATTACTTAACAATTCAATCTTAAGGATGCATCCATTCATTGGAAAGGTTACTAAAAAAATAGATAACGTAGTATCAGCACAAATATAGGATAATATTTATACTCAAAGCTATAAAAGGTAAATCGAACATCCTATCTATATATCATGAAACACCTGTGGGTAGAATACATAATACATGAATAAGACCTCCACATAAAAGCGATCAGAGTACACATCATCAACTCTTATGAGTCTACCACCTATGGGTGTATAAGTTACTCAAGCATTGACTTTCCCCCACCACTTGCCTTTATGCATATCTCAAGTTTCATACAAGGTAAACATTTGTGAGCTGAATGACTAAATACAAAACAAGAGACATCTCCCAACATGCAAGTCATCATGATCCTCATACCAACTCAAAAGGCCACTATGGTGACTACATTATTATCAGTATTTAAACTATTTCCCCAATTATCAGAGATACATCTGTATGCTATCCTCACATAAGAACTATATGGGAATTTAAGATGTGACACTGTACATTCATATGTTGCAAATAATCACAGGCAATAATAAATCATGTCACAAAAGGAGTGCTTAATGCATTATTTAAGTCTTTATGTTAAAAACTATTCAATGATAAAAATAATTAAAAAATAATTAATCATGAAATTAACAAAACAAACCGTATAAGATAATATTACTGTATTTATCTCCTTTATGATATGTTAAATTGTAAGAAAAATCACTTTAAAATAACTTTTGTAAATGCATTTAAACTTTTCTGAAGTTAAACCTTAATATTTACAAATGTTAAAATACAAAAAATTAGAAAAAATGCATTTTTAAAGATCACAAGATTCAAAATATGGTTTAAAACCACCTTAGGGACCATTCTGTAAATTCTGAAAAATTTGAAGTTTTTCGTCCTATAATGGGTGCCATGTTAACAACCAAATCAGTGCCCTGTTAGTACCACATCAATAAATTATGCACAGTCAATAACCTAGTCAGTGTGCACAGTAACCTGATGATGCCAGCTCTATAGTAGTTAAACAATAGCTTGATGACGTCACTGTACAGTAACTGTATAGTAATTTGATGATGTCACTACATAATAGCTTGAATGACATCACGCAGACGTCAATGTATAGTAACTGCATAGTAGCTTAATGACGTCACGCAGACATCACTGCACAATAACTTTAATGACGTCACGTTGATGTCATTGTACAGTAGCTACACAATAATGTACAGTAGAGTTGACATCATAATGATGTCAGGATGATGTCACTATCAGACAAATAGAGGCCCACAGCCCACTCGCCTCTATCCCTGCGTATGGGATACACGTCTACAATCTTCTTCTCTAACTCGCTTTTTCTGGGTTTTTCTAAACTGATTTTTCACATATCTGAGTCATTTTTTACTTAAACAACTCCTAATCTTAATGTTTTTGCTATCTAAATGTTATTTTCTACATTATTTCATATATATAACCAAAAATAATACAACAAAAATACAAATCTATAAACACAAATAGTATTCTTCGTTTCTTTTTCCAAATAAAAAACACGGCTTTTTTAACACAAAATCATGAATATGGCTAGACTCTGATATCAAATATGAGATACTTTAGGTTCAAAACATGAAGAAATCCTGGATCTAACCATATAATCGTGAAATGTGTAGAAATTGTACATAATTTTGTATCTATTGATCGGAAAAATGCGAAAATTTATCACCAGAGTTGTGTTTCCAGACCTGCAATGAGTATAGAAAAATAACACAAAAAGGGGGAGAGGATCTGCAAATTTTAGAGAAAGAGAGAAGAGAGAGGTCAAAGAGTTTTTCTGTACTGGACCTTTTGCTCTTTTCTAATATTTAGTTCTTGTGATGGCTTAAATGACTAAACAGTCAAGTCTATATATAGTAAGAGTTGGAGATCTATCACTAGTCCTTATTAACAATCTTTTATTAGGCAACTCCATCACAGTCTAATAAATACAATAAAAATACAGATATATGAATAAAAATAGTGTTATTCGTTTCTTTTTCCAGATAAAGAATACAGCTTTTTCAACACAAAATCACAAATATGACTAGGCTCTGATATCAAATGTGAGATCCTTTAGGTTCAAAAACATGAATAAATTCTGGATCTAACCATATAAACGTGAAATGTATAGAAATCGTACCTGATTTTATGTCTATTGATCGGAAAAATGCAAAAATCTGTCACCAGAGTTATGTTTCCAGACCTGCAATGAATACAGAAAAATAACACAGAGAGGGAGAGAGGATCTATAAATTTTGGAGAGAGAGAAGAGAGAGGTTAGGGAGTTTTTCTATACCGGACTTTTTACTCTTTTCTAATACTTAATTCTTATGATGGCTTAAATGACTGAACAGTCAAGTCTATATATAGTAAAAGTATGAGATCTAGCACTAGTTCTTATTAATAATCTTTTATTAGACAACTCCATCATAGTCTAATAACATGTTCGTCCACATTGATAAGGTCACTTTTTTTAATAGATATTTATCTTTTATGGACCATTAATTCAATTAATTATTTTTAATTAATTCAATTAATATTGTCCAAATTAAATTCTGAAACAATTAAATAAATTATTGTCCAACAAAATTATTCCAATACAAAGTCTACCAAAATGAATAGAAGCAATGAAAATGGAAGTTGGCTCAATCAGCTATCAAAATTCATTTAAATAAAAAGAAAATAGAGAGCTTACTTTGAAAAGTAAGAACTCCAAGAAAATAACACCAGAAAATAGAACTTTTTATCTCCTTCCTCTGTAAGAGGCCTATCAGCAGATCATAGAATGGCCCTGGCTTCAATGTAGGCACTGGTCCCACTGCAGACTTCCTGCAATTCGATTTCTAGCAAGGGGAACGGAGATAGAATATAGATAATTGGTTTATCATGGAAAAGAGATGTTTGGAAACATCGGGGTACTTCTTAATCTCGGTTAATTATATTGGGCTTTAGTCGTTCAGAAAGGTAAATTTAGAGAAAGACAATTGTACTAGAGATCCACAATTTCTGGTCTTTTTTAATTAATTTTAAACACCTGACAACTAATATGTTAATTATTGAAGTCTTCAATTAAAAATAAACAAAAACAGGGCAATAAAAAACAGCCCAAATACAGGTCCAAGATTAATTTTACGGGGAAATGTACTTATTTTTTTCGCTTGTTATAGATAACACTACGGTTATAGCAGAGTTGTGACTGGCATGAATTGCCCATCATGAGATATAATCTTCAAAATCAGGTTTCTAATTGTTTAACTACTAGAGAGAATCATTTATCAATTAATTAATGAGTGTCCGTACAGAATATTAACTTTGGATAGAAATCAGTAATGTTGTCCTGTATATACTTGAAGAGAATAAATTAATGGTTTCGAATTCCAAATCGAAATCAGATCTTGACTTAGGAATGCTGCTAGGCCCAGCTAGATCAATGGCATGCACATGGGTGTCAATGCTATTGAAGTTATCATGTCTAAGCGATCGGAGTTATAAACTGTTCTCAAGGCGACCCTGTTGATCAGTTTCAGAGCTAAATTGGTCCCCTAAAAATATTTAATAAAGCCAGCTGATTCTGATGAACTTACAGCTTTGCTCTTGTATCCTTCTTTTTAACTGGGAGATGACGTCCAAATGAAGTTGCCAAATTCACTTCTAAAAGTAAACCTAAGCCTGCCGCCTTAAAAACTAAGTTGTTTTTAGAGGCCAATAAGTGGCATTATATTTCATAGATGTAAGCAGGACAAAGAGATACGATGCGAGGCCAGTAATAATATTGACGGCGAACACAGACCTTAACCAACACAAGCCAGGATGCCAGAGAGTCATCCCTAAGGCAAAAATATTACGTGTAATATTTGACTACGAAGAAAGGGTGTAAAGTAGTGCTTTGTGCCCCATCCATCAAGCTCAGTATAAGCTGACTTTTGATTCATATATTTCACATTACCATATAGGCATGATACTAGCCACTCGTGTTCTCATTGACGTCTTTCTCAACACTACATTTTTCCATAGCAAGTGTTGAAATATCATAATATTCCATAATTAAATGACTTTTGATTGTAAAAATATTTTCTCTATTATTATCCAATTCTATAATTATATAGTCTTTAATTTCTTATTTAGAAACAATCCAATTTATTCATTTATTAGAATTGATTAGTATCTCATTAGGTTTAATTAGTATAAATTAATTGTTATTTTTTAAGATTCTCTTGTGTACATATTTTACTTTCTCCCTTCAAGAAAAATTATCCTCAAATAAAGATGTTTTCTTTCATATATTTTCAAGTTTTTTTCCTTTAAAAGTGATATCAAAGCCAATAAATCTGATTTGATAGATAGAAAGATGAATGAATACAGTCTTAAATCATTTAAATCAAAATCAACTCCTATTGTTATTAAATTCACCTCTGCCTACTGTGAAAGGTCATGTCACACCAAAGATCATTGTTTTGAACTTTTAAGCTATCCAAAATCGTGGAATCATATTCAAGCAAAGAAAGCCAAAGAACACCCCAGCCACTGTTATTGTTAAAACTAAAACAAAAAATGATGCTGAGACAACTTAGCCACTAATAAGTCAGAGGAGATAGTGATAAGGGCTTTGTTATTTTTGAACTTGCCTATAATAGTACATGAATAATTAATCCTAATATTTCAAATCATATGACATTTAACTCTAGATAGGTTATAGAGTTTAAACTATCTTCACAAAAAATTGTTTTTATAGTTGATGGTAGTAAGATCTCAATTATAAAAGAGTGATTTAATGCTCACCAATACTTTGAATTTAAATTTTATTTTGGTTGTCCTATCTTTAAATTATAACCTTTTATCTATCTTTTAAATAAAAACAACCTTATCATGTACTATTATTTTTTTAAAATTTTATTTATTTAAGGACATTCGAACAAAAAAAACAAGATTGGGAATTAACTGAGCAAGTATGTGTTACTTGAACTTACCATCAAAGAGTTCTAATAAGTTGCATCAAGTTTTGGTAATAAATGACTTTAAGAGGAAGAAGAATGAAGTTAAAATTTGGTTATGACATCGACGATTAGAGCATGCATTTTCAGACATTTTAAAAGAATATTTCCTAATTTGTTTAAAGGGATTGTTGTTTTTATTTTCCACTGTTATATTTGTGAACATGTAAGAAGTCATGAGAATTCATATTTATCATGCTAAAATAAAAGATATTTGTCTTTTATGATGGAGCATTATGATATGTGGGGTCTATTTAAAGTTCCAACATTAGACGATCTTGTTGGTTTGTTACTTTTATTAATAATTGTACCAAAATGACTTAAGTATGCTTAATAATTTCCAAAAGTTAAGTAAATTTATTATCTAAAAATTTTCATAAGATCATTTAGAATTAATACAATACACAAATTCAAGTTCTTCTTAATGATAATGAGGGAAAGTATCAAGATTCTAAATTGATGCATTATTTAAAAGCATATAGAATTATTAACTAAACTAAATGTGTTGATACACTCTATTAAAATGGGGTGGCCAAGAAGAATAATCAACATTTATTGGAATTTATTCATCCTTCATTGATTCAAACCAATACATCTCTTATTAGGGAGAAGCACTTACCTCTACAATACTTTTAATAAATCGAACTCTCTCATAATCCTTTGATTTTCAAACATCATTTCAACCACTTAATAATTTTGTAAGTTCTCCACCAACACCAAATCTACTTTACATGTCTTTAGATGGGTAGTATATTTACATATCCATAAACATTAATATAGCAAGTTAGTTCCACAAGCCCTCCGATGTATCTTTCTTGGATATACTATAAATAAAAAAGGTTATAGTGTTATCATCCTCCAACTCAGTAAGTGTACAAAACAATGGACATAGATTTCCATATTAATGTATTTTTCTCTTGAGTTTGAACTTTGAGGGGAGATCCATGAAGAAATTTAGACTTTAAACATTCATTTTCATGGTGGGTAATAAGTTCTTGATAATGGTATTATTCTTAATAATAATTGCTTAGAGAATCAAAAGATGGTTAGGTCAGTAACTATAAGTCCATCAATAAAATATGAGTCTAAAGCTAATATACCATATTAGTTGTTTATTAAGGATGTTTTTTCTTTGAAATTTGTGCCACTTATAAAATAATTACTCTTAACTTCTCACTAGAGGTATTCTTAAGACTATATATAAAGAATCTATTCAAAACTGGTCAGTACGGATCTGTATTCTGACTAAGTATAATTTTGGCCCTTATCACAACTATTGGTTCGAACCACTTTTTCAAACATTAGTGTATTTATCTTATTAAATAAAATAAATAAATAATAAAATAAAATAAAATTGTCAAAATTTATTAATTATATATTAAAATTGATAATTTCAACTCGTAAAATCCTTATCCAAATAAATTATTTATAAACAGTTAAAATTAAGGTGATCGAGATTACAAGAAAATTAAGTATATTACTTGAATCTCACTTTTTTTTAATAAATAATGGGTCAATCAGTTAGACACATCTAATCACTTAACAAAAAAATATATTTAAAATAAATATTTGACACATCACCTCATTCTTTTATATTCTTTGTCATATTCTCACTTTGTTTTTTCCTTATTTCAAGACATCATCTTATCACATCTTTTATGATTTTCATTTAAAATGTTGGTTAGGCAAGTCTTGAGTAAAATTTTGCATGGTCCAATCAATGCACCTTCATAATTTAGAACATGTTCAGTAACATTTTTCATTTTAGTTTCTGGTTTTTATTTTTCTAAACACAGAAAGTCAAAAAATTAGTATAGAAACCAAAAAAACAACATACTAATAGAGTACAAAAACTGGAAAAAAAATATACAAAAACCAATAAAAATACACAAGAATAAAAATAAAAAATAAAATTGAAAATTAAATCAAACGACCCTATAATTTGTCAACACATCATTCAATGCTTTTGTGGTCTTTGGTTTATCCAGACATACCTATGATCATTTAACCATAACTAACTCAAACTCAAACTTGCTTAAGCTCACTTAGAGTAGTTGCCTTAGTTCATTCAAAATACTTTCCTTATGCCATAACTGTGCTAATACCTGGCTAAAGCTCAAAATTATCTAGCAAAATTGACTTGAGCGTATCAAGAGGCTAAAAATCCACCCCTATCAGATGTCCACCCCCAATCAGATGGTTTTGATGTTCTCATCAAAATAAATTGAAGGTAATGAATTTCCAATAAAATTGTGTCTTTTTTTCCAAGTGACTTTTGGAGTACACTTGTTCTTTCTCTAAATTAAGAACTCAAGTTTCCAATTCTTCTTATGATGTCCTGATGTTTGATTATTAAAATCTTTTTATTCACTTATCAAATTGTTTTCTTACAATTGGTATGTCTCTTTTGACTTTGCTCCTATTTAAATATATTGTTTCTTCATTTTAAATTTCACAGGGATCTTTTCAAATGCAACAAAATAAAAAAAGAATTAATAAAAGTCCTTGTACAATAATTAGACTTAACTCATCAAACCAAAACTCCTTTAGTTTTTGTAAGTGCCATGTTCATTTGTGTTTTTGGTGTTTCCCTTACATAACTATATGCATAACTTAATATAAAAAATAAATAAGAGAGATATGGTCAGATCAATCTTTTATTATTATTTATAAATATATCACAAAAGACACTAGAGATACTTCTATCTTGAAGTTCTCCAAAAAAAAATACTCCTGCCTAATCAAAACTGTTTATAATTAACTTCTATAAAAATCTCCAATCAGATGATAGAATGTACGCCTCATAAAATAAGAACATAAGATATACTTATATATGCTTTTAAGAACTTAGGAATCAAGTAACTTCAAAGTCACTACTTCCACTAACTATGGAGACTTCATCTTCTGTTAATAACACCACTAAGATGATAGGGAAAATGCTAGATGTAATCCTAACTTTGCAACATTATCAACCTACTTTCCTACCACTTTAGTAAGTACTGCCACTTTTCTCATCTTCTACTTTTTTAGCATATTTTCTACATAATCTTTCATGTTTTACCACATTATCACCCTATAAACTAATAAGTGCATTAATCAAATTTTGATTAGCCATTCTAAACTGTTTGGTAGATGGTCCATCCAAACACACTTATAGTATAGTAACATTGCTTTGTGACTAAGTTAAGTAACAATCTAAACCACCTATATAAGAAACTTCATAGATTTTTATGCCTTTAGGATTTCTTGTCTAAATTAAGTGCCTTTATGCACCCTTGGACTTAACATAAGTTAGTTATGTTACTCATATTTAATCTTACATTTAAATCTTACTCATTGTCAAATATTTCAACTAATATGCACCAACCTATGCCAACTTTCACTTGTCCTCAACATTTCATTAGCATCTTACTTATACCTTACTTACTCACAAGGGTTTTCCTTGTTTCCTCATTGACATGCCATTTTCATGTCAACCCGTATGCCAAATATCGGTCTAAAATTGCCATCACTTCTATAATTCCAGCAATTGAGATTATGGTTCTGATAATATGTTTTAAGGAAGCTAGTGTTGAAAAGTGGTAGCGTGCCTTTAACCTATCGAGCAATTTGAATCTCTATGCCATGTTTCTAACATTATTAATTATTTCAAATTTTCTATCATATTTCAACACCAACCCATGATGCAATTGCTTGCTACTAATTTTCTTTAATATATAATGAGGAAATTTAAGTAAGGATTTTTTTTAATATTTAACTCTAAAGACCTTCATCTCTAATTAACCTAACTTTTCATTCATTTTAAAGCCTTCTAGAGACTAACAATTGCCTCGTCAAGTAACTTATATTTTTCCTTCATAGTTTGATAAGTAACAAGGAATTTGCTACCTAAATTTTTTTAGGCAATCTTAATAGGATTGAGAGGCTATCTTCCAAACATAATATCAAATTTAATTTTCTCTATTGCCAAATATTTATACGAGATAGAAAAATTAGACAATATCAAGTAAATTAGGCTAATTTTTATTACTTACGATTATAATATTGCAAATACTCCTCTAATAAGCCATTGATTTTCTTTGTTTGACCATCTTTATATGGATGATTAATTATAAAAAAATTGGGATAACACTCCATCATATTGAAAATAGTTGTTTATAATTAACTAGTAAATCAAGCATCTTAATTTCTTACTATGTTTATTGAAATTATTTTCACCACATATCTATATAACAATTTTGCTAATACATCAAAGGGCTATGAACTTGTTGTGGCCACAAATATATCATAATTAATTGTCCAACATCCTGACCGAAACCATATTATCAACTTTTGAAAAGCCTCTAATGAAATCCATGTAGACAAAAATCCACAATCTTTTAGAATATGTAAGGGTACAATAATCATACTCCCTTCCTCCTCTTAAGTTTATTTAATTGCCAAATAAGGCAATTTTTAACATCTACCTCTAATTTGTCTTCCACAATCAATCAATAATATGATCATGAAAGGAGTGCTAAAATCCATTAAAATTATAGGTGATAAGCCCATTATGAGTTATTTATCTCCTTTAAATATTTTTTTCACATGGCACCAAAACTTTACAATTATAGATGGCTACCTTTTATTATTAGTAGCCCACCATCATCAAGTTAAAATCTTTGTATTAACACCTTGCACTTATTAAGTTGTCATACTTTGTCTATATATGATTTTGTTACTCAAGTTGAATTAATTTTAAAGTAAATTTGGTTCAAATCAAGTGATAATATATGAAGTCACAAAGACTTCCTTTCTATTCAACTCATCAGTCACATTATTATGACATCCTAGTTTTATGTTCCCATATAATATTTAACAAGAGACTCTTCTATTAAGCTTGCTTTGCAGATAAATTTTTATAGGTCCAAAGAAGATATTAGCCACATTATTCATTCATATTTACAAATATGGTTTTGAATAGGTAAACTGACCAAGAATCAAAGAAATGTAACACTATAAATATCTCTATCTTATATATTAAGTATTATTGCTTGACACTATTTGGTTTTTTACTTTTGAATGCTACAAGATGACCTCCTTGTACTAGAATGTCATCGATGGATTTTTTAAAAGCATTAATATATCCTTAGAAAGGTAATTAAAGTCTAGAAACCTTAAATCAAATTCAATAGAAATGACATCTTTCAAGGTTTCGAATGTGTATTAAAATGATTTGGTCTAATAACACACTTGCTTTTTCTTTAATAGGTTGATTAATGATTTTTTCTAATTTGAATATCATAGATTGAAGCAAAGATAGTAATTTGCCAACCTAAAAAAGTTTAAAATTCTTGCACCATTGGAAAGACGTGATAATCAATCATGGATTGTACCTTTTTTTTAATTCCATCTGCACTTCATCACTTATTCATCAAGTGTCCAAAAAGTTTGATATCATGTGGGGGCAAACTTATATTTTTATACCTTCACGAAGAGCTTGTGATGCCATATCATTCAAAAACTTACATAAGTTGTTGTATCTATTTTATATGTTAGTATTGCATGCAATGATATCATATAAATACACCACTAAAAAACTATCCATGTAATCATACAATGCATCATTTATTATGTTAGAAAAAGTAGCAAATACATATGTGAAAATGAAGGGCATGAATAAGAACTCGTAAGATTCATACTAATAAAAATAAATTGCTTTCTATTCATCTCCCTCATCAATTTACACTTGCCAATACTCACTACTCAGGTCTATCTTCGTAAAAATCAAACTCCTTTATAATGTATACATAAAGTTTTAAAATTAAGGGTATATGAAATTTGTTCTTGATTATTACTTTGTTCAGGTTCTAATAGTAAATATGTATATATAATTCTTTTCATTATTTCTTTTGAAATATAATAAGGGTATTGTAAGATCTTTATACAATTGGGTGAACCCTACCTCTAATAATTCACCAAATTACTTCCTTGTTGCCCCTAATTCTATTAGAGGCATATGAGGAATCACACTTAACATGAGATTTATTGATTTCTTGACAAAGAGGAAGAGTTTTGGTAACTCTTTAGGCATCACTTCTTTAAATTCCTTCAAAACTTTAGCAAGTATATTCAAATCTTCCACCAAATAAAATTTTAAAATCTCTCATATGGATACATAATAATTTTGATTTCCTTTCTTGAGTTCTTTCTCATTATTGATGGATGAAATATGTACCACCTTCATTGTTTAATCTATTGTACCTTTGTACCTACAACATAGATAAAGCAAGAATTCTTTTCATACACTATCATCATACCCTCAAGATGTGGATATAGAACCACCTTTACTACTTTGAAATTTTCAATTTTGAGGAAAAAAACAAACCACCATCATTGTATTAATCTTTTAACACCAATTTCCCATACTTAATGGAAAATTGTAAATAATGCTTACCACTGCTTGAGCTTGTTTCATAAAAGTTTTCATCTTTCTTAGGGCGTTAACTTTAATTTAAACTTGCACACCATTCAATATACTATGAAAGAATAAGTGGCACCCTTATCAAATATGATCAATACTTCTTTCCTATTAACTTACAACCACACATGCATTAACCAATTAAAAGAACTAGATGATTAGGATAAGCCTAACCTCTGATGGATCATTCTTAACTCTACCTTTTGTTATTAAGGCATTTATCATTTCTTTCTTCGAACTTTCTTGGGTGAAATATGGGTTATTGCACAATAAACACTCTCAACCTTTTTTTAGAAGCCTTGTCACCTTACTTGAGTTATTTATATTGCTTAGACTTCTCTTTGTAATCATACTCATTTTGCCAAGATTATAGCCTTTCTACTTCTCCCCATCTCCCTTCTCTTAGAAATTGTTAGATTTAGACTTTTGGGGAGAGAAGGAGGCTTGTATTTCCTCAGGCACTAAGAAATTGACCAAAACGTCAACAGTTGCAATTGCAACTATGACATCATTTATATTTTATCGTTATAACTCCATGATGTCCATAGTTATGAATTGGACAAAAAAGTGAAGAACTTGCCCTTGTCAGAATGTTCCCCATATCCAACATTAATAAACTGAATTGCTTCATATATTCTCTTACTAATCCATCTTATTTCAACTACTTTAGAACATCTTTATTGAGTCAAGAAATGTTATTTGAAAGAAATTAGTCCTTTAGATCCTTCTTTATTTTCTCCTGTATATCAACCAAGAATTATTAGGACTAATTTTAATGGAGATTCTTATTCTTCATAAAATCTTGGCTTCACTGTCCAAATACATTGCAATAAGACTAAGTTTTTCAACCTTAGTCACTTTGATAACATCAAAGTGCTACTCCATATGTGATCAGAATCTTTTAAGTTTCTTAGTAATTTGAATGCCCTAAAAAACTCATGAACCTTTAAAAAGTTCTTTTAGTTTGTCCATCATCATGACTTGCAACAACTTATTTGAGGATTGTGATCTCAAATTCAGTTTCCTCTTATGCTTTGGTCAGGTCTACCACTTGATCCTTTGATGCTTATATTTTTGTCTCTAAAAGTTCAAACTGAGATGAGTAAGTGAAAACTTCCTATTAATATATAGGCATAAGTTTAATAAATGCCTCCACTCAAGAAACACATTCATTTAGGTTATTACCCCTTGCTACTGGACATTAATAATGGATCTAATACTAGCTATTACAAAGAACTTGTTTACAACACCAAAGTTGCACTAGTCTCTAGAAAATAATTAAGTTCACACCATTTAACTTAGTTTATTAAGTTCCTCATATTTTAATTTTTCTTTTTGTATGAAGGTTTAATAAATAAGTGTGTTTGCCTTAGCAAATAGAATATGTGACAAATGATAAATAAAACATTAAAAATACAACAAAGTTACCAACCTTTATTAACTTTTAGAATAGTGATAACTCTGTTAAGATTATGGTTAACATGATATTGGAAGTAACCCACAACTTTGCCACATTATCAACCCATTTTCCCACTACTTTAGCAAGTACTTCCACTTTTCCTATCATGTTAGGTAATGCTTCCACTTGTTTAGCCCATTTTCTTCATGGTCTTTCTATGTTTCATCACATTATTGCGTAATGAACAAATGAGTGCATTAGTCAATTTTAAGTTAGTCATTCTGAGCTATTTGGTATATGGATTATCCAAATACACTTATTGGATATTCACATTGCTTTATGAATAAGGTAAGTGATAATCTAATCCACTTGCATAAGAAACTTTTTTTATTTTCATACCAATAGACTCCCTTTTCTAAGTTAAGTGCCTTAATGCATCCTCAAACTTAGCATAACTTAGATATGTCAACCATCTCTAATCTTGCATAAAAAACATACCCATTGTTGAAGATTTTTGCTAATATGCACCAACCTTTTTCTTATCCTTAATTTTTCATTAGTATCACGCTTATACCTCACTTAATCATAGGAGTTTTCTTTGTTTCCTCATCAATATGCCATCTTCGTATTAACCTGTATCCAAATCTCAGTCTAAGCTTTCCAAAAATTGTACAATTCCACCAATTGAACTTAAGATTCTAATAATAAGCTTTAAGGAAACTAGTATTGGAAACTTATGGTATACCTTTAACTTGTTGAGCAATTTAAGTTTATATGCTATATTCCTAACTTTCTCGATTATTTCAAATAACTCATCATACCTTGACATTAACCCGTGCTGCAATTACTTACTAATAATTTTCTTTAATATCTAATGAGCAAATTTATGTAAGGTTTTTTCCTAATATTTAACTTTAAAAGGCTTTCATCTCTAATTAACCTATTTTTTTCATTCACTTTAAAGCCTTTTAGAGACTAGTTGTTGTTCAAAAAGTAACTTTTGATTTTCCCTCGTAATTTGATAAGTAACAAGGAATTTGCCACCTAGCTTTTGTTAAGCATTCTCAATGGGATTAAGAGGCTATCATCCCAACACAATATGAAATTGAATTTTATCTATTGTTAAATATTTATGAAAATTAGAAAATTTAGACATTATCAAGTAAGTTAGGCTAATTTTTATTACTTACAAATATATAATATTGCAAGTACTCCTCTGGCGGGACATTGATTTTCTTTGTTTGGCATCTTTATGTGGGTGATTAGTTGTTAAAAAACCTTGAGATCACACTCGATCATGTTGAATAGAGTTGTCTAATATCAACTACTAAATTAAGCATCTTAATTGCTTTCTATGTTTATCAAAACTCTTAAGCATTTCGTTATATATCTATATAATAATTTTGCTACTACATCGAAGGGCTAGGAACTTGATCTAGGCATAAAGACAACCATCATGATCGAAACCATGTTATCAACTTTTGAAAGCCTCTAATTAAATCCATATAGATAAAAATCCACAATCTTTTAGAATGTGTAATGGATACAACAATCCTACTTACTTACTCCTCTCAAGCTTATCTAATTGACAAATAAGGAAAGATTTAACATATGCCTCTAGTTCATTTTCCATATTCAGCCAATAAGATGAAAATGAAAGGAGTGCTAACATCCATTGAAATTATGGGTGATAGGCCCATTATGAGTTATTTATCTCCTTCAAATGTTGTTTTCACTTTACACTAAAATGTTGCAATTATAGTTGGTTACATTTTATCACTAGTAACACATCATCGTCAAGCTAAAATCTTTATGTAACTCTTTTCACTTTTTAAGTTGTCTTACCTTATATATGTGAAATTTCCACTACTTAAGTTGAATTAAATTTGATTAAACTCAAGGAATAGTATATAAAGTCATAAAGACTTCAATTATATTTAATGCATCAGTCACATTGTTATAACATCCTAGTTTTATACTCCTATATAATATTTAACAAGAGATTCTTGCCATCAAGCTTGCTTTGTAGATCAATTTTATGGGTCCTCAAGAAGATATTAGCAACATTATTCATCTAAATTACAAATTTTGTTTAAAATAGATAAACTTAGCAAGAATTAAGGAAACATAACATTATAAACAACTGAATCTTATATATTAGGTATTGCTGCTTGGCACTATTTAGTTTTTTTTTTTTTTTTGACTTTTAAAGGCTACAAGATGACCTCTTTGCACTAAGATGTCACTAACATCATCATTTGTAACAACCTAGTTAAGGATGGAGAACTCAAATTTAGTTTCCTCTCATGATTTGATTGGTCCTGCCATGTGATCCCTTAATGCTTGTATTTACCTCCTTAAAAGTTCAAATCAAGATAAGTAAGAGGAAACTTCCTATTAATAAATAGGCATAAGTCTAGTAAGTGCCTCCACTAGAGAAACACATTCATTTAGGTTATTACCTTTAACCATTAGACACGAATAATGGATTTGATACTAGTTGTTATAAAGACTTTGTTTATAAGCCTAAAGTTGTACTAGTCTTCATAAAACAATTAAGTTCACACCACTAAACTTAACTTATTGAGTTCCATGTATTTTAAAAAAATTTGCATGAATATTTAATAAATAAGTGTATTTAGCTTAATAAATAGAATAGGTTACAAAAGATATATAATGTATTAAAAATAGAGCAAAGTTACTAACCTTTATTAACTTTTAGAATAGTGACAATTGAACAATGACTTCAACTTTTTTTGTTAAACTAAGGGAGGTTCCAATCATTTATTTTGATAATGACAAGACATTTTTGTTACTCGTGGTTTAGTTTTGATGTATTAGAAAAGATAAAAAAAATTCAAGATTTGCATGCATACATGTTGAAGCCTAAGGAGGAAGTGATTCATGAAGAAAAAAGAGAATGATGAAGCAAGCATTGACTGAAGAACTAGAATAAAAGTTGAAGAAAAAGAAGAAGAAGATTGAATAGGTTTTTAGTTTGTATTTTTATATAAAAGTATAGCTTGATCTTACCAATGCTTAAAGGGCTCGATTTTACATGATCATTTGTATTTGGAAGTTTGGTCAAGTTTTAAAGTTTAGTTTTTTTGTTTATAGCATTTGTATAATAGGAATTGTTTTAAAATATCACTTTAGAATAAAGTTTTATAATAAAAAAGAGAATGTGTGAATTAGTTTAAAGTATTACGCTTAGTGTGTCAAAGTCTTTTGGAAGGTTTCATAAACTTTTTAGAGTCGGATGCTTGTGTGAAAATTGGTTTTTGAAGTATTTGTTAAAGTTTTGAAATCTTGTTTTGAAAATGACTTCAATAAAATGTTTCATAACCAAAGCTAATTTTATATTTAAATCAATTGAAATATTTTTGCAATTGAAATAACCTTGAAATTAGTTTTAAAATTTGTATAAAATGTTCTTAGAGTGAAAGAAATTGTTTTAGTATGATTATGAAATGTTTAGAATTGGTTTAAGTTGAAAGTTTTGTGAAATGTGTTCAACTTACTAGAAACCAAGACATAAATTATTTTTAAATTTAATTGTGATGTCTTGGTCATCAAATTTATTTTGGGAAATGTTTAAAAAAATTTTAAAGTTGTCTATATCAATTTGGATTTTTTTTAATGAGTTTTGGATGGAATTTGTATGATTCAGAACATTGGAAATGTTTCAACATACATATAGAATAACTAGTGTCTCTTTTTAAAAGTATCAGTCGACTAGTACGATAGATCGATCAATCAGTGACTAGTTAACTGGTCTCCAAAATAGGTCAATCAATGTTGTGTTAATGGGCTAGTTTCTTTCATGTAAAATTTTGGTTTCTCTTCTCTAACAAGTACTAAACATAGATAATGGCCATTTGAGCTCAATGTAAAATGGTTGGTTTCTTTTCTCTAACAATTAGTAAACAAAGATAATTGCCACTTGAGCTCAACAATGTTATAAATAAAAGGTCTATTGATTTTAGGTGCATCATTATGCAATTTTAAGAGAGACTTGAGCTTACAAAGTACTAAAGTTTCATGTTTAAGTGTTTTTATGTTTCTTTTTTAGTAATCTTGTTCGGTTTTCCTTATTTTAATCCAATAATTTCTAATTTATTAAGCTTTCAAAAGGTTTATCATTCATATTTTTTATCTTTAAAAGTATAAGAATCATTTGGTTATTAAATTTCAAGTGAAACACCATTAAAGGTTATTTGGTACGTTTAAAAGGGATTTTCATTGTGTTGGTATAAATTTGTTACATAGGCTCCTCTTTTCTTACAAAGATTTAATTAAAGATATTGTAATGATCTCGATGAATTTTCGATGATTAAAAAGGCTTTGAATGAGAATTGTATTAGTTTTGGTTATTGTATGAGCATTAAAGAAAGAGTTAATATTTTTGTATCATTTTGTTTCATTTATTACATTATTTTGAGCCCCTAAAGTGTTGTTTTTAATCAAGCAAATATCTGAAATTAAATGTTGTTGAGTTATGCTTAAAAGAGTGAATTTATGGGCTTGAATTTAGGGATAAATTTTGAGATTGATTTTTTAGAAAGGGTTCCTTTTCACCCTTAAAAAAGAAAGATTTACTAAATTCTACTTAACCTTAGAACAATACAATTGTATTAGGTTACTCTTCACCCTAAAGGAATATTGTTAGGTTGATCTTTACCTTCCTTATGAAAAGAAAATTATTGTAAGGGATTCTCTTTAACTTAAAAAAAGATTTTGTTTTAGTGAAAAATCTAACAAGAGTGTTACGAGAGAATGCAGGTTGAAGATGGTTAGCCAAACCTCTATAAAAAAACTTGTGTATCTTTCTTACCTTACTCCTTTTAATTACTCAAATATTGTGATTGTTGTTTAATTACTTAAATTTGATCTATTAGTATTAAATTAGTATAACATTTCATATAGGTTGAATTTTAATTTAGAGAATGCATAGAGTTAAAATTTAGTTTAGGTTATTTACCTTTTTAATTTAAAGAAAATTTTTAAACACTCAATTCACTCTTGCCCCTTCTTGGGTGCTATAAGGCTTACACGCGTTGTATTGAAAGCTTTATTCGAATGAGTTATGTTCAAGTATTTAGAGATTTGGTGGTCAATATTATAAGAAAGTGAACAAAGAGCACTAAGTACTCTAATTTAGTGGGCTATTGACATTTTCAAACACTAAGGCATTATTTTGACATAAGTGACATACCTTATCATCTAGCCTACTACTATATAAATATATGATGTAGTAAAATGAAGATTTGACAAATCACCCCTGCACTTTCATGTTCTTTGCCATATTCTCCCATCTTCTTCCTTGTTTCAAACTACTATTTTTCTACATTATTTATGGTTTGCTTCTAAAGATAATGGTTAGTCCAAGTTTTGAGCCAACTTACAAATGATCTAATTGATGCATACCCATGAACTAGTTCGTTAAGCATACGATTTGCTTCTTGAGCATCTTTCGTACTTAGTCTATTTACATGTGCCTAGGGTCAGTCTATCTAACTATATTCAAGTTGATTAAAGCATCAATAATATGCCATAACTAACTAAAGCTTAAACATACTTGATGTCACTTAATGTAGTCTTGGTATTTTCGATATCCTTGTCTTATAGTAAAGTCACGCTAGTCTTTAGCCAAAGCTTGCTAATGACTAACAAAATTGGCATGCACGAATCAAGGTACTAATAAGTCTTCAAATCAAAATGAACATAGTTTATTAGTGCAAGTGTTTATTAAGAGAAACAAATGTGAGATGATAATGAGATTAAAGGTTAAAGAGAATAAAAAAATGAGTGATGGATTTTAGTGGACAGTAAAAGTAACGGAACATAATTAGGTTTGGTTAAAGACTGAAAGAAGCTCCCTATAAATTTTGAAAGAATTCTAAATGCTTGAACATATCAAATTTACAAGTTTAAAGCATGTTTGGTAGCCTTTTTAGTTTTGGTTTCTAGTTTATGTTTTTTTAAACACAAAAACAAAAAAAACTGAAAAAACAACACACTAATACAACATAAAAATATACAAATATAAAAACTAATGAAAAACACAAAAACAAAAAGAGAAAAGAGAAACGAAAAGCTGAGCTAAACGACCCCTTAAGTCTCCATATGCCCAATTAAATCAAACCCATCACTTAGGGGTTGTTTGGTAGGGTTTGAGTTTTCAGTTTTGGTTTTTAACACAGAAATCGAAAAAGACAACACACTAATACAGCACAGAAATCGAGGATAAAATATAAAAATCAATACAAATATATCAAAACTACAACTAAAAACCACAACCCACAACAATACCAAACGACCTAGGGGTCATTTGATTCAGCTTTTGGTTTTTGTTTTTTATTGTGGTTTTTATGTTTTTATATTGATTTTTGTATATTTTTTTGTTTCTGTGCTATTTTTTTATGTTTCTATGTTGTATTAGTGTGCTATTTTTATTAGTTTCTATGTTGTTTTTTTTTCATTTTTTATGTTTTGAAAAACATAAATCAAAAACCAAAACAAAAAATCAAATAGAATAAACCCTTAGTTTTAAATGGTTAGTTTAAAACATGTTTGGGAAGGTTTTAGTTTTTATTTCTGGTTTCTATTTTTCTAAACACAAAATTTGGAAAAAAAATAACATAGAAACCTAAAAAACAGACAAAAACGGAGAAAAACATAAAAATAAAAACAGAAAATAGAAATGGAAAGATGAATCAAATGATCCCTTGCTAAATTACTTTAGGCATATAGTTTATGAGTTATTATGGACAACTAAGAATTTACTTAATATATATTTAAAATGTAACAACTGTAAGTTATGTATTTTAAAGGTTTACATTGTTTGAAGTACGAGATGTATGCATTTAAATTTCATATACTATATCACAACTTGAGGTATTTTAAATGCAATTAAAATGTTTTGAGAAGTTTATAATTAAAGAAGTAGTTGAGGTTAGTTAACTACCTTTATAAAGGGCTTAACATGGCTTGATCTAGTAAAGGCTTAACATGGTTGGATCTGGGCCTACGTCAATGGGCAAAACTATATTTGATCGAATTTTAGGTTGGAATAGGCTTAAGTTTAAAAACTTTTCAAACTTTAGATCGACCTTTAGGCTAATAGGCTCAACCTAGTTTGATTTGAACCTAACATTTTGACTTAAAACTTAAATAAAAGCCTGAAACCTAAAAAGTATTTCAAGTTGGACCAAACTCAAACTTCGAGTTAGGCTTAAATATTTACAAAAGGTTCAAAAGTACACCAACTTCTTGTCACCCTTTTATGTTTTAATTAACTAATTTAAATTGCAATTAGCACCGATAACAATTTTTTGGACATGTGAAGTAAGGATGTATCTTACACCATCTTTCTTATATAAAAAAAAAAGTAACAATAACATCAAGATTTGAATAATCATTAGGCAATATATGAGAGTTTTTAAATATCTAAAATTATTTATATAATGATTATGGAATTATAAGATAGATTCTTAATTTAAAAATTGTAGGATTAAATATAAAAGTGTAATGAATCTACTTTGTTCATAAAAACAAAATTTCATAACAAATTCAAAATTAAAAAAAACTATTAAAATTTTGTGGTTAAAATGTATTTCTTCTCTTGCTCTCTTTATATTATAGTGGTGTGTTTCAACTTTATATAATTGCCATTTGGAAAGCATTTTTATATACAAACATTAAATATTTGTTAAATTACTAAAATATTAATTTAAAATACTCAATTCACCTGTTGTTTTGAGAAAATAATGGAAATAATAAAACAGTTTCATAATTTAAATTAGGGTCAATTTTACCAAGCACTCCTGTAGTTTGCAAAATTATCAATTAAGCATCTATAGTTTAAAAGCTGTCAAATCAACTCATAAAATTTGAAATTACTATCATTCATCAGTTTCTTTGTCAATTTTGTCTCATGTGGACAGACAGAGACATGTGGCATGCCATATGACAGCCACATGGCATACTATGTATATGAGTTAAAATTACTTGGGACCTCTATAATTTGATAAACTATCAATTAGATTCTTATGATTTCAAAATTATTAAATAGGTTCATAAAGTTTTAAATTAAGGTCTTAATTGATAGTTTATTAAATTATAAGGAATTAAATAATTTTAAACCTAATTAATGAATGATCTTAATAATTAGAGAAATGTATATTGTAAATATTGTGTTCTGTTGAACCAAGGGAGGTTCCAATCTTGGTTTTGATGATAACAAAACATGATTAATCACTAATGGTTTGAGTTTA